>CM051702.1:7962532-8418476 GCA_028022725.1 Lycodopsis pacificus
CCATCAAGACGTTTATGACCACGACGAAGAGGCCGGTCATCCTCACTACCAGCGGTGAGTAGACGGAGAAAGGCCAAATATCTCAGTCTGTGTTGATTGGATTCATTCACACTTTCTGTCTGGTCTTTTAGATCCTGCTTTCAGCACCGTGTTTGATGGCAACTTTGAGGAGATCCTTTTCAAAACGCCCTCAGTGGTGAGTGGACGAGTGTTCAACACTAATGTTTCAATGCTAATCGAGCGGGGGAGATCGGTGATCAAAAGTAAATTTCAGTCGGTTATAAGTTGTCCTTCTCCGGCACAGTTGGATGTCGGCAGCTTCCTGCGTCTGTTGTGTCTGGCGGAGGACACGAGGACGGACCTGTTGGACATCAGCTCTCTGCTCAGACTCAACGGCTGTGACATCCGGCAGAGTTTACTGCAGCTGCAGTTCTGGACCCGGAGCACAGGAGGCCGCCGCGTCGCCAGACCATTGACGCACACCGGCACACTGGGTGAGGAGATGAGCTAGTGGAAGCCTATGAAACTTGGAATAGTAATGTTGATCACTTGGTTTTGCTTTACAAATAAACTACCTTTTAATCCCATCTTTAATCCGTCTGTGTGTGCAGTGACCGACGCTCTTCCTCCCTGTGACACCGGCTGCACCGAGAGCATGCTGGGTCTGCTGAATGTTGAACCTGAGGGAGACATTTGGGAGCGGCTCAGGGTAAACTCTTCATTCACCGCCTTACACCGCTGAGAGTAACAACATGTGTAAAGTGAGCTTTTCTTTGGTTCCTGTTGTACTCGATTGACCGGGTGTGTGTTGTCAACAGAGTCCGAAAGAGGAGATGTTGTGCTGGGAGCTGCTGGCAAACAGCAAGCGACGAGGAGTAGACCTGCTCTATTCCAACTTCGAGACGCTCTTACCTCTGCCGCTCACACAGCTGATTACCTCTACCTTCAAACCAGAGCAGTCCGTTTGTGCATTACAACACCGTCCTTCTGTTAATCCAGACGAGCCGCCATCACGCGCCAGGTCACCGCACACGGCGGAGTCGGCGGATTGCTCGGACGACAGCAGTCCGATCAAAATGTCCAGTAGGATGAGGAAGAGCAAGAAGCGGCACAGTATACCCGACCAGGACGGACTGCACTCGGACTCGGACTCAGAAGACGGTTTTCTGTCTCTCTGCAAGCCGCAGGGCGCTCCTCAGGCAAAGGGAGGCGTCAAAGAGAGTTTAGTTTCGGAGACGGTGAAGAGGAAGCCGCTGACTCCCGAGGAGCGGGTGAAAAGTCTCCCGGTTTCCCAGTGTCTCGAATCAATAGCTGACTTTTTAGACGACATGTCGTACATGGACTCCTCTTTGAGGGTTCGTCCGGAAGGGGGCGACCATCCCAGAGGGATGTCACCGGCCGGTGCCGTGGTGAAAGACGGGATGACGGACGAGTCGAGGGTTGAGACCAACGGGGGGAGCTGGGACAGAGGGGAGCACGTCCTGGAGATTCCGGCTGCTGTGGAGGCTCTGAGCTTCTTCAAGTGTCGGGTTTCGGTAGCGGAGGCCTGGAACAAAGTCCAGCAACTAGAGGGGGAGGTGGGGCGAGAGGCTACAGCAGAACTCACCCTCCCTGTGGCCGCCCATCGGGAAGGTTACAGCTTCACTCAGGACGGTCCCTGTCAACCACAGTGAGTCTCACCAGTCTTTCTTTACACATTATCACCATCCTCTGTACAACGTGGACCTAATGCACTGTGGCCCCGTTCTAACCCTGACCAGTTAAACCAGTGCAAAGAAAGGTAATGCGTGTCGATGCGTTCCAGGCTGGTCCAGCGGAGGAGAGAAGTGATGGAGAGGCTGATGTTCAGAGGAGTGTTTGGTACTCCGGCCAACAGACCAGCAGCTGCTCTGGACTACCTGCCAGCCCTTCGCGCCATCTGCAGATCAGAGCGGCTTAAGGAGCAGGGCAAAGTTAAACGGAGGTGAGCACGCGGCAACCGTAGTTTGTCACTTGGCCGGCGCCTTTATGTCTTTGTTTGAAGTGTGGGCAGGATGTGGTTATGTACCTCTCATCACAGGCAGCCAGTAGCTGACTCGTATAATGATGTCTTTGTTTTGACACCAAGCGTCTGGCTAAGAATAACTGGGTTAAAGTGTCAACTGAATTCTAATTGTATGCAAGACGCAGAGCATGCGACTCAAACATACAGATGAAACCACGTCTGATGAAACGGGTCCACAGAAAACTGAGCTGTTTGTTCTTCCTCCTCCAGGTTCCTGCACTACCTCGATGCGATCCACCTGGGTGTTGAAAAGAGCACTCAACAGCAGCTTGCTGAAGACTTCCCCTGAACCACAGAGTGTCCTCCTCATCACACAGGGGCCACACTTTAGAGTCCGTGCATTTCGGCTGTCGGTGTGGAAGGAAAAAAAAACACTTTTACAGTTAGTGTTGTGACACGAGGATGAATATAGTCCGGCAGCAACATATGTCACTGTTGCCTTTTGTCTCTTTTTATGATTGTGACCTCGACATGAGATGAGCTGGTCACAGCTGCGTGTGCAAAGACGACTTCCTGGTTCCACGTATTTCTTTTGACATGAACTGAATATTCAAGTTATTCTCACCTGGAGAAACTCACAGCTGAACAACATCCAATGCTTTCAGCGCATCTTATGGTGCTTTCAATGAATACACTGACGATTTCTACTTTATATTTTTGTAATATTAAGCTGTTTTAAAGTCTTTTTTTTTTTGTACAGTAGTGTTTTATACGTCGACGCCGCTTTGCATCTTGAAAAATATTTTTTTATCTCGTAGGAATTTCTTTTGAGGAGCAAGTGTGTATCACTAATGTAAGAGATTAACATGTAAAATATCATTTGTAAAGGCTGTGTGTACAGCGTCATTCTCCACACAAAGTACTGTTGGTGCACTCAAGATCTTTTTAAAAGCGTGTCAACCCTAAATCGCCTCCATTTGTTTTGTTTTGTTTTTCAGTTGATCTTTTTTCAGTCTTGTATATGTACACATTATTCACAGTGGGTATCTGTTGTGACCAAATAAAGGTTTATAACAACTAAATAAAGAGATGGTCTCACCGTGTATGTGTTTGAATACTTTGTATCGTGATTCCTGAGCTGGTCTCAGTGATTACAGGGTGGATGGTATGTTGGAGGACGGCTGAACCTGAAATGAAGTCTGTCTGCTCTGAGTATGTGCTCAGCTGGAAGACCGGTTTCTGTTCAGTTTGATGCCTCAGCGTTAGTGTTTGCGAGGGCACCGCTCAGAGGGAGATGTCACAAAGGACTGCCCACAGTGACAATAAGCCCCACATTGTTTCCGTCTACTGTCATTCACACCGCGCAGCTGGACGGACGCCTGCGTTGTGTCGTGACATCCCGCAAAGAAATCTGTCGCAAGTTCCGGTTTTCATTTCATTTTTTTTGTCTGTTGCATTTCGCCACGTGTGAAACTATGTGACTACCATGTTTAGATTAGACATCGCGGATTCATCGTCGTTTAAGAAGAGACCCTCGTTTGACTTCGTGCCGACATGTCAAACCATGACCGAAACAAGAAGGCGTTGCTGGAGCTGCTGAAGCGGCCGGTCAACAGTCACTGCGCCGACTGCAGAGCTCCAGGTACGAGACGCGTGTTTCTGTTCTTTCAAGCTTGTTTAAAATATATATATTTTATCAGAAAGTGGCCAACACCCTGCAAATAATCAGACTGTCTGGATTCTACTTTTGTCACAACAGTTTTGTTGTTGACAGTTATGAAGCTTGTCAGTCAGATGAGGTGAATGTTATTGTCCTTTTGTGAATGCAAGCCAGGCATGTTTAAGAACCTGCAGTAGTAGTTAGATTTTCTAAACTTTTGAACAGGAATACACACTTACGTTTAATGCACAACATCAACTAGTAGCTATAATGAAAGCCGAAAGGGTCCTTGTGTTCAAAACAGTGGTTCAAAGTTATAGTGTGCTCTTGTGTTTATCCCTAAATAGATTTTTATTTATTCAAAGACGAGACCTATCACAGAACACGTACATTTCCAGCATAGGAATACAGTGTACATGGCCCATAGAGTGAGATGAGCAGGGGGGGGGTTGGGGCCCCCAATCAGGACATTCTGGCTCTGCAAAGTGTTTAATCTAAGTCCCACTTCTTCTGCACACCCCAGATCCAGAGTGGGCGTCCTACAAGCTGGGTGTTTTCGTGTGTCTGAACTGCTCCGGCATCCATCGCAGCCTGTACAGCCGGGTCAAATCCATAAAGCTGGACTTCTGGGAGGATGAACTGGTGGAGGTATGGTCCCCACTTCTGTTATCGTTGCTATGGTAATAACAACGTTATTCAGGTCAAGGGGCAAACTGTCTGTGTCGGTGTCTAATCTTCACACGTGTCTTTTTTTTTTGGCATCTGGGAAGTTCATGAAGTCCAATGGCAATGCCAGCGCCAGAGCGCTGTATGAGAAAGCGGTTCCAGTGTACTACTATCGGCCCCAGGAAAATGACTGTGCGTAAGTAACTTTCCAGAATGATGACATTCTTCAGAAAACCGTCTGCGTGATAAACATGTATGCTGACGGAGCAATGCCACCATAAATAGAGAGAAGTGCAACCACTGACTGTAGAAGTGAAATATGGATGAATATCCACTGCCCGATCAAAGCTTAATGTTCTTGTGGTGATACTACAGCTCATGTTCACGAGTTTCTGCATTTTTGCCTTTGAACCGCAGAGTCTTAAGAGACCAGTGGATTCGAGCGAAATATGAAAGGATGGAATTCAAAGGAGAAACCAAGTATCCACCAATTTCATACACCACAGGTGATGTTGTCACTGTTTTCTGACACACGTGTCTTACTGTAGATAGAACATCAATCATCATCGTCTGTTGGCGTAAAGCTGAGGTGGTTCCTCATACACATGCAGAACTGTGCAATAAAAACCTGTTGTTTGCATTACAAAACCGCCAGGAAGTGAAAGCTGGCCAGACTGTCACGCTTTGCAAAATGTTGCAACGGAGCGGTGACTCAATTTTATTTTTCCTGGATCTGACACCAGGTTTCTACGAGGGGCTGCTGTGGAAGAAAGGGAAAGAGAACTCCCAGTTTCTGAAGAGGAAGTTTGTACTGTCAGAGCGAGAATTCACCCTGACCTACTACAACAAGGAAAATGTGAGTTCCCAGCAGCTCAGACACGATTGAACGACGCGCTGTAGGTCTGCCAGGTGGCCGTGAGCTGATCCCAGTCTGATCACGAGGATCTTTCCAGGGATGTGCTGCCCGTGTGGTATTTAGTTACAAAATACAAGAAGCAATACAATGTGAAGCACAGTGGTGCTTTGAGATAAATGCTAACGTCGGCATGCAAACATGCTCACAATGACAATGGTTATTTTTTAGAAAGTATAATGTTTACCATGTTCTCCAACTCTGTTTTGTGTGCTAACACGCTAATATTTACTCATACCAAGTATCAGATCATAAACCAGTATTGGACAAACTTAAATTTTGACCTGCTGGTGGCACTAGAGGAAAGGTCAAGGGATCACTGAAGTTATTACAATTCATCCTCTAGGGACCATGAATGTCTCCACCGAATTTCATGGCAACCCATCGAATAGTTTTTGAGTCATTTCAGTGGAGACCAAAGTGGTGCAGCATGTTAATTGAATCCAGTCGTTGCGTCCTTTCTACAAACTCTGATGTGCTGTGTGTTGTGATCCAGGAGTCCAAAGGCCCAAAAGCCGTAATCTCCATCAAGGACCTAAACACCACCTTTCAACCAGAGAAGATTGGTCATCCTCACGGGCTGCAGATCACCTACCAAGAAGACAATCACACCAGGAACCTCTATGTTTATCACGAGAGTCCTGAGGTGGGACTGCATGATCATCCAAAGTATAAATAACATTAACCAGCAAGTCTTATACTGATTGTCATACTATAGGGCTGTGGAGAAGCTCAGGGTCTCTTCTTCTACTCTAGGAAATAGTGACGTGGTTCAACGCCATCCGTGCCGCTCGCTATGCGTACCTGAAGACGGCGTACCCGACTGGAAGCGACGAAGAAGTGAGCATCAAACCTTCTCAACACCCCAAAAAACAGACAAAATGCACTCTAAATATTTTAAGAAAATTTGCAGTTTATTGAGTGTGAACGTTCACTTTCAGCAGACTCAACAGCAGTAAGAACGGAAACTTGCCTCTTTTTTTGCGTTTATGTTTATAAGCCTAACACTCGTGTACCTTTACACCTCTTTGTCAGCTGGTACCGAAGATAACGAGAAACTACCTCAAAGAGGGATACATGGAAAAGACGGGGCCGTTGGTAAGTTAATAAAGAAGAAAAAGTGAAACATCTACAGTTTTTATATGATTTTATTTTTTTAGATTTGTGCCGCTACCAACAGAGTTACAGTTGTTTGTCACAGTAGTAGAAGTACATGATTGTGTGTTTCGGTTCCTCTTACATATTCAAACACCCGTGATTTACATTTTGGTAAGAATAGATTGGTGTGAAAGAAGAAGTTAGGGGATATAAATGTTTAAATTGAAACTGTCATTTTTCATGTGAGGCATTAAATGTGTTTTTTTTAACAGCAGAAGGAGTCGTTCAAAAGGAGGTGGTTTATTCTGGACTCTCAAAACAGGAAGTTGTTGTACTTCAAAGGCCAGCTGGTGAGGACTTCTCATTCTAACTCGATGCTGTGTGGATGTTTGCCAAGCACTGTAACCACCATTATGTTTGAAATGTGTTTTCATGCTTGTGAACGTAGGATGCGGAGGAGTTGGGGGTCATTTTCATCGGCACAGAGAGCAAGGGTTACTCTGTGAAGGAGGGCGTCCCAAAGCACGCCCGGGGAAACAAGTGGAAGTGTGGTGTTACCGTCGAAACGCCCCAGCGACAGTTTCTCTTCATGTGCGAGCAGGAGAGGGAACAGAGAGAGTGGCTGGACGCCCTCAGACAGGTCCTCTCCAGGCCCATGGCCCCGCAGGATTATACCAGTAAGCAAGGCTGGTCAACAAACATGTCAACAATGTACAGGAGACACGGATATTTATTATTCACATGACGTAATAGTCATTCCTGTCATGTGAAAGCTTAAACGTTTTGCATTTTGTGTCTGTAATGGAGTGTGAGAGGATGGATGGATGCATGTTAACATAGCATAGGAACAGACAGGGTAACAACAAAATAGTAGGATGCATCCTCTGGGGACCAGGAATGTCTGTATGAAACTGCATGGCAATACATCCAATAATTGTTGAGATATTTCAGTTTGGACCAAAGTGGTGGACAGACTGACTAGCAGACTGACATTTGCATGCATGCTACTAGTTTGCCTAATGAGAACAGCAGTGTTACTCAGTTATCTTGGTTCCCGGCTTCAGATTTTTCTCCGCAAAGTGAGTCCAAACAACGCACCTGTACTCACTTATTTGTGAGAAAGTTTGTTATATTCAACCGTTGCATTATGCATCCGTATGACCACCGCTGTAATACTCCTTGTTTCTCATTCCAGTTGAAGCCAACATTAAGTATAAAAGATGAACAACAGAGAGGTGTGCCAACAGGATGACGGGGAGAAGACGATTGCTGCACAACTGATGAACATCTGCTGTCGCAGCACTCTTATCAGAACTCTCATCTTTGTGTTGTGGTGATACATCTAGACTCTGTGCCACAGTATGGATTTGAGACTTTCATCCACTCACGTTAACTGACACCCGAACTGATGCTCAATCTCAGACTTCAGAAAATACTCTATCATTGTGTGACATCCACTCTCATGACCAAACGTACACATATAAGATCAACACTGTTATATTGTAAGAGAAGATTATGCTGGTTAAATATCATGCTATTTTTATGTTTCTTACTTTTTTACATTTTGAGTTACGCAATTAATACGCATTTAATTTAACATTTTGAACATGTTTCATGAAATCATGCAGACAAATAAACAGCCTTTTCTAAGTAAAATGTGTGGAGTAGTTAATATATACTATCTATTTTTATCTGTTATAATATATGCAATATATTGTAATAAAAGACGTTATACCATCTTTTATGGTTTTGTCTTTTTAGCAAACATGACTTAAGCAACACTTTTATTGCAAATGGAACTTGAGAAACCATGAGTATGTTACAAAAGGGCCTTTAACTTTTGTGCAACCATGTGTTCATTATTATTATTACCATAATTGTGAGCTGCTCAGTCAATCCACATAAGATTGCGACTTTAGCTGATGGATGTAAATTTTAAAATGTAGTCATCTCACCACCTCTGAGTATTTTGCTTTCCTCTATTTTGATCTTGAATAGTATGTTTCTAATGTATAGTAATAAGCTTCGTTATGGCCACATTTTTAACCGGACATGCAAAGACAGAACATATCAAATTAAACAAACTATAAATATTACAAAACAAGCAAGGTGCTGTCCATAAATTGAAAGCCCACACGATAATAACATCAAAAGTAAATAAAGCTTTTTCCTATTGTAATTTATTAACTAATTCATTATTTTATTATAAGTTATTTCCACTTCACTAATGTCACAGATAAGAATATCCCATTTTGACTAAATATGTAATAAGAATATACTCAATATAAATCCTTCTCTTTGGCGCCAGAGAGCAGCATAACGCGTTTTTAAAATTCTAGTTGAAGTTTGTCCTGTATGACTCGCTGTAGTTGCCAGTGTGTTGGAGGTCGGGTTTTGCCCATGAACCGTCTACTGCGAAATGCTATGCAAGCCCCGAAAAGAGTGTGATTAACATGCAATTACAGAGACATGTGCCTCACGCTACTGTTTAAATGGCATTTACTCCTCAGCTGATTGGTCACAAGTTGAGAAGAAGCGCGTGGTGAACTCTGAGGAGCTCCTAAAACTGTCCGTCCGTTTTGTCCTACAAAGGCGCGGAGGGGTTTGACAGCGGCAGCACTTCAGTGCGCAGGCCTGACGTTAGGTGACCTGCTGGAGGAGGAGGACGGCGGCTATCTAAGGACTACATGAAACAATAAAGACTGTCTTTAAAAAAGCTAAAAACATGAGGAAGGACGTGAGGATACTACTTGTAGGGGAACGTAAGTAGCAGGTGTCTTTAAATCCCGAAGCCGTTGAATGCTTCATTAGCTAGCTAACATGCTAATGGTGGAGCTAGAAGCTACACTTAGCAGATGCACCTAGCGACTGTTTCCATGTGTTGATACTCAACACATTGCTTAATCATAACGAGACTTAATATTAGGAAGAGGCTGCCAGAAAACTGTAGTTTGAATAGTACGACATGGCAGCTGCCCCATGTGTGCATGTCCACATATGAAAAGCATTGTGAAGGTGGTGTTCACTGCAGCCCTATTAGATTCTAACTGAATACAATATGAACTCTGTAACAGAAAAAGGAGTAGGAAAAAAATAAGATTATAGATAATAAAGTCGCTGATAAATGTCCTGTTAATCAACTAATTGTTCCAGCTATAGTTGGCACAGAGATGCGCTGCATATTAAACAGAATTATGGGTAAATATTATGTAATTACAATATCTTGACTTTCCCAGGACCCTGGTGTGAGGGCAGAATTAACCTGTTTCACCTGGTCTGTTTGCTCTCTTTGAAGCATGCATATGTGTATATATTTCACTCATGGCTGTGCAGGTTGGCCTACGCTGCCACATTAGGGGAGTTGGTACTGACTGTTCCTGAGAGAGTTACAGCCAAAACTCAGCTCTTAACTCTCTTTAGCTTCCGTTAACTCTCTTGAGCTGCTCTTATCTGTGCCCTGTCACTTAACGTATTACCCAGACCACTCAATAGAAATTGTAGCGAGGTCACATGTCAATGACCCAGTGTCAGTAAAAGACGTGTGTGATGTCCGATTGTAATAAAATCTTCTCTTTTTTTTTTGCCCGTACAGCCAAGGTGGGGAAGACTTCGCTGATAATGTCTCTGGTCAGCGAGGAGTTTCCCGATGAGGTACGTATCAACGGGCAATCAGATGATAGATACGCTGGAAATCATCCCGGCAGCTGATACGTTTTTAGATTTGTCTGAAATCAGAATCGAGAGAGTAAAAAGATGAAAATACAGGACTTTATGTAATATTTCTTGAGGCTTGCTTGTCAGATGTTTGGATCATTGTCCTCTGTCTTCCAGGTTCCTCGTCGAGCCGAGGAGATCACCATCCCAGCCGATGTCACCCCAGAGAGGGTACCCACACACATAGTGGACTACTCGGGTACGCCCTCCCTCTACTAAACACACACACGCATTAAACATATGCTTACTACGATTTGTGCTCTTGGATGACGATTGGAACCATTTGTATTCAAAAACATTTCAACCTAAATACTTCAGACCTGAAGATTCTTCTTCCTTGTTATAAACAGAAACACAATTCAATTTGAATCATGTTTAGATAAGATTGCTAATGCTAACACCACTTATATACCTTTTAAACAGGATGGTTTTAATCAAATTGAATTTGGACTGTACTGATGTGTCTTTTTGTTCACCTTCTTAGAGGCCGAACAGTCAGACGAGCAGCTGTACCAAGAAATATCAAAGGTTGGTTTCCCTTAATTCTCACTCATCTGTGCTTGTAGTGTCTGTAGCTCATGTATTAAAATTGGTATTTGTCTTGACAGGCAAACGTTATCTGCATAGTTTACTCGGTCAACAACAAGAAGTCCATTGAAAAGGTGAGCATGGTTTCTCTCTGCGCTCAGATACTTAATCAAATGCATAACTGCAGTACGTCGTCATCTTAATCTGAAGAAATTAATTTATGTTTGTGATGAGTTTGAAGTTGTGCTTTACTCCACTAGGTGACAAGCCACTGGATTCCACTCATCAATGACAGAACGGACAAGGATAGCAGGTGTGTGTTCATGTCACTTTGATAGATGTGTGCTGCATCTGCAATGTTGATACCAGCGATAGCTAGAGATAAGTTTAAGATCATTCACAACAGGCCGTTACATTGTTAAACTGACGCTGACTAAACTTCATGGCGAACTATATGAAATATAGAACCATTAGTTATTGTAAACTACATGAATGAATATAGATTTGTTGATATGCTGGGTTTAAAGATGTCATCAAGCTGATAAAAGCTAATTTCAACCAACAGTCCAAAATGTAACGATATTCAGTTTAAAACCCGGAAAAACAACAGCAAATCACTCTGAAGATCCTGCAACCAGAGGGTTCTTGTCATTGTGGTCTAAAATATTGCTGAAACGATGAATCTATTATCAAAATATAGCTGCCTATCATGTCGCTCAGCTAACTGGTGAAGTGACTGACCGCTGTAGCTCCATAATGCAGTGATGAACAGGCTTTTCTTCAGGGTACCATTGATCCTGGTCGGGAACAAGTCTGACCTGGTGGAACACAGCAGCATGGAGACCATCCTGCCAATCATGAATCAATACCAGGACATCGAGACCTGCGTAGAGGTGAGAGATCAATGCAAACATGCCTATGAAAACCTGTTGGATCCATCTAGAGAGGGCTGTTTGGAGGCTCCACTCCGTTACATGCCAAAGAAAGTACTTTGATGAAGCACTCCAGAGCATGAAATATGAAATCTGATACGAGCAGTGGCTGGCTGCTCTCCAGCTCCTGACTGCACTTCCACTCTGAGTCATTAAATAGATTTATGCTGCCGAACCTCTCGCTCCGAGGCCACGGCCTGCTGACTGATGGCCTGTGAGTGTGTCGAGAGGCCTGGCTGTCACCGAAGAAGCCGCTCGCTGCGTTACTGTTTTTTAAATTTCATCACACGAGACGGCTCAGTCGCGCCGTCCTCGGCTGGATTAGTTACGAGGTTAGAAAGAGGACGTGAGAGCTGGACTCGCGTGAACAGGTGACATGTGGACCAATGTTCTACTGCTGGCTCACTGTTCCGCCAGGTTGTGTCCTCCTTCTCTGAGTTACTTACATCTCTGTCTCTCTTCATCAGCGGCAAAAGAAGTATTCAAATATATGTAGAGAATATAAGTGAATAATAGAAATAAGAAATACGTTCATCAAACGCATACAATATACAACCACGGTGTAAATAGGTTTCTTCCAGTGTTAGTCTTGTTCATGGCATTCACACACACACACACTCTCACATGAGCTTTCTTTTCTTTCCTCAGTGCTCTGCCAAAAACCTGAAGAACATCTCTGAGCTCTTCTACTACGCCCAGAAGGCTGTTCTCCACCCGACCGGACCCCTGTACTGCCCGGAGGAGAAGGAGGTGAGATCTGTGCAGTAGACGTTTCATCGTAGGAAAAGGTGTAAACCAGGACTCTGAAACTGAAGCTGCTCAGTGCACTTCAGCCATCATTATCTTGTTATTTACACCTGTGCCTTCTCTACTGTGGCATGTTGTCAAAATGGTTTCTGTGGAAGAAGCAGTCAGGATTACACCAGTTGCAGACGTGTATAATGGTCACTGTTGAAGTCGCGATGCACCGATGCATGTTTTTAAATAGTGTCTTTGTCATGCATTTTTAACGTAAACCTTATAATATGAGCCTGCTACCCAACTCACAGAAACCCCTGGCCTCACACTATACATCAGAATAAACTCCACTTCATGAGGGATACAGATTTTATATTTGGGGGGAAAAGAGAGCATCTCTAAAGTAAAGCTTAATGTTGTTCACGCAACCGCCTCAGTGATCATGTTTCCTCTGTGTTACAGTTGAAGCCTTCTTGCATAAAGTCTTTAACTCGAATCTTCAAAGTGTCTGACCTGGACAATGACGGCATCCTTAATGACAACGAGCTTAACTTCTTCCAGGTAATGTTTTCACGACTACATAAGATTTAGTCACTTGGACGGTGTTGACATACCTGAAACCTGAAACAAACATTCTGAAGGCGCACGTCAATGTCTCTCTTGTTGTGTTTGTCCACAGAGAACATGTTTCAACACCCCGCTGGCACCACAGGCCTTAGAGGATGTAAAGAACGTGGTCAGGAGGAACATGACGGACGGAGTCACAGACAATGGACTTTCACTTAAAGGTCAGACACCCTCCTGCTTCCGCTCCTCTGTCCTCCACATCAGTACTTATCGTTCTTTCTTCTCTGCGTATCTCTTTAATCCCTTTTTAGTTCATGGAAATGACCCCGTCCTCTCTCCTCTCATTGGCTCTTTGTTGTAGGCTTCCTGTTCCTGCACACTCTGTTCATACAGCGAGGCCGACACGAGACCACCTGGACGGTGTTGCGGAGGTTTGGCTACGACGATGACCTGGAGCTCACACAGGAGTACCTGTTCCCCATGTAAGTGCAGACTGAAAGGTTATCTGTGTTGTTATTGCTAAGTACGAGGTACAGTGGAGACGGGAAAGAGGTAGCTTTTACTTTCTGAGGATTTCACAGTGTTGATGATACGAGGGTTTATTATGATGAGTGGTTCCTCATTTTGATATCGCAGATCATTTCCTCCTCTCGACTGAATTGTTGTTGTTGACTGATGTGATTCAAGCTGATTGTTTCTATCTTTGTCGCCATGGAAAGCAGAATCCGTGGCTCCGGAGCTCTCTGTTAACTGATTGTTTCTGTCCGTCCCTGTGTCACAGGGTAAAGATCACCCCAGACTGCACCACAGAGCTCAACCACAACGCTTACCTCTTCCTCCAGAGTGTCTTTGACAAACACGACAAAGTGAGCGGTTGAAGATTTAGAAATGGAAATGGGGCCGCTTGTCTGCAAAATGAGTTAAAAGAAATTCTGTTTTTAATGCATTGTACCATTTGTGAGTCAACATATTTGCCCTTGCTGTGATCCAGGACAGGGATTGTGCGCTGTCGCCTGAGGAGGTGAAGGACTTGTTCAAAGTGTTTCCCTACATGCCCTGGGGTCCGGATGTCAACCACACGGTCGGCACTAACGAACAGGGCTGGATCACATACCAGGGATACCTCTCTCAGTGGACGTGAGTGTGGCACGCATCTATTAATACACACACACACACACTCACACACACGTGTCTACTGCAGACACAACCAGGAAACAGTCACAATACTGGAGGACATGCATGATTATGTGGAAAACACAGATCATTTTTACAAAGTCTCATGCTGACTCATCATGTTTTTTCTGTGGTAGGTTAACAACATATTTAGATGTACAGCGCAGTTTGGAGTACTTGGGTTATCTTGGCTACTCTATCATCTATGAACAGGAGTCCCAAGCTGCTGCCATCACAGGTAAGAGGTCCTAATTATATTCAACTCTACTTTTTGTGTATTTTAAGTTTTTCTTTTCGATAAAAGTTTAACACAAAAGAAATGCATGGATTTTACAGCACATGGCCGTTGATCATGTTTATTCTTGCTTGTGAAAAACATGCATTCCCTGTTTTTTTTTTTTTCTCCCCCAGTGACTCGTAACAAGCGCATCGACCTGCAGAAGAAACAGACCCAGCGCAGCGTCTTCCGCTGCAACGTCCTGGGCGACCGAGGCAGCGGGAAGAGCGGCTTCCTCCAAGCTTTCCTGGGCAAGAACCTGGAGGTCAGTGGAGATCACGGCCCAAAGTAAAACAAACAAAATGCAACAAATAACACTTCAGCCACGACAAACTGTCGATGCGAGCACTTTGTTAAGCTGCTTGTAATTTAGTCAACTTCCGGAGTTGGAGCAAACAAACCGGGGTCGAAGGGGAACATCTTCTAAGCATGTAAATAGTGTTGATCAGTGTCTGTTAGTGACCTCGTTTAATGTCCACCACAGGGACAGAGGCGGATTAGAGAAGACCACAAGTCCCTCTACGCCATCAGCACGACCTATGTTTATGGTCAGGAGAAGTACCTGCTGGTAAGAACTGTTTACTGTGACATCATGTGGGCGTTTTACACTGCAAAACCTTAATCCCTCCTTCTGACTTCGTCTCTCCCGCTCTGTCTCGTCCTCACACGTCCAGCTCCATGAGGTGATGCCAGACTTTGACTTCCTGTCAGAGGCGGACCTAGCCTGTGATGTGGTCTGCCTGGTGTACGACATCAACAACCCACGCTCTTTTGAATACTGCGCCAAAGTGTACAAGGTATGCATGCTCATCAGAGGCACCGAGGCTTTAAGGTCCTGCTACATACGGTCTAACTAGTAACCTTCATCGGTTGTGTTTGGCAGCAATACTTCATCGATAGCAAGACGCCATGCATGGTGATCGCCGCCAAGTCGGACCTGCACGAAGTAGGGCAGCACTACAGTCTCTTACCGCACGAGTTCTGCCGCAAACACAAGCTCCACCCACCCCAGCCGTTCACATGCAGCATGACGGACGCACCCAGCAAAGACATCTACACGAGACTCACCACCATGGCCATGTACCCGTGAGTATTGGACCTCTTTGTGGTCTCTTCTAGTTAACCCTTTACACCTCTGAGTGAACCTTATCCACCATGCCCACCCGGACCTGTGTGTGCGTCTAATCCACTTTAAAGCCACTATGTGTTTTCCATAGTGTATAATTGTAGTGTATGTATTTGGGAGCGAGTCCTCTTCACGAGGTCCACCATGTTGCAGCGCCATGTTTTCTACAGTAGCCCAGAATGGACAAACCAAACGCACTTCACGTTTTTGCGTTACCTGAAGGCCACCGTAGTTCTGTGACACACTTGGAAAGGGGAGGGGTCAGCGGAGGGGCGTTCAGTTGGTTGCAATCTGCGACGTCGCCACTAGATGTCACTAAATCCTACACACTGCTCCGTTAAGCTGTCAACCCAGCACAGGACATCAAGCCTGAGGCGCTCTTTTAATATATAATTTAGCTACGCATCACTTCTTGTAGAAAATAATTTACACATTTAGCATTATTAATTACCAGGACTACAGACATTCATGATACACATACATCATACCAACCTTTATGAAATAATTCATATGACGATAAAGAGCCAGTTTCACAAAGGTAAGCGTCGACTAAGACTCTGATCAAACTAATAGTCACAGTTTGCAGTGAAGACTTATTTTAATCTTCAAAAGAAATTCATCAAACCACTCGGCTTCCAAACCAAAACAGCTGACGACGTCTTTACCCCGTAAGAATTTATTTAGTTGTTTTGTGACTGATGCCTCCCTTTGTGGTTTTCCTCTCCTTGTTTACTCACCTTCAGATTTAGACTTTGACATTTCATGCTCGATATTTCTGTGTAAATTATTTAGTTTACTTTGTCTCTGAGATGAGGAAGTGAAGGTAAATGGCAGGTTTCAGCTCAGAGATGTAATATGAGTGTGGATCTGGCCTCCTCCTCCTCCTCCTCCTCTTCCTCCTCCTCCCCTCTGTGTGTTGTTTGGTTCATGTTGTCTTTCTGTGCTGGTGAAAACACGCATTTTTGTGTGTCTTTCCGCAGCCACGCCCGTCTCCGCTGCATGTGCGCCTCCAACAGGTGCACATATTGCCTGTGTCAGAACCTCCTCAAGTTGGAGCTGCTGCGCAGTATTAAGGCCCAACTCCGCAGGGTCATGTTCAACAGGTTCATACGTAGATTAAGCTCTAGTGTTTTAACATAGACTCATTCCTCCTTTTTACCCAAGCACTCTAACACCGGTGATGGTGACAGCTCCTCCTCTCTCCTTCAGTGCTCTCCTGTGGTCAGGGTTACACTGCATATCCACTTCAGGACACAAGGGACTATAACATGTGAATGAACGCGACGGTAGCGATATCCTGTTGTTCAGGATGAATAGTACGGATTTCCATTTGTGAATAATTATAATGCTAATGTGATTGCTTTTGGAGAAATTCTCCTTTTGCTTCGCTGTGTTGCCACATAGCCGTCATCCGTAGGGTTTCACTGATTTGTTCAGCTGTTCACTCAGCAAGGTGACGCTTGTTGACGGTGATATTTGGTACAAACTATGCTAAAAACATCAGAACTCAGATCTTTTATATATTTATAATCTATCCACGGTAACTCCTACCTGGCTGAGTAAAGTAAAGAGTCAGTCCTACTGTAAGAACTGTTATGTTTTTAGTAGCAGAGTTACTGTTGAGGTGAAAAAATGACTACACTGGTTTGATATTGTCCAACCACCGGACTGGACCAGTGTACCAAAGTTCACCACTAGGTGTCGCACTTGACACAAGGTATTTAAAATGTTTTTTTAAACTTAAATATCATTTAGTACGATGTGTTCTTTGTGCTCCTGTATATTGATGAACAGCCGATCACTGTCGACACAGTGAGAAGGTTCACTGATCAACACGACGTCGTAGCTCTCGCTGCTTCTCTGAGCGTCATTTTTCGGAGGAACCCTCGATTAGATACGAGATGCTTTACAGCAGCATGAAAAGTGAGCTCAGATTTCAGTTGTTCTCTTTTTTTTTTTTTTTTTGTCGTGTCACGTGGGTCACGTGAGGTGTTTTGGTCTCTGCTGCAGCTCCAGCCAGCCCCCCCGCTCTCTGTACGGTGTGACACAGCGAGGTGTGACCGCGCTAACATGCAGCCTGCTAGCCAGGGAGGTGACTGTGTGTGTGGGTAGTGCATGGTGTTATTTACTTGTGCAGTGCAAATTAACTGCTAATACTAACCCCACAAATAATATACAAAACACAAATATGTTGTAAACTTAAAAAAACATTTTCACTTCATTCAGAGGAATATATATAGAAGTAGATATCTCTGGATAGTTCTGAGTATATTTATAATGTTATTATAACAATAATGCTCCCTGTTGTTCAGCCAGTTAATCATTCTGGGAAAATATCAAGTCCTCTTATGAAGCACTTGAAAATTAAAAAAAGCACGTCAAAATAAATTAGGGTGTGAATTTTGACCATTAAGTGTGAGCTATGAGCACTTCTTTAAATAGTTGTTCGCTCCTTCCTGTCCTGCAGTGGATATGCAAACTTTAAATCTTGACTAACGGACACATTGTTTGCTCAGAGAATGAGAGAAACCAGCCGTTCTCTTTAGTTTGTGCTGAAAACGTCATCGATGTCTGCATGTTTGATATCTGATTTATATTCAATCACAAAGATTTAAAATTCTTAATTGTCTTCGTGGCACCAGCCTTATCAAAGAGTGCTTGACTGATTGTCTATGATGTTTTCAGTCTCCCTTCGTCTTCACTGTCATTCCTAATTGTGAAGTCTACACCTACAGGAGACACTTTATTTTGAAAAGCACTCTATTATAATACAAACCGCTGTCTACTTGTTCTCCTTTGGGTTGAGACTTCGTAAATGTAAAAGGCTGATGTTTAAAATCAAAATGTTTGATTGTATTGCACTGTACCAATCACCAGTCATTTCATCCTGTTTTTCCCTATCTTGTATTTCCTGTCTTTGTGTTTTTTCCTTTGACTCTATAGGTGTTCAAACGCATGTGTTTGGCTTCCCCTCTTCCTCTTCCTCTTGCACGTGTTCACCTGCTGCTAATCTGTTTGCCGTTGTGTTGGCTCATCTGTTCTCTGAGCGGGTCACTCATCATCTTTGTCTTCATGCTGTGTTCTTAACCTCTGCGGGTTGTTGGCACTATTAATATCATGACGTTTAACGAGCCAGCCGTGGCAGCGCAAGGGGCCGACACACCACATTGAACGCCCAACGTGTTTTCTGAAGAGTGGGTTGATTGACTGGAAGTTGTCTTGCATTGAAATCTTAATCGGTCACAGAAACTACAAGCTACAAAAGTGGATTGTGTCAGGAAACTTAAATAACATTTATTTAGTCTCTAGTGATTTATTTTGGTTTGCTCTTTAATTTGTGACCAATCAAAAGTGACGTATATGACGATACAATGACTGTAAAATATGCAAGAGTCAGCAGCAGAGAAAGCAGAAAAGAACTGATTAACTGAATGAAGAGAAACTGGAAATGTATTCCGTAAAGAAACTCACAATTACATATTCTGAAATTTAGTTTACTCGCGGACGAGATTCATGGCTCCACAATTTCAGTCTGGCTGGTGTGTGTGTGTGTGTGTGTGTGTGTGTGTGTGTGTGTGTGTGTGTGTGTGTGTGTGTGTGTGTGTGTGTGTGTGTGTGTGTGTGTGTGTGTGTGTGTGTGTGTGTGTGTGTGTGTGTGTGTGTGTGTGTGTGTGTGTGTGTGTGTGTGTGTGTGGTGTTTGACCAGGTATGCAGTTATGGTTGTTCTTGTGCTTTAATGGTTTGGGTGGAGGTCTGAGCTCCTGACTCTTGAGGTTTGGTAGAGCTGAGTGATACGAATGAGATCAGATATCACTCCATATTATTACGTCGCTAACGTACACGATGGTTGGTTTAACTATTGATACTTGTGAACTTTCATCTGCCCAGAAGGATGTAATTCTGCCAAGTAACTGAATCTCAACCAAAGTCTCAATGATGTTTAGTCTCAGAGCACAATATCAGATTATTATTATTCCAGCTCTAAGGTTGATAAACAAATTAAATATCACTATTCTTTTTTTATTTTTCACCTTGTTGTCCGTCATGTGATGATATTTTGAAATTGTAAAACAAGAAAATTTAAATCCTCTAATATTAATGAAGATGTCCTGCAGTACAACCATTTATAAATCATTTCAATATATAAATAAATAAATAGTGTCACATGGCAGCGTCAATATTGGAGCTAATCGGTTACTCAAACGACAGAGAAATACTGTCATTCTTTAGACAATGCAGACAATTCTCTGGTTTCTGCATAAATGTGAATATTTTCTGGTCTGTCAGGATAATAAACGTAATATATTTGGTGTTAAATCATTGGTCAGACAAAATGACACATTAGAAGACGTCGCCTCAGGCTAAACAGAATGAAAATATATTAAAGTATCACCCAGCTCTGCCTACTGTATCTGAGTTTGTGTGTGTTTGTGTGGAGGCTGTGGGGGGGGGGGGGGGGGCTACCTGCTGTCAGAGGAGGGTTTCAGCCTGACTCCATCGTGGAGGGGTCCATCTTTATGAAGGCCTCTGCTGAGCAGCTAATTCCCCCAGAAGGTAAAGAGAGAGAGAGGGATGTTGTAGTTTTATCCCGGACCGGCGAGTATGCGTTTGATAGATTCATCTCTTATTCAGGATGTCGGGTCATTATTTTAACAGCAATTAGTAATGGTCATATTTATGTCCTGATATGTTTTAGAGAGACTTAATGGAGTCTTTATAGGAACAGTTCCACATCTTGGGAAATATGATTATTCACTTTCTGGATCAATATAGCTCTAATTTCTGTCTGCTGAATATGAAGCAGCTGGTTAGCTTAGCTTAGCACAAAGACTGGAAACAGGGGGAAGTGGCTAGCATGGCTCTGTCAAAGGGTAGCGAAGTCTTTCTATCAGCACCTCTAAAGCTCAATAATTAGCACAAAAGACTGTGCTGTGCTAAGCTAACCGGCTGGCTGTAGCCTTCAACTATACAGATATGAGAGTGATATTAATCTTCTCATCTAACTCGCGACCACAAAGTGAAGAACATTTTCCAAAACATTACACTAATCCGTTAAAGGCGGCTAGACTGAGTTTTAGATCACAGGTGACCGATGCGAACATGACATTTTCGGCTGGTTTCTGTCCTGATCCCACCCGGGTGTAGTAAGTGTGTTGTAGGCTTAACTTGAAGCCTACAACACACACTTGGGTTTGTTGTCTCCACTGACATTTTTCATTGCTTGTATATATTATAGTCTGTATAGTTCCCCGGGGTTTGTGTTTCTTGCCAGATCAGCTGGATGTGTGTTCGGTAGAGCAGGTGTTTGTTTGTTCTATATTTTACTCTCAGTCGGAGTAGCTGCTTCATAGTCCAACAACTTTCCTTTTGTCTCCTAAAACTAAACCGACTGTCAAGATAAAGCATGTGTTCCTGTTTCACATCATTTATGGTCCTGATTTTAGGAAGTTTCCCCCGCAGAGAGAACACATGACTTTGTTTTGGTATTTGGCAACTGATCCCGCTGTGACTATAGCTGTGGAGTTATGTTGTGTTGGGGCTGGGCAACATATCTCAATAACGATGTACATCACGATTTAGCATGTTTTCAGGTAGTTCAATGAAATAAATAGTTCGATGATGAATATTTTGACACTGGGGTATGAGCTGGTATGTTCTTCAGTTTAGACGAGGTCGTTATGTATCACGATAGATGATTATATTGAAAGGTGATGGATCATAATGAGTTATGGCCCAGCCCTAGTTATATGCTGCATTGTTTCTCTCCTCACCTGCTCCGTGTGTCTCGCTCCCTCCTCTCAGGCACATGGCTCAGGCCGACCTGAAGAACTCCACCTTCTGGCTGAGAGCGAGCGTCGGTGCCACCGTGTTCGCCGTGCTGGGCTTTGCCATGTACAGAGCGCTGCTCAAACAGCGGTGATCAGACGGCACGAGACAGCCGCCCCCCCCCCCCCCCCCCCCCCCCGTCCCTCTGTCTGACTCTGCCCCGTCCCTCCCACCTAAAAAGACTCAGAGCCTGGCTGACTAACCAACATTGCCTCAGCCCCCCCCAACTCCACCTCATCCCCTTCCCACAATGCAACACGAGCAAGAAAGAAATGAGCAAAAATCGTAGGTACATTTTATATGCATTTGGGGTGTAGTTTTCTGTTGTTAATGTCGTGGTGGAAAGGGGCAGGTTACTTTTGAAATCGGTTGTCCATCATCCAATTAGTGAATGCTGACTTGAAGTCTGTGATCTGTTAGTCTAGTTTAGTCCAGACATTACTAGTCGCTGGATGTTTTCAGCTGATCCAGTCCTCTTTCTTTCTCTCAGGTCAGTATTATTAGTTAGATGGTTGGAGGCCAGAGAGAGGCAGCCATATACAGCAACACCACAAAGGGACTTGAATCTGTTAATAGATGTGTATATGCAGTATATTATGTATTCTTCAAAGGTTTTAGTATTGGACCCGTAGACCGCATCACAAGCCGGGAGGTGTTAGCGATACATCCTACACTAGAAAGGTCATGAATGGCATGCACTTGTTTATTTTGTGTGTTTTAATTTATTAACCTGTTTTGTTGTCTGTCTTGAGTGCAACAGACGGAGGGATTTACATTTTCCATGTATTTTTGTATGTAGTAATATTAAAGCTGTCGGAAGCGGTGCATCATGATTTTCTGCTTGTGTTTTTTATTTTTCTGGTTTTGAAATAGAGTTAAATAAACGTCCCTCACGTTCTATTTTTATGAAGTTAGAGGCACCATAGAGCAACAGATTGTGCTATTAACAACGGCCATTCAGTGCACCTCTCCCACCTTAAACCTATGAAAGTCTTTCTTCTCATTCTTCTGTTTTCCAGCATTTACAATAAAGACTTGTATGATGTGTTACGGCTGTGTATGCTTAGTATCGGCTGACATGACAGCTAGTTCAACGCCAACAAAGGAAATGGTTTTAAATATCTGTAATAAATGACATTTACACCCACTGATGTCATGCTGTGTTTGTGTGTCCGTGGCGAGAGCAGCAGTGGTCATTTCAAAAGCAGATGTGTGAAATAATTATGAGATCAACTGTTGATCGGGGTTTTTGTGAAGCAGAATAGAGAAGTGAGCGTGTGATGGTCTGTGAACGAGACTGCCGTCGGTCTGCGTGAGGAGGAAGTCACGCCACACACAGGTAGATGTTCATCTCACACCGTGGTTGCCAGTTTTATGCCTTATCGACTGAGGGATAACATGTCTGTGGATGGGACTAAATTATTGTTTGAAGGCTTCCTGCAGAAAAGAAAAGATACTATGGTGAGTGAAGAACTATCGTGGTATTAAATGTGGGCCTATGTTTATAGAAAGTGACTTTGGTTGCCACACATTTACTCTGTTTGTAGAAATTGAGATGGGCGACGTATTGGTTCAGGCTTCAAAATACAACCTTGTTCTTCTACACACAGAAGAATGGCAGCGCTGTGAGTAGACATGCATAATGTTACAATGTTCTTTAGAAACAAATTACACTAAATTCAGCCTCTATGGAATTTCTTGTCGATGTCCTGCTTGGTAACTCATTTCTGAAGCCACATATAATTTGAAGGATGGTTGCAGTGCTTGTAGAAACTGACTTGGCTAGTGTTTTTCCTTCTTTCTTTTAAAGATCTCAATGAGATAAACAGTGATGTTGATGTTGCTCTCTTCACAGTCGCACTTGAGAGGCTATTACTACATTTACACAGTGAGTCCTCCAGCGTCACTGCTGATATACCAGAAACCGCTTTGCAGTTGTGGAAGCTAAGTACACTTACTCACCTACAATTTTGAGGTAATTGTTCTTGAGTAATTCCATTTCATGCTTCGACTGTCCCGACATTATTTGAGAGCTTCAGATAATTGATTATAATTATATATTATAATAAAGACATGACTTTAGTATTTCTCACTGTGGTTTTGCTACTTTTACTTCAGTAAAAGATCCGAGTACTTCCTCCCCCGCTGTTGCTTTGTCTCTACTTAGTTGTCCTACGCATTTATCTGTCTGTCCTCTTCCTGGGTCAGGTGCAGTCGGTGCGAGAGGTCCAGAGAGTTGACAGCAAGCGCTTTATGTTTGAGATCATCATGAGAAATGGAAAGACGAAGGTGTTGGTGAGTCATCGCTGTGGTTCAACCGCAAGCTGATCAACTTGCAGGCTATGAGTGTGGCAGGTCAGCTTTCAGGATGCCAACTTTGACGTGTGTGTGTGTGTGTGTGTGTGTGTGTGTGTGTGTGTGTGTGTGTGTGTGTGTGTGTGTGTGTGTGTAGGCAGCAGAGACCGCAGCTCTCAGAAAGGAGTGGGTAGGACTTCTATGGCAAGCCATGCATCTTTCTACCTCTGTGCTTTCAGACTCTAGAAGCACACAGTAAGTTAAAAGAGGGCTCGAATTTAACTAAGAATAGTCCACGTTCCAGGCACATGACCATTTCTCCTCCGCTCAGCCTCGAAGTGGGTGAGCAGCGAGAGAGATTGAGCAGCAGCACACCCATCAGCTCGCACAGTGCGATGATGGAGTCGCTCTGTGCTCGGCCCCTCTCTGCCCCGCCAGGCCACATCCAGCATGAGGTCAGGAGCATCGTCTCCCCCGTCTGCGAGGAGAGCCCGTACCAAAACACACTTCCAGACTGTAGCTACCAGCATCCCAATGGTGAACTTTAAATAGATTTACCTATTTTCACCTTCACACGTAATGTTTTGGTCGGTTCTACTGACCAACTTCTCTGTTTCAGTGGTTGACGGTCTCGACAGTCCACAATGGTCCAGTGGGTTGAGCAATGCAGAGGGGAGACAAGAAGGAGACTATGACATTCTACCGCTTAGAAACAGTATGATCTTAGAAATACTTTAAATGTACTATTTAACAGAACACAACATAGAGCATGGCGATGTTTAAATGTCCATCCTGGTCCGATCATGCTCTATGTCTTTGTAGAGGTTCGTGAGAGCAACGCTTCAGCAGAGATGGACGAGGGCGTGTATGACTTTCCTCTCTCTTACAGGAGAGCTGATCAACATCCAGGTGAGATTACATGTTTTTTTTTACAACTTTTCTATTCTTGGTTATGCAAAAATAATGATTAAATTATTGAATTAAATGTTTCATCATGTCAGACCCCACAGACAGCATCTATGACGTACCGAGCGCTCTTCTGAGGAACATGCCCGATCACACTTCAGGTAAATCCTGCTCCATGTTATTGGCACAGTCCACCTTGTCGCCTCCATCTTTATATCTCAAGCGTTCAGCGGTTTGTTTTGTGGTTGCAGAGGAGCAGCCGGAGGACGGGGTCTACTGGAGGATATGAGCGACGTCTCACTCACCACACAGTGCAACTGTAGGACCAGACACACGCAGAGGACTGTTGCTGCCCGATATCTGTAACTTTGTGTTTAATTCTTACTGGTTTCACCGAAAACAAACTGTATTCATGCAACAGATGCATATATATGAGTGCAAATGTTTGTCGGCTTTGTATGCTCGACAGCGTGCAACAACCACAACAAATAGGCTCAACTGTGGTATTTATTTCAGCTTCTTCTATACAAGAACAACATAGATATTTATAATTACAGAGAAGACTGCACAGACATGTTAACACGTACACACTCTGGTCAGGTCACAGTCACACTGTGGTTCACAACAGTAAAAGGAGTCATTTACATATCACCTACTTGACAGTTTAAAAGTATACATCACCACCTGTATTGCTGTATTACACACTTTGGACTGGTTTGAGCTAAAAACCCTTTATTGGGTTTGATGGAACATCAAGACATGTTGCAGGAACACAATGAAAGGAAAATAAAACAAAGTCATGCCAACATTTACTGTGCACATCTTTATATATCTTCTTATAGTCTACGTTTTCATTTCTTCTGTTTATAACTTTTCTTTCTGTGAGTGTTAATATTGTGGAACCTTTGAATCTAAACAAATGTTCAGTGAATGTAGTGAGGAACTGGTCACAAAGTGCCTGTATTGTTCTCATGAAGTCGTCAGCTGGTGAACGCAACTAAGATTTTTGTAAACAGGAAATGATTCCCCAGAATGACACTGTATCTACAACACTGTATTCACATGGAAGGATTACATCTATCACTTGATATTCATATGTACAGTAGCAGTATTCATGAGACACAAATCATATTGTCGTGCAGGTATTGTGTTGAAATAAAGAAAGCACAAACGAGGCCTATGCAACAAGCAATGCATAAAAGTGATTTGTGCATTCTCGATGCGTTTCTTCTCAAAAGAAAACAAGTATAATCAACTAAAATACAAAATGATAAATTAAACATTTGGATATGAAATAAGTAATAGATAATTCCACTTTAACGAGTAGAAGCTTTAGTTTGGATCAGTTACGTTTTGTGATCATTGTCAGTTAGCAAAACAATAGTATTAATATTTGGTTCAAAGTATTTTGAAACGCTCAACACAACGCCAACATTTGCAAAAGTAAAACGATTGGGGAAGTGCCGCTCTACGACGAGATCTAAACTGATCCGCACACATTGTCAATTCACTTTTACTATCATCTCCAGCTGGCAACTAACCTTTCACTGTTAAGTGAATAAGTGGTGAACATAGGCTGTGGTGCTAGGTTAAGAATTGAACAAGCGATCTGCTTTGTGGCTGGAAGAGTATCTGGGCCCCACAACTTAGGCGCTGCGATGGAATCAGGCCTGGGCCTGGGATTGTTCCTTGATGAACTCCTCCAGGACGGCGATGATGCTGCAGGCTTCAGGCATGTCGCTGTGCTCCGCTCTGGCATTCTGCAGCAACACATCCCCGTTTCCGCAGCCCTGAAGGAAGAGGCAGCAGCGGAACAGGGCGTAGTGACTCATCTCTGCCTGACGCACGAAGCGCTTCAGGCTGTTCATGTCCTGGATGGCCTGCGGAGTGCGAGCGGTGGGTGATAGAGGAAGGAGGAAACAAGTTGTTTTTTTAAAAAGGGAAGCAGTCTGAACGATAGACAGTGGAAGTTGTACTGTGTATCTGCCAAGAGGAACTGAGAGCTGTTGTCCAAAGGTTCTCAATGTTGTGGGATCAGTGTCATTTAAAAAAAAAACAATTACACACAAAACACTAAAGTATGCAGCACTCAACCCACGTTATAGTTGGTCCATGTGTATGTTTTCTGACCTTAAGTTTGAAGTTCTCCAGAATCTGTCTGAGCAGGAAAGGATTACATCGCTCTGCAGCGTTTAGAAAGGCCTGAATCCAGTCGTCACAGAAACGATTACTGACTGGGGTAGAAAACATAGTCATCGGACTCTTACGCAGATAAAAACCATCTGTCCTCGTCTGGTTTATGTCACGGCTTACCTGCGTTAGAGAGTGTGGGTGGGCTGGTGGAGCAGTCTAGGCTCAGGTCAGACTGCGTGTCCTCTGAGATCGCCTTACACAGAGAAGCTGTTGTAGTGTCTTGTTGGGACAGACCCACCAAACTGGCTGCTTTGATGAACCTGGTACAGAACAACACACACATTTAACAGCTAACAAAACAGATGGTTCATTTACGTTCTGTACTGCGTGGAAACAAACAAGAGACCGGCTCTGTTTTTAAAAGATGTGTTAGTGTAGCTACGGGGGACGTCAGCAAACTCACCGGGACACATCAGCCTTTGTCCTCTCATCGGAATTATTGAGCTCCACATGTGTGTGACTCAGCGCCTGTGTACAGAACATGTAATGACTGAAATGCATTGTTCTGGAGACAAGTCAAGTCTTTCACACACACACAGAGTTTGAATGATCAAATAAATCATTTGGATAGCCGTATTTTAAAGCACATAGTCGACAAGCATTTCAAGGAAATGCTCCCCCAAAAATACAGATAAGAACACCTTGTAAAGTTCCACTGTCGACTATTTTTCTTACAGGAGAGAGAAACTGTTCTCTTCATTTTTATTGGACACGCTGTGAGAGGAAAGAAATCGGACTCACAGCGTGCAGCAGGAAGCTGATGTTGCTCTGGACCAGCTGCACCACCCGATAAATGTGCATCACAGACTCCTCGTACCACCGGCTCAGATACGGACGCACCTCTGTCTCAAGGTTCTGCAGCTGACACACACACACACACACACACAAATCTATATTGCATTCAAATTGTAACGGCAAAAATTAAACTTCATGACACTGTTATTACAGCCACATACCTCTGGGGTTTGCAGGCTGCTGTGCAGGCCTTGGACGTATTTATCAAGTTCTAACCTAAATGTGTATTGGGTCAAGGAACTTGTCTCTTTCTCTGTACAAAGTTACAACAACGTGGAGGCAATACGACAATGCAGACAAGACCAAGGAGTATGTCAACAAGTCATGCTGGAGCACCGTGCACGATGCTAATAACTAAGGTTGATTTCATGAGGACACTTTGCAATAGACAACTGTGCACAAAGGATATAAATTCAGTCCTTTTTCAGAGCCGCCCATGAAGCAGATGACATATCCGTTTCCATCAGCATCAGGCTGTTCGGGAGACCGTTCCTGCTCCAGGAGACAGCAGTAGCAGCCCACTGCCTGCTCTGGGATACTGGGGAGAGTACATAATAATAATAATAATTAATAATAAACACATTTGTGTTAACCAAACAGATCACCCATCAGTCCCAGAAGGAGGAACATGATCTTGAGTTGTTGTGTCACAAAGCCTTGATTGTGTGTCCCTCTTGGTTCGTATGTAGCATTACTGATGCAAAACGTTTGTTGTCACCTGAGTTCCACAGTGGCGATGTTGCCCATGCCTCCCAGCAGGGCACCTTTGCTGAGCCTCCTCGAAATGTAAGTCCGCAGCTCAGGTTCCGCCTCTGATGGAAGGCTGCTGTCGACTAGCGTCAGGCTGTGGGCAGGGCAGAAAAATCAGTATGGATACGAGCAGTCGCCGGAGACAACGAGGAAGTCGGAAGCCACGCAAAGCCAATGGAGAACAGATGGAGAAAGCTGATGAGAGCATTAGCCACGACCAACACGACACACAACTGAGTCACATAGCTGTAACTGTCCACCCGACACTCGGAAGTGGAGACGGGTTCAAATTGGGAGAGACCTAAAGGCCATGTAACTCAGCAGCACAGCAGTGACCAATCAGAACAAAGATCACAGATGAAAACAGCATTGATTCCATGTTGATTGGATGTCCAGTGGCAGCCCGTGGATACACCAATGCACAACAGTGAAAGCCAAAGAGAAACGACCACTGAAAGTGAGGAGAAGGGTAGGCGGGCGGCTCCTTTGTTACCTAAAGTCATCCTGACTGGTTGTGGAGTCTGCTCGTCTCTGGTTCCATGCCACATTTTCCCCAGAAGCCTCAGATCTACGACAATTGACAGTTTACTAATCACCTGGTTAGTTTTTTTTTTTTGTATAAATCTGGTTTTACCTGCAGTTAAAACACGGTGTCACTGTCAGCAGGTTCAGGAACAAGGTGAGAAATAACAACAGTGAGAAATAGATTGATGTCCTGTAGGATTAGAATATTATTAGGGTTACAGTCGCTACTGTGAAGAATAACATGTAACCAAACCATAAAAAAATAATTAGATATTAATAGCATTATTCGTAATACGTAAAACATGGCATCGTGGACCCACTGTAATGACCCACTGTAATTTCCCCACTGAGGGACTAATAAAGGATTATCTTATTTTACACTCTCACTGCAAATGTCCTTGCAGAAGTTGTACCACAGCTGTTAACTTTTGAAAATCATAAACTGGGACGAGCATTGTCGACCATCACCTTGTGCCTTGATACAGATAGATGGTGTAGTAGCAGTTCAGCTGAGTTTTCTGGCTGTATCCGGCAATCTCCTCGCTGTCAAAGTCATCTCTCTCTTCCACGTCAATGGAATCCTGGAAGGACGAGGTCTGGGAGGTAAACATGATCCCGATGCTGCACGGAGCGAGCAGCTACAATAAACTAAATCGAGGACGTGTTTCTATTTATTTTCTAATTTAGCTGTGCTGTGTTGGTAGATATGTATAAATGACGTCGGGATCTCCAGCTGACAGTAAAATAACAACTGCAGCAGTTGTATTAGCGGTATTCTCGTCTATGTACCTTCTGCGCATGCGTCGTCTGTGTACGTTCTCAATTATGTCCGACTGCGATTATATAACGTTACATTTATTTGTTCCTGGGCCAAGCTTTGCACAAGTGTTTTAATAATGACGTGTTTGTCTTTGAATTGGGTGTGTAAATATTAGATTAGTTGTATACCTGTAAATGATGTGCTTTAAATTGTGATTGTGATTGCTAGTAACTTAAATTACCAACATTGTAATGTTAGAGTTGAATGGCTGAAACATCTATGGTGGAAATAGTTAGCGTGGGCAGATGTGAGGGGTCCGTGCTACAAATGAATTGTCCAATATATTTAATTCTAATAACAAGTAAACAATAGTTTGGGGCCACCAGAGGGCGCCTTGAGGCCGCAGTGTTGTTCTATGTCGTTTTATGACGCTGGAGACCCGCCGCCATCTTTAATTCCCGTAGTCCTCTGCCTGTAGGTGTGTTGTTTGTATCAGCTCCAGTGGGTTAGAAGTGGACTGACAGTCCAGGAATCATGGGGAGGAAGAAGAAGAAGCAGATGAAGCCTTGGTGCTGGTATCCTTGTTCACATTTTACATTTAGAGTTATTGTTCTAACGTTATCTTGTTCTTATCAGGACCTGTGTCTGTCCTCTGTTTACTAAGCTAACTGTACATTAACCTGAGTTTATCATCTTCATCATCAGCCGTTTAACGTTAGCTGGCTCGCAGTATGTTGCACGATCTTGAACTTGTCGTCGGTGTTGCTTTAGTTTAATCACTAGCTCTGAAGAAAGTACTATGACAGAATAGATAATGAGTAAAACAGCATGATCGAGTTTTTCCTGAATCATAATCTCAGGTACTGTAACAGAGACTTCGATGATGAAAAGATTCTCATTCAACACCAGAAGGCCAAACATTTCAAGTGCCACATCTGTCATAAAAAACTGTACACTGGCCCCGGGCTTGCGATCCACTGTATGCAGGTGAGGAAACAATACTGCAAAGCTTCATGAAATCAAACGAAGACCTTTAGCCTGATTGTGTCACTGTTATCGCAGGTACACAAAGAGACAATTGATGGAGTTCCTAATGCAATACCTGGAAGAATAGACATTGAGCTTGAGATATATGGCATGGAGGGTATTCCCGAAAAAGACATGGAAGAGAGAAGAAGAGTGCTAGAACAAAAGAACCAAGGTATGAGCAACCAAAATACCTCAATGAAACTGCCTTGTATGCTCTATTCTAGAGACGCATTATGCTCTTCCTGCTTTTCAGAGACTCAAAAGAAGAAACAGAACCAGGATGACTCAGATGAGTTCGATGAGGATGACGAGCCCGGTCCCTCCTTCCAGCAGCCTGCTGCAGGCCAACCCCAGGCCGGTTACATACCCCCTATGACCCAGCCGGGCATTCCTCCTGGCTCTGGTGCTCCAGGGATACCACCGGGCAGCTACTCGGGTAGGAAACAGTGACCTTAGATAACACGGTATGGGTATCATGCTGTTTATAGAGTTCAGTATTTACACTTAAACACACATGGTTTACCTGCTGCTGTATCCTCTTTCATCCTCTTTCTTTTCTGCTACTCATAAGATTCGATTTAGACAATTATTTATGTTCTCAAGCACATTGATGGCACCAAGTGCCCCTAAAAAGACTCTGATAGTCATAGTTTGAGCAAGGTGTAAAACAAATAGGTGTTGCTTGATATTAATTACATAAACTGTTTTGTGATGTGATAACACACCTGCACTTCAATTCATCTTTATGTCAGGAATCCCCCCAATGATGCCAGGTGTGCCACCAATGATGCCAGGAATGCCTCCCTTAATGCCAGGAATGCCTCCGGGGTAAATGCTCGGGGTTATTAACAAACACAGTCCTGTCTTATTAATCTTATTATATCTTCGTATTGTAAACGTGTGTATCTTCCCTGGTGTATTTAGGATGATACCAATGGGCGGGTTGATGCCTCCAGGCCCCGGGATGCCACCAATGATGCCAGGTGTGCCACCAGCTAATGATCACCTTTGATGTGAACTATTCATTTAAAATGACAATTGATTGTAACAACTACACTGCACCGCTGTTGTAGTGAGGCTGTACTTGTTCCCTTGTGTGATGAAGTGGTTCTGCTGGTGTCACAGGCATGCCTCCTCCTGTGGGCCACCGTCCAGGCCTCCCACACATGGCTCAGGTTCCCTCTGCTGCAAACGTGCTGACTAGACCCGCTGTCCTTGCTGCCACTGCCCCCTCGGCCCAGCCCGATGTCACGAAGCCTCTGTTCCCCATTGCTGGACAGGTACAAACCTTTATGACACCATGTACCACGTTTCATCTCTGATTGGGCAGAACATCGCCGTCTCCTGTTGAATAAGGGGATTGTTTGAAGTAGCTCCCTGCGGTTTCTTATTCTTTACTCTTTTCCTGTGCTGCAGATGGGCAGTCGCGTTGCAAGTACAAGTGCAGACTCATCGAGCGCAGACTCTCAGTCCGCCTCCCCTAAAGCTCTGTTCCCTATCACGTCACAAGTACGCAGCTGTCTCCCTGCTCTACTCTGACAACATGCAGCTTTACAATGAGCATGCACACCATTGTGTATAGTTTGCCTGCTGTGGTGCACTTGGGCGGTTAATTCTATTTTATTTGACAAAGCTGTTTTAGTAAGAAATGATGAAATCCAACCATTTGCGGGGGTTGAAAATAGCAACATGCCTTTGTTGTTGTTTTTCTTTTGCTACAAATCTGCATTTATAGAACACTACTGTAACATTTCACCTGAAAAAAATCAGAAAAGAGAGTTATGCAGATTAGTAAAGTGGGCTTCTTATTTCTGAACTGCTGTCGGGCAACAAAGCACAGCATGCTCTTTTGGTTTTGTTTTCCTGCAGGCTTGAAGAAACAGGTTTACCTTTTGGTCATACTTCACAGGGTTATTCTCCGGAGTAACTCCAATGGTGCAAACGTGTTGAAGAAATAACCGAGACCCCGTTTAACGTCATTATGAAGTGCAAATACAAAAAATTGGCACAATTAAAGCCCAATATTCACTCAATACTGTTACGGGTTTATTTTGATGTTGACATGTGCTTCTGAAACCCAAACGTACTCGGTTGTACTTGGCATTGGAAAAATGACGGAGGTGCAAAAATCACCTTGAATTTCTATTTCTTAACTGGCCGGCTTTTACGAAGGGGAACGTAAGAAAGTATGTTTTTCTGATTTGGGGGCGCTTACCGTGTAAAGAAAGAGGAGATACCAGCATTAAGGGAGAGAGGAGTCAGTCCATCTCAAGCCTGTAAACCACACAGATATTCATGCCAAGCTTTAAATGACTATAAACTAAATGAGAGTAGCCTCAGGGTATGACTGAAAGTGTTCCCGTGTGAAATGTGAATGCCTTTCAGCGGAGTCTCTCTGATGGTTTGGTCTTCTCTCTCCACTCAGAGCCAGCAGCCGGGGCCCCCCCACCCTCCTCCCAGTCCCTCCTCTGACCCCTCAAAGCCCACATTCCCGGCCTACACTCAGGCCACCATAGCTGTGGTCAGCCCCAATGCTGGCAGCAGTACGGTTTCCAAACCTCCCTCTACTGTGACCAGTAAGCCTGCTACCCTCACCACCTCCAGTGCAACCAGTAAGTTGATCCACCCCGATGAGGATATCTCACTGGTAAGTAGTCCCTCTGCTACCGCCTCTCTGAATAGCCTCTCATTTTTTAGCAGTGACTAGCTTCTAAAACTGTTAATCATAGCTAAAGTCTTACTTTCTGTTCACACCAAAGTCAATAATTGGCTTTTCTTGAGTGAAATTGATTTAATAATGCTGTTTATTTATCCTGGTTGAGCTACAGCGTTTCAGCGTCAAATGATTCCTCCTCGTTTGATTTCTGTGTCTTTTTTAGGAAGAGTTGCGGTCTCAGTTGCCGAGGTACCAGCGCAGCGCTCCCCGCCAAGGCCAGACCAGCGCTGCTGCCCCGTCAGTCGGTCCTGTCGGGGGCATGATGGCACCTCAGCAGTCCGGCATGAGGCACCCCATACCTGGTATCCACCGCCTGCCTCTAGTTCAGAAAGACTTTACGTTACAATGAGAATCTCTCTTAAGTGTCATTATTATATATTTATATCGTTCATTAGTGCTATATCTTACCACGCAACACTGAATATGTCTGAATGTGGCATGTTTTAGGGATGGCAATGTCGTTCTTTTCAGTCCGCCACCTAAATCCAGACTGAAATATCTCAACAACCATTGGATGGTTTGTCATGAGATTTTGTACAGACATTGATGGTCCCCAGAGGATGAACCCTAATTACTTTGGTGATCCCCAGGCCTTTCCTATGGCGCCACCATCAGGTTACAGGTTTCAAATTGGCCAATACTTTGGTTCATGACCTAAAACCTGCCGTACTGATATTCCCATCAGCCACAGCTGTCCTTAGTTTAGTGCTAATTGGCAAATATTAGCATGCTAGCATGCTAAACTAAGATAGTGAACATGGTAAACAGAATACCTGCTTAGCATCATGGTCACTGTGAGCATGTTAGCATCCTGCTGTTAACATTTAGCTTGAAGCGCCACTGCGCCCAATGCTGCATTCATATGATGTCATATCGTAGTTATGGAGTTCAGAATTTGAATGTCAACATCCGAGTTTTGATTATGACCGGTAAACAAATATGGAAGGGCGGGAAAATCCAACAAATGTGGACACCTCGCATACGCAACGTCTTATGAATATGCTGTTGGATTTTCAATGACCGGAACTTTATTCCTCACACAAGCAGCTCTAATCATATGACTTGATGACAAACGCTTGCCAGTCATTAACAAGGGAGTCTTTCCTATCTCTGCCGTCCATCCCATAAATGTGGCACAAGTAGATCCTGGAGCTGCTAGCATGGCTGAATAAAGTTAAAACCACATGAGTTGTGCTCCTGATTCTTTTTAAATATAAAGCCGACAACAAACCTGTGTTTTCACAGGCCAGTATGGTGGTCCACCCCAGGGGATTCCAGGCTACATGGCCGGAGGGATGCCTCCATATGGACTGGGCCCTCCCGTGGCTCCCCCAGGGTACCAGGGAGCCCCTCCACCCATGGGTATGAGACCCCCTGTCATGTCTCCTGGAGCCCACTACTGAAGCCTGCCATCCTCTCTTCAGTAGGTTTGGACACTCAACCCTTTTCTAATGTCCTCAGCTGCTAGTAGACAAGCCAGTATTGGTATTATAGTACTCCGACGTACTGTTTATTCTACTACTGAGCTCTGAGGAAGAGACACTGAATAAACGGCAAACAAAAGAGCTATAAAAGCATCACAGAGCGTTGGGAAATATTTACACTGTACCTAACCAAGACTATGCCCTGTTGTTTCAAACCCTCTCTGTTCTGTGGCTTCTTTTCCTTCTCATGTTTCATTCAGGTGTATAGAAGTATAGTAGATATGGTTCGTAGTGTTGTGAAGGCGCTGGAGTTACATGGGCAGTTCCCACCCTTTATCAAGGCAAGTCTTATGTAAATCCCTTTCTGTTCTAAGCTAAACAGTGAGGCCTTCACAGCACGTAGTGCTGTTGGACTTTGTGTCCCCAACTTTGTTTGGTGAGGGCTTCAAATATCTGTTTATGCATTCATTCTGTTTCATGTTTATAGTTTCTACAACCTTAAATAGCTGAAGTACGAAATTAAGTGGCATATGCATTTGCTGTAAAACTGTACTGTAATAAAATGTGGCAAAAATGTAAGACTCTTCTTTGCGGGACGCGAGTGGGAAAAGAGACGTCGCAGCAGGTTTGTACTCCACACGTTGAACAGTATCAACAGAAATGTGCTTCTATGCTTTTTGAGTTGGAAATTAAAAATGTTGGTGAATGTTTTATTTAGGCTCTAAGCAGTGTATTGTTTATTCCTGTTATTATTGATGCTCTGTACATGGCGTGTAAGTTGTACAGCTGCATAACTTCCGGGTGGCTGTAGTGCTAAAACCCCGATTTCTCTTCTCCCTGTAGCGATGCCATGGGGGACTGGCTGAGGCCCTGTCTCAGTGTAGCCCTGTTTCAGCCCGAGGCAAGTCTCACCATTTTCTGTCTTCTCATTCATTACCAGGGGCCCTCACAGCTTACACGCTGTTGGATCGCAATGTCCCCAAACTTGCAGCAAGTTTGGTGAAGGCCCTTGTTTGTGTTTTCTTCAGGCATGTTTGCTCATGTTTACTAAGCTTTTGGTTTTATTTAGTCCTACAGTCTACAGCGGTTTACTGCCTGAAACATTTACCGGGCGGTCAAAAGTCAAATAATAAGTTACAGACGCCATTAACGGCCAGACACATACAGACACACAATGTTTTGTTGGGAGGTTTGTGCTGAAAACATATGCTTGTAAAATGGCTTCACTACTTAATCCTGTTTGTTTCATCAGCTGTCCTCACTTGATCATTTGCATTTAACTACTTGCATGAAGGAGAATCCGTACCAGTAACAGGTTAGTTAAAGCTGTAAGTACCACTGCTGTGATTTTAATTTCTTTCAACCTGTGTTTTGTGTGCACACACAATGAGATGTTAATGTCTGTCACCTTTTCATGAAAAACATGAAATGAGCTCTGAACAATTCTTCAGCATTTTACATGAATGGCAGCCGTTTGCTTGTATGATTGTTAGGAATAACTCGGGGCATAAATGGTTAATATTTAAGTGTGCAACACATTTCTATCTGCTGAATGTTATTGCTTCTCAACATAGGTTTTGATGGGAATAAACTCCATTTAAACTGATGATTTAATTATTGTTAATACAGGCAGAGTCTTCTCTGGTAAGTATGAGTGCCTCACGTCAGTCATTTATGCTAATGCTAAAATGCTAACAGGGGCGTGTTCAGGGAGTGGCACCAACCACTCCAGGTGCTTCTTTCTGGTCTAGGGCGGGGCCTTACTTTTTATCCACACAGGCTCATTTATTTAAGTTTCGCTGACACTTTGTACTTTATTTTTGATTTGTTTTTGTGTGCAACCAACTTTTGAAAGTACAATTACTTTAAAGGTTCTCAATAACGCATTCAGAGCAGAGGAAGTGGAAGATTCATATTTGTACAGTGCCACTGTGTTGTGATTAGAAGGTCTATTCATCTTTTTAAATGAAGATTTGAAGCAGAGGAATGGAATAAGTTGTAGGACACTGTAATTAATTAAAGTAGATATGAGCAGTGGAAACAAAGGGTCAAGTAATGCCATTCCGATGTATGTGTGTAATATAATTCATAACAATTCATATCACCCCAGTCAAAAGAGTCTGGACAAGCCACTGTTCGCTAATCCAGTTAATCGTCAACAATGAAAGTATACATGTTCTCCTGCTTGTATATTTCATACCTTGTCTGAGAATATGACGGTAGCCGGTTTAGAAGCTTCTGTATTTATTTTTTTGAGCTTTTAAGTTATGTGAGAAACTGAAGCTTGATCGTGAATATTTGTTTCAGGTTCGGTCCTTCTACTAGATTTTATTTGTGATTTCTCTACTAATGTCTGAATATCAACTTTTTTTCTTTCAATAAACAAGTTCATAAACCCTTAATGTCTCTGTAATGCCTTTCACCATATTCTCATCCTTGTATTTGGAAACACTAACCAGTTCCTCCTTGATACAATCAGAATATTGTGTTAAGAGTCTGTCAATAGCAATAATGTTATGATTTTAAAGAGGCATAGTGCAATGATCATAATTCATTCAAGACACATTTTTCGAAGAACAGCTGCACAGACTTCCGTAAATAAACTTTGCACATACAAAAACACTGAGGAGGAAACCCCATCTTTACTCTGCCTCCTTCAGTTTAGCTGGTCAGAAATGTATCATTTGTTCTGAATGCATTTATTTCCAGTCTAACTTGAATTAATGGAGGCTTACAAATGTTAAATTCTGTGGTTGCCTGTGAAATCGAATGACTTTAATTTATACAGTAAATGTTAAAGGTACAGTGTGTAGCATTTCAGGGTATCCATTGGAAGTAGAATGTAGTGTAATAACTTTACAATGACCTGTAACTAATAGTTTTTGTTAGCATAGAATGAATCCTTCGTATTTACATCGAGCCGGTCCTCTACACGGACTCCGCAATGTTGCACCGCCATGTTTCTACAGTAGCCCAGAACAGACAAACATCACTGGCCATAGTGAGAGCCTGCCTGCAATCTGCAACCAACCCACTTGATGCCACCAAATTCTACAAACTGTACCTTTTTAATATCTCTACAATCAATGTATTAATCTACTCCACCTAATCTATTAATGTACCATTTATTATAGTATCAATCTTGCAAATACATTAACATCGGTCTAGGCGGTACTAATAAGTGGTTTTGAGACCCATGTTCTGTTGTGAAAACCAGTTTATCCCACATTGAAATTCCTCTCAGCGTCAGTCATATATGCTACCGTCAGCATACTTTCCTCTGTGGTCAAAGCGCACGACTACACCGGTCTCTACTAAAACGTTTTTGAATGAGTTAACCAGAAGTAATACCATGTTGTCTCGCTGGATGCTGCTAGAGTGCCGTTACTCAATGCGAGGGCAGTGCACTCACAATTGTTAATAGGCGCCGGTAGAGTTTGGCAAAACCGAGAAGACGTTAAAGAATGGAGGACGTGGGTCTCCTCTTTGCTGTTGAGAGTTTTACCATTGATAAGTATTAAAAGGACAGTTGCTGTTGTGGCTTTCTTCTAAAATCTAACAGCCATGTTTTTTTCTTATGTTCAAATTCAGTTTAAGGTCAACAAACTGACTTGTTTCGTGCCTTTGGCTTTCTACACACCTGGCTTGGTTAATTTGGTCAGAGCATAATAGAATACAAAAATAAAGGGAATCGAATATTTAACTAAAATGCTATGATTAGCATTGCATCAATCACCTATTTGCTAAACTATCTCAAGAACCTTTGTCAACATCTGGTGGGGATGAGTCCACCTACAGGTGGGAGACTGACCATCTGGTGACCTGGTGCAGGTTGAACAACTTAGAGCTCACCGCTCTAAAGACAGTGGAGATGGTTGTGGATTTCCGGAAGAACGCAGCCCCACCAGCCCCTATCACTCTGTGTGACTCACCCGTCGACGCTGTGGAGTCCTTCCGCTTCCTGGGCTCCATCATATCCCAGGACCTCAAGTGGGAGCTGAACATCAGCTCCATCACCAGGAAGGCTGAGCAGAGGATGTACTTCCTGAGGCAGCTGAAGAAATTCAACCTGCCAAAGACAATGGTGCACTTCTACACTGCCATCATTGAGTCCATCCTCTGCTCCTCCATCACAGTCTGGTACACTGCAGCCACTGCCAAGGACAAGGGTAGGCTGCAGCGCATCATTCGCTCTGCCGAGAGGGTGATTGGCTGCAATCTGCAGTCCCTCCAGGACTTGTTCACTTCAAGAACCCTGAAGCGAGCAAGAATTGTAGCCAACTCCTCTCACCCTGGACAAAAACTGTTTGTGCCCCTTCCATCTGGCAAGAGGCTGAGGTCCATCAGGACCAAGACCTCACGACACTAACAGTTTCTTCCCGTCTGCAGTCTGGCTCATTAACAGAGCCCGGGACCCCCACTGACTGTCATCCCGAGGAAAATTTCCTACTGGTCACTCCCCCACATCCCTTCTATTACACTACACTCACATGTTTATAGTCCCGTTATGTTAGTTTGTGCACTTTATTTTTCTGTAAATTTTAATATTTTTCTACTTTGCGCTGTTTAATGTTATGCACCTCCCGTCATGTCAAATTCCTTGTTTGTTCAACATACCATGCCAATAAACGGTGCCGATTCTGATCTGGGATCCACAGGGTGCATTTGAGTCTTTTGTGAAATTACTGCACATCGTAGAACAAAAGGTGTAAATGTCATTAGCTTGTGTTTAACCCCCCCCCCCCCCACACACACCAACTTTGTGATAAAGGACCCAGACGTGCAGAAATGTCAACTCAGGTTTTAGGACTCACTCTCGCAAAATCACCCCCCTCCCAAAAACCCAAACCTGCTAGTACACTGCCAAATATGTTAATATCAAAAACACACAGACCTTAAGATTGTTTGATTTTAATGTCTCAATGCCAAGAAAATGAATCGACGTGTTGATCGTCTGGATTGTTGTTCTTGGGCTACTTGCTGTTGAAAACCATCAAAGGGCCAAGTGTTACAGTTCCACCGGCCACGATTTCTGAAACACAAAAACAGTCATAAGAGGACATTCTGCACAGAAATACCACCGGTTTGAACTAATTATGAAAATCTAGTTAGGCTCTACAGCATACCTTCAGTGATCTGAGGTCTCACATTTGTGTCATAGCCTGGAGTACTTTCGTAACAGATCCTGTCACAACAGCGACACACATCCCTGCCATCCTCATTTATCCATCTGATCAGAAAGGACACAAATGTATTCATAAAACCTTAGTCTACGTTAATATATTTGCAGTTTGTATAATGGGTGGACACCCTAAAGCCTACATTTTAACAACTTTTCACAAGGCAGCATATAAAACAGACGGATTTAAACATAAGATTACAGACATCTTAATAGTTCAGTCTTAGTTAAACTAAAAAAAAAAAAAAAAAAAAAAAAATAGATGTCAATGATTCACCAGCAGCAGAGTTGAGTAGAACTTTCCAAACCTGTACGAGGCTTTGTATAGTAAATGAATACACAAAATAAAATCACCTTGAATGTACATAATTGCAGGCCTTGTTGATGGGGCTGCTCATCCACATTTCAGAGGTTGCTTTCAGCTGGCAAGTGATAAATACCTAAACAAATATATAGAGATCACAGAAATGTCAACATACAACTTCGGAGCATTTCCAAACACGTTTAAATCATCAGAGTTATGAAAGTGGCTCACTGAGTTCCTTGAATCCTCGTAAAACAGGAAAACATCAAGCTGCAGTTGAAGCGAAGAAGCACTCGTTCTGGGTTGGAATAGTGCGTTTGATCCGTCCTCTTTTGCATCAGTGAGGCACCTGACAAATAAATGTTATCAATCAAGACAAACACCAGTTTTTTGTGTTTCATACTGCGAAACTTACTGAGCTACTCTCACCCATGGTTTTCAATGAACTTGTATCTGGGAACGGACATTGCGTCAGGTGACAGAGTGACGACGCAGCTGTCGATGAAGAGCCGTCTTTGTTCCGAGTCAGGACCAGTGTAAGATGCCTTGAGGTGCAAGAGTCCTCCAATGTAGAAGGTCCTGGAGAATGTCTCACTCGTCCAGTCATCTAAATGTAGACACACCTCACTGCATGCACACTTATCAACCAAAACAAAAAAGTTGTACACACGTACCAGTCATCAGCTTGAGAGAGAAAGCAGCGATTGAAACCTCTGCAGGAGTGGAGGGGGCCAGGTGCAGCTGCTGATCAATGCTGCTCACAAGGTGTGTCCTGTCAGAGAAGTTAAATAGTCAGCCACCATGAAGTCAAAAAACAGCTTCTTTGTGCAAAAAAACAAATCTCACCTTTTATAGTGACAGGAAACGGGAACTACAGCCTGCGTCCTTCTTGTAATGCCATGATAACTGGCAGCTGGCGATACCATCAGCTTGTTTGAGTAGATCACAGCGTCATCAGATATCTAGAGACAAATATAAAAGACATTTAAAATCAGGAAACATTCTGGAAAAAGTCAACTTTTACTCAGCCACAGATATATCCATCATCATGTAGCAATCAGCAACTTACAGTTAATTTGGAGCCACAGTCTTGCAGTCCAGCTTCAATGACATATTCAGAGTCACTGGCAGCAACAGCTCGGCACTGAGTTCTCCGTGAATGCTCTGGTTCTCCTAAATAAAGCTCCTCTAGATACACAAGGCGTCCATTGTTAAACAGGTCAGCTTTTACCACAATGATCATGGACGCATCGGTGCATTGTACACGGACAGTGGATCCATCATTGAATTGTGGCCTGCTGATGTCTTCTGCATCAATTGTGAATTTGGCAGATTTATATTCCCTTCCTTCAGAATCTATCATAGGTCCATCTTTCAAGGTCCGAATGGCATCTGCAACACCAAAAGCAAAAGCTATCATCAGGGCCAGAGAGGCTGAGTGAACTGCGATCACCATTGTGCTCTTTTCTCAGTAGGACGACGCTGCAGAGCCTCCTGCTCAACACAATCACTAAGGCAAGTAGGCTAATGAGAATTTAAGAAATCCAACCTGTACTGTAGCTTAAGTAAGGGCCAAACACTCAATCTTAAATACTTCCCAGTTCAGACCAATCAAATCACATGGAGACGACAGCTGGACGCAATTATTCATCAACTGATGGGGGAGAATTAAAGCTGCAGTCACCCTGAGATACAAGCCTGTGATTGGCCCACACTTAGCCAGTGGCACGCCTGGATATTGTTCATAGGGGTGTCCAGAGGGGGCCACTGAAGATATTGGGGTGGCACACCAAAACCAAAAGCTGTTAACTGACTTTCAGCAATTCTATTTTGCTGTTGTAGGAAGCTACATGGGCTAGTTGAGATCTAGTCAATACGAGAGCTAAGGAATCACATACCGATGTACTTTGGCTTCATATTTCACAGTTAATGTTACGAATGATCTGATGTGTATCCACTAATACCGGTACAGTTACCATTTTGAGTTCCACAACAATCCAGTTTTAATGTGTTGCATATGTCCGGAAATATATTGTTCTTCAAATTGTCCTTTTCCTTAAAAAGTCAAATATGTAGCTTTAATTTGGAGTACATTGATTGTAAGGAACAAAACATTTACCAGGAGCAAGCCGACTCAAGTTTAGATACACCTCACAAAGGCCGACCTTATGAATAATTAACTCACGGGTCAACAACCCCCCCTTGGCAATGCTGCTGTACCCATCATTTTATGTGCTGCCCAATTTTATATTGTAAACATTCATATCAGACATTTTTTTAAAGACTGTTGGTACATGGACACTTCACTTAATTTTCTGGATTTCCCAATGCATCAAAAATAATTCTGGAGGCTGTAATCGTACCTACCTCATAATTCAGGTTTTGATAAATCTGGTATTTGACATGAGTCTCCTGAAACAGGAGTAAAATGGTTTGAACTAAATCAAAGCTCAGGACTTGCACAACTGAACCAGAATGGCCTCACTAACAGGCCTTTATACGACAGTGAAGTTTTCACCTCCATTCTGCACTTTTGAAACATAGTGTGACATTTTACATCCTCAGTATAAAGTTTGCATTAATATTCAGACCAAACACCTTTACAGTTCCGCAGTCAACCATATTTCTTTCAGTTTTGAGTCTCTTCCATAACAGTGATGAAACGTGTAAAACCAATTCCTAATTTAGTAGATGGTGCGTTCACACCGGAAACATATACTCTAAGCAGACAGCATGCAAACTAAATACGGTCTTTCTGATGTCGAAACTAGAGAAAGTTGGTGAGGCACCAGAGAGCACAGAAACCAGTTTTTAGTCTCACATTTTGCCTTCTCTGAAGTTCGGACAGTAATATTTTAAAGTTGGTTTGTTTGACTAAATTCACACACGTATACAACACTCACATTTTGTACCAGGAGGAAACTACAACATTGAGGTGGCAAAACTACATTTAAACATTCAGAGCGCAGGCGTATTCAGCTAGTTGCAAATCTGGAACCTCTCACTTGATGCCACTAAAGCTTACACACTGGTCCTTTCAACAATGCATTTCCTTTGAGCATTGCAGGAAAACTGTATGCATTTACAGCACAACAATTTAAAAAAGTATGCAATTTAAAAATATAGATTTCATAGTTTATTATATTTTGAGGTCATTTGCATCTGAAAGGGCATTTCCTGTTGTATTTGACATTTTGGTCACATCCACAGTAAACTGAGCAGTTGGGCTGACATCGCCGAGGTCGGCTGTGATGTTTTTCTCCAGCGCTGCTCCCTCTGATTTCAAGCCGACGTCAGGGGATGTCTTGTCTAGAAGAGCAGAGTCTTCTACAGCATTTTCATCTGTAATTAGAGTGAGTTTCAATTGCCATGCCACAGTGCCGTTTAGAAAATAAGTGTTAAATCTTTCCATATTTTACCTTCAAGATCTGTTTCACTTTTGACATCTTCATTCTTCTTTGAATCAAAAGTCTGAATCGTCACCTCATCTGGTGTGGATCGAAAACCAAGAAGCAGTCCCTTCTTCTCATCTAGGATAGAAATATAATTGTCATTCAGATCTTTCTTTACATTAGTCATTTAGCAGATGCTTTTATCCAAAGCGACTTACAATAAATGTATTCAACATAGGTATTTAAGAGAACTACTATTCACCAGAAGTTGTAAGTGCATCTCCTTTTTCAACCAAGCATCTAAGAGCAACAGTACAGTGCAGAAACAAACACAATAAGTGCTAAGTGGAAGGCTCAGGGTACTTCGTGGAGAGGTGAGTTTTCAGCCTTCACCAAAAGATGGGCAGCGACTCTGCTGTCCTGACGTCAGTGGGGAGTTCATGCCACCACTGTGGGGCCAGGATAGAAAACAGCCGCGACCGGGTCAGTCGGCCGCAGGGACCTCTGAACGACAGGGCAACCAATTGCCCCAAGGCAGCCCAGCGAAGTGGTCGGGCAGGGGTGTAGGGCTTGACCATGGCCTGGAGATAGGAAGGTTCCTTTCACTGCCCTGTAGGCTAGCGCCAGAGTCTTAAACTGGATGAGAGCTCTTACAGGTTGCCAGTGGAGAGAACGGAAGTTGCGTGGGAGAACTTGGGGTGATTGAACACCAGGCGAGCTGCACCTTTCTGGACAAGCTCTGGAGGTCTGATGGCCAACGCTCCGGCAAGTAGAGAGTTGCAGTAGTCCAGGCGGGAGAAGACAAGAGCCTGGATGAGCAGCTGCGCCGTCTCGTCAGTGAGGAAGGGGCGAATCTGCCTGATGTTGTAGAGCAGTAATCTGCAGGAGCGTGTAACCGATGCAATGTTTGCTGAGAATGACAGTTGGTCGTCCAGGGTCACACCCAGGTTCCCCGCAGTCCGAGTTGGCGTCACCAACCCCAACGTCTTTGCAGAACATAAAATGCTTGGACAACATCCTCAACAAAAGGGCCAAAAGACATAATATATATATAATAATAATTAAAAAAAAATAAAAAACTCAGTTACAAAAGGTAAATCATAGATTTGGAGTTGAACTCTTACCTTTTTTGTCATTCATTCCACTTCTCCACTGGCTGCCATCCAGTGAAGAGCTGTCGATTTTATTTAGAGCAGCAGGAAGCTCCTCCTCCGGTATTTGCTCACTTTTCTGCTTGGCGGGCAAGACTATCAGCGGACCCACTCTTGCCTCCTGTCCCAACACTAAGCAGAACAAGTACAAACCCATGTTTGAAGCCTGACGTCATAAAACATTTCAGCTACTGAACTGCATCGTGACAACATATCCATTATACAAGTTTCTATAAGAATCCAACCTGTATTGGTCCTCGGTCTGCTCCTTGTGAACGGTTCAGGTTCATCTAGATTTACAAACCCACGAGGACCAAACTTGCCAGGGCTGCTGGGCTCATCGTGACTTTGACAATACCCACATAAATAGTCGTTATCATCAGCTGACCTCCATCTGAAAAGCAATTTAGATATTCACACACTTCCTCATTTACTCTCCATTTGTACAGAGACACATTTTGGGCTGGTTCTCACTTGCCTCCCATTTACAAGCGTGCACGCCTTGTTTGGTGCATCCGCATCATTTGCTGGTACAGCATTCAGGTGACATGTGATGTAGAGCTTTCAGAGGGAAACAGTAAGTGTGGGAAAACAATCTACATGTGTAATAATGTATTGAGCCAAGTAAAGTAGAGCCTTACCTGTCCTTGGTCCTCATTATGAAACCTAAAGGCATCAATGTTCAACTGGAGCTTGTCATCCTGTGTCCTGGATAAGAAGTGGGACCTAGAACCTGGAAGCTCAGAGTCAACCAAGCACCTATGAACAGGGAGGATTTTAGAGTTGTGCTAGTAGTGGCTAATCTTTCCTCCAATGCAGCTGAGTCAAGCCCAGACCTGACTTCCTGAATAAATGCAATTTTTAGAAGTCTAGAAAACAAACTTCACTCCAGTCTAAAGTCATCTGGTAAACTAATCTTTTCCAACTCCACACACCCAGATTTCTCATTTTCTAATTTGTAGTCTTCAGACCCAACATGACTTGTGGTAATTTAGCAATCTCATGTTTTCTAGGTTCCCCTTTAGTTCACCATGAAGTTTTAGCCTGCCAAGTCCTTACCCATTTTCAACAAAGACGTATCTGGGAACGGAGTGTATATCGGGGGTAAGTGTAGCCACACAGCTGCTCACAAACACTCGGAGCCCCATGTGATGACCAACTCTGACAGAGGCTTCGATGTTGATGGGCTCACCGATGTAAAATACATTAGAGCTTCTTCGATAACGCCAGTCATCTGCACAAAAATATACATAAATACTGACCTCAAATAAGTCAAAACACAACATGAGAAATTAAGGAAACCTACTAGTCATGATTCTCAAGTCAAACGCCAAAGTTGCCTCTACAGCTTGGTTAGACATGAAGGGGATCCAGGTGGGCATGAGTGAAATACTGGACAAACTGTACTTCCTGAGAAACAAAAAAACATTTCCAAAACAGTGAGACAGTGTCTGGAGAGCTTTAGAAATATGAGCTTTAAAACACAGACCTTTCATAATGACACTCAAGTGGAATCACAGCCTCATCCATTCGAACCACCCCATATGGAGAGGCCACAGGAGAGTATATGAGAAGGTTTGCGTAGACCAGAGCATCTTCAGTCATCTGTGGGGAGTAGGAGTTTAAAACTAGTATAGCGTATAATAAATAAATTAAAATAAATCCATCATTACCCAATGTTTTGTGCCGCAGTCCATGAGTCCAACAAGGATTCTGTACTCATCTCCTGAAGACGTTGTAGCTCTACAGTAATCATCCTGCTCCACTCCAAGGCGTAATTCGTCACCATTAACAGGAAATCCAACTCCAAACAGGTCAGCTTTGATAATAATCTCCAATGAGTCTGGATGGCAGGTCACTCGGACAGTAGTCACCTGCTCTGGTTCCTCGGCTGGAGCCTTTTGTAGCGGAGTGTGTTGGGAGCTCCTTGTGGTCTGAGGACTTTCAAATAAACCATGTTGTGTGGAATGTTTGAAAGGAAAAGCAAAACATGACCTGAAACAGATTGCAACCAGGAGGCTAACCCCAAAACACCAGGTCTTCATAGCAGCAAAAAAAAAAACAGCAAACTGGTTCAGAATGCAACCTGTCCTCCTGTCTGACCCACTAGACAACACATCAGTCTGAGCAGTGAAGTGTTTTTAACTTCATATTCAGACAATCAGCCTCTTCAGAACAGCACTGCACACCTGAGCCTAATCATCCACTAATGAGCCTGTAATTGGTTTCACACCCTCTGAGACTCAAGACCAAAGTCTGATGAAGTTGAGGAGGATAAAATAAAATCTTCACACATATTTGCTTTATTGCGTGTTTCTTTGGAAATTCTAAAATGTTTTACAATGCATCGAAACTGCAAAAACATTCAATACAGAAATGCAATTCAAACATCAAGAAACAAAAATTTAAAATGTCTCCACAGTCATAGTTTGCCACTACATACAAGTATGTAGAAGAAATGGCACAGTACAGTATGTAATTTATCAAAAAAAGTAATGAAAAAGTGATAATATACTATGTCGATAAAAGTAATGAAAAAGTTATACTATAGCATGTCGTAAAATGTCAGAGAAGAGTATGTCAAAAAAAGTCATAATAAAGTCATTGTATTGTATGTAGAAAAAGTAAAAAAAACAAAAATTAAGTATAGTATGTCGATAAATGTAATGAAAAAAATCATACTATAGCATGTTGAAAAACGTTATCGTATAGCATGTCGAAAAAAGATACCCACAGGTAAGTATCGAACCCAGACTGAATTTGGCTGTGGGGCAGAGATGCTAACCACTAGACCACCTGTGTATCATGAAACATTCAGGGTGTGTCCTCATAGCATACTGATTATTTGTTAAAGGATATCCTGAAAAAGTCATAGAAGAGTATATCGAAAAAATTCATGAAAAAATAGTCATAGTATATTAATTCGAAACAAAGACACCCACAGGTAAGTTTTGAACCCAGTTTATTTGGCAGCGAGGTAGCGACACTAACCACTACACCACCTATGTATAAGGGAAACTCTAGTCATGAAACATTCAGCGTGTGTCCTCATAGCATATTGATTAATTGTTACAGGATATCTTATTCAGATGTAACAATAAAAAAGTAATAGTATGAAAACAAAATGGCATGAAGACGTGTGAAGAGTGTTGCATGTGATAAAAAAAGTCTGAAATGTCATGAAAAGGTTATCAAAGAGGTCTTAGTATAATATTTCATTTGAAGTTATTAAAAAGTTATAGCGTAATATGCAACAAGAAATACATAATAAACGGACTATAGTATGTCATTAAAATGTCATTTTCTAGTAGCTCATTAATTGCACCATAACATACAAATACAATAACAAAGAATCTATACCGTTACCTTTTTAGTTACTTTGTAAAAAAAGTTACTTTTTTAGTTACTTTGTAAAAAAAAATACTTTTTTAGTTACTTTATTTTGAAGATACTCAACTTAATTTAAACAAGTCATAGTACAGCATGTCTCTCTCTATCATACAGTCATTCAGGTCTTAGATATCTTTAGAGAACCCCCCCCCCCCATTTCAAAATAAAAGCTCCAGTGAGTGATTTCTAACTGGAATGCTTGTGATGAAGCCTGTCATTTAATAACCTCTGTGTTTGTGTGTCAAATATTATGAATATGTCTCCTCTCCCCCACCCAGTCCCACCCTTTCAAAATAAAAGCTCCATAGAGTAACTGTATCTTAACATGAAGCTCAGAATGAGGCTCATACAGAAATGACGTGAGCGTTAGCTCCCATCATTTCCAAAGGCTTCTCAAACAAAGATGTACATGTCCAGTACAGAAAAGACGGGAGCCATTTGTGGACTGTCCATCACGAATACAAGATTCAATCCAAGAGTATGAATCTAAAATGCAGAAAATAGAAAAGCGATATATCAATCGAACCTCAACGATACTACCGGTAACATCGGCGTGTGTAGCAGCATGTCGAAAAACATATATTTTTTAGCAAAAGTTTCATACATTACCTTTCACCAAAGTTCAAAGCTTATTGGTCAAATACTGATTGTACAAGAATATGTAGTGAAATGCTTGACCTCAAATTCCTTTAATTGCACCATAAAATACAAATACAATGACAAAGAATATATAAATAACAGCCAAATAACAGTTGAAGAGTTTGTATGTCGAAAAGATGTCATAAAAAGTCAGATAAGTATGTGAAAAAAAATATATTTATAACATGTTTTTTTCGTTACATTATTTTTAAAGTTACTTTTTAGTTACTTTGTAAAAAAGAGTTACTTTTTAGTTACTTTGTAAAAAAAGTTACTTTTTTACTTTGTAAAATAAGTTACTTTTTTAGTTACTTTGTAAAAATCTCAGAAAAATCTCAGAATGAGGCTCGTACAGAAATGACGTGAGCGTTAGCTCCAATCATTTCCAAAGGCTTCTCAAACAAAGATGTACATGTCCAGTACAGAAAAGACCGGAGCCATTTGTGGACTGTCCATCACGAATACAAGATTCAATCCAAGAGTATGAATGTAAAATGCAGAAAAGAGAAAAGCGATATATCAATCGAACCTCAACGATACTACCGGTAACATCGGCGTGTGTAGCTATATATTGTGACTTCTTCGGGCAGTAGAAGCCACACTGTCAAAATTTCTTTAGGAATTTTCTAGTTATTATTATTATTAAGCCCGCAGGATTACAATCAGTGTGCTTTGGCACAGCCAGTTTTACTGCCTTTGTGCCACAAAGCCACACTGAATTATGATTTCTTATGATATAGCAGTGGGGACAGCGTTTAATGGTTGCAATAATTAAATATGGTTATATTATAAATTCCAACAGTTCCAGAATGTTCATGCCATTTTCAAATTCAATACAAAATATTTAAATCATTTTGGGTTTTATGTTTTATGTAAAACAGGACATGATAATTGTAATGGGAAAATATGTCATAGCCTTATTTTTAGGGTTAAAGAATGTAAGCCTTTACATTGCAAGCACCAAAGGCTTTTGAGCGTTTTCAGGTTATCAAAACAGAACTCTATGCCTTCAAGGAAAACGTCCACATAGCTGTATCATAAACCTCTACCTGACCCTAAAACATCCACAAAGATCAAAGAGCACAGGAGAAGATAATTGCAGGCCATATATAACCCCATTGTTGCAGGGAAATACACCAGACATTGCCTGTTTCAGCAGCTGGTTTCTCTGCTCTGTGGGTATAAATGCAGCATTCATGTAGATGAAGGGAGGGCACTCCTCAGTAGACTCTGCTTTTGCTGTCTGTTGAGAACTGTTTCTCGGTCTTTGCTTGCAAGCAAATAAATTGACTATCTTTGATCTTTCATCAAGACTCTGTTTCATTTGACATTGATTTGATAACACTTTGCAACTCTTCTCCCGAACAGTTTCAGAAATATTCCTTCACATAATGTGTAATAGAAAATCCAAAAATAAATGTTAAAAAATACACTCTCCCTGCTCTCTGAAACATTTATTAAGGATGAATGAGACATAGGCTATTTAGACATTCTAAATAGATCTGTAGGTATAGACACTATCGGGAATTCTTGGTCTGGGTCAACATTGACCCGGAGTGTACTGAGAAGGCATTAATTATAAACAGTATGTAAGGGTTAAGTTTAACAGTTATTAGAAATGCCCATAACCGCAGCCTGTTTGTAAGAGACAAATGGGTCATTGATGCAATGCTAATCATAGCGTTTTACTTCAATATGCTATTTTTTTGCCCTGACCAAATTAACCAAGCCAGGTGTGTCGAAAGCCAAAGGCGCGAAACAAGTCAGTTTGTTGATCATGAACTGAATTTGAACATAAGAAAAAACATTGCTGTTAGACCCACGTCCATTTTTTTTTTAACCTTCTCGGTTTTGCCAAACTCTACCTGCGCCTATTAACGATTGTGAGTGCACTGCTCTCACATTGAGTAACGGCACTCTAGCAGCATCAAGCGAGACAACAGCATAGTATTATGTTTTAATGTTTAACATATTCAAATATCGTTGAATCCCCCTCAACTTCAACAGACTTTGGTCTTGAGTCTCAGAGGGTGTGAAACCAATTACAGGCTCATTAGTGGATGATTAGGCTCAGGTGTGCAGTGCTGTTCTGAAGAGGCTGATTGTCTGAATATGAAGTTAAAAACGCTTCACTGCTCAGGCTGATGTGTTGTCTAGTGGGTCAGACAGGAGGACAGTTTGCATTCTGAATCAGTTTGCTGGTTTTTTTTTGGTGCTATGAAGACCTTGTGTTTTTGGGTTAGCCTCCTGGTTGGAATCTGCTTCAGGTCATCTTTTGCTTTTCCTTCCAAAGAATACGCACAACATGGTTTATTTGACAGTCCTCAGACCACAGGGAGCTCCCAACACACTCCGCAACAAAAGGCTCCAGCCGAGGAGCCAGAGCAGGTGAATACTGTCCGACTGACCTGCCATCCAGACTCATTGGCGATTATTATCAAAGCTGACCTGTTTGGAGTTGGATTTCCTGTTAATGGTGACGAATTACGCCTTGGAGTGGAGCACGATGATTACTGTAGAGCTACAACGTCTTCAGGAGATGAGTACAGAATCCTTGTTGGGCTCATGGACTGCGGCACCAAACATTGGGTAATGATGGATTTATTGTTTTTAATTTATTATACGCTAGACTAGTTTTAAACGCATGTACTCTCCACAGATGACTGAAGACGCTCTGGTCTACACAAACCTTCTCATATACTCTCCTGTGGCCTCTCCATACGGGGTGGTTCGAATGGATGAGGCTGTGATTCCACTTGAGTGTCATTATGAAAGGTCTGTGTTTAAAGCTCGTATTTCTAAAGCTCTCCAGACACTGTCTCACTATTTTGGAACTGTTCTTTCTGTTTCTTAGGAAGTACAGTTTGTCCAGTATTTCACTCATGCCCACCTGGATCCCCTTCATGTCTAACCAAGCTGTAGAGGCAACTTTGGCGTTTGACTTGAGAATTATGATGAGTAGGTTTCCTTCATTTCTCATGTTGTGAGTTATTTGCAATCTGTTTTGTATATTTCATCGTTTTTGTGCAGATGACTGGCATTATCGAAGAAGCTCTAATGTATTTTACATCGGTGAGCCCATCAACATCGAAGCCTCAGTCAGAGTTGGTCATCACATGGGGCTCCGAGTGTTTGTGAGCAGCTGTGTGGCAACACTTACCCCCGATATACACTCTGTTCCCAGATACGTCTTTGTTGAAAATGGGTAAGCACTTGGAAGGCTGCAACTTCATGGTGAACCAAAGGGGAACCTAGAAAACATGAGATTACATATTGGTTTGACTTGTTTTCTAGACTTCTAAAAATGGCATTGATCAGTGAGTTAGATTCTGGTCTTAGCTCAACCACACAACTGCATTGACGGGAAGATTAGCCACTACTAGCACAACTCTAAAATCCTCCCCCTTCATAGGTGCTTGGTTGACTCTGAGCTTCCAGGTTCTAGGGCCCACTTCTTATCCAGGACACAGGATGACAAGCTCCAGTTGAACATTGATGCCTTTAGGTTTCATAATGAGGACCAGGGACAGGTAAGGCTCTACTTTACTTGGCTCAATACATTATTACACATGTAGATTGTTTTCCCACACTTACTGTTTCCCTCTGAAAGCTCTACATCACATGTCACCTGAATGCTGTACCTGCAAATGATGCGGATGCACCAAACAAGGCGTGCACGCTTGTAAATGGAAGGCAAGTGAGAACCAGCCCGAAATGTGTCTCATTGTACAAACTGAGTAAATGAGGAAGTGAGTGAATATCTAAATTGCTTTTCAGATGGAGGTCAGCTGATGGTAACGACTATTTATGTGGGTATTGTCACAATAAGCCCAGCAGCCCTGGCAAGTTTGGTCCTCGTGGGTTTGTAAATTCAGATAAGCCTGAACCGTTCACGAGGAGCCGACCGAGGACCAGTACAGGTTGGATTCTTATAGAAACTTGTATAATGGATATCTTACAATCTTGGCTGCAGATGTTGTCGTGATGCATTTCAGTAGGCTAAATGTTTTATGACGTCAGGCTTCAAACATGGTTTTGTAATTGTTCTGCTTAGTGTTGGAACAGGAGGCAAGAGTGGGTCCGATGATGGTCTTGCCCGCCATGCAGAAAAGTGAGCAAATACCTGAGGAGGAGCTTCCTGCTGTTGATAAAATTGGCAGCCAGTGGAGAAGTGGAATAAACAACAAAGTTGGTAAGAGTTGAACTCTAAATTGATGATTTACCTTTGCTAACTCTTAATTGTATTTGCCCCTTCTTTTGATGATTTCCAAGCATTTTATGCTCTGCAGCGAAAGATCTTAATGAAAATTATATTTCTATCCTAGATCAGAAGAAGGGACTGCTTCTTGGTTCGCAATCCACGCCAGACGAGGCGATGATTCAGACTTTTGATTCTAAGAAGAATGAAGATGTCAAAAGTGAAACGGATCTTGAAGGTGAAAGATTTAACTTATTTTTATAAATGGCACTGTAGCGTGGCAATTAAAACTCACTCTAATTACAGATGAAAATGCTGTAGAAGGCTCTGCTCTTCTAGAGAAGACTTCTCCTGACGTCAGCTTGAAATCGGAGGGAGCAGCGCTGGACAAAAATGGCACAGCAGACCTCGGTGATGTCAGCCCAACTGCTCAGTTTACTGTGGATGTGACCAAAATATCAAATGCAACTGTAACAGGAAATGCCCTTTCAGATGCAAATGACCCCGAAATATAATCTATATTTTTAAATTGTATATGTAATGTTGTACAAAATAAACATTGTTGAAAGGATCAGTGTGTAAGCTTTAGTGGCGTCAAGCAAGAGGTTCCAGATTTGCAACTAGCTGTATATGCCTGCTTTCTGAATGTGGTTTTGCCACCTCAATGTTGAAGTTTCTTCCTTGTATGAATTTAGTCAAACCAACTTTAAAATAAAACTGTCCAAACTGCAGAGAAGGCAAAATGTGAGCCTAAAAACAGTTTTCTGTGCTGTCTGGTGTCTCACCAACTTTCCCCAGCTGTCCAGTTTTCACATCCAAAAGACCGTATTTAGTTTGCATGCTGTCTGCTTCGAGTATACCTAAAAATGTTTCCAGTGTGAATGCACCATCTACTCAATTAGGAATTAGTTTGACACTTGTTTCATCACTGTTATGGAAGCATCCACAGAAGGGTTAAAATGTAGCGAGCACAGCTGATGCCCAAAACTGCAAGAAATATGGTTCACTGCAGAACTGACTGTGTTTGGTCTGAATATTAAAGCAAACTTTATACTCGGGATTAAAAATGTCACACGATGTTTCAAAAGTGCAGACTGGAGGTGGAAACTTCACATCTTATAAATGTACATTAGTGAGGCCATTCTGGTTCAGTTAGGCAAGTCCTGAGCTTTGATTTAGTTCAAACAGTTTTAGGGGACACGTGTCAAATACCAGATGTCTCAAAACCTGAATTATGAGGTAGGTACGATTACAGCCTCTAGAATTATTTTTGATACATTGGGAAATCCAGAAAATTAAGTGAAGTGGCCATGTACCAACAAACTGGTGAAAATAAACGTCTCAGATATGAATGTTTGCAGTAATATAGAATTGGGCAGCATATTATAAAATGGTGGGTGCAGCGGCATTGCCAAGGGGGGGGTTGTTGACCCGTGAGTTAATTATTCATAAGGTCTGCCTTTGTGAGGTGTTTTTAAACTTGAGTGTTTTGTTCCTTACAATCAATGTACTCCTTCAAATTAAAGCTATATATTTGACTTTTTAAGGAAAAGGACAATTTGAAGAACATATTTCCGGACATATGCAACACATTAAAACTGGATTGTTGTGGAACTCAAAATGGTAACTGTACCGGTATTAGTCGATACACATCAGATCATTCGTAACATTAACTGTGAAATATGAAGCCAAAGTACATCGGTATGTGATTCCTTAGCTCTCGTGTTGACTAGATCTCAACTAGCCCATGTAGCTTCCTACAACAGCAGAATAGAATTGCTGAAAGTCAGTTAACAGCTTTTGGTTTTGGTGTGCCACCCCAATATCTTCAGTGGCCCCCTCTGGACACCCCTATGAACAATATCCAGGTGTGCCACTGGCTAAGTGTGGGCCAATCACAGGCTTGTATCTCAGGGTGACTGCAGCTTTAATTCTCCCCCATCAGTTGATGAATAATTGCGTCCAGCTGTCGTCTCCATGTGATTTGATTGGTCTGAACTGGGAAGTATTTAAGATTGAGTGTTTGGCCCTTACTTAAGCTACAGTACAGTTTGGATTTCTTAAAGTCTCATTAGCCTACTTGACTTAGTGATTGTGTTGAGCAGGAGGCTCTGCAGCGTCGTCCTACCGAGAAAAGAGCACAATGGTGATCGCAGTTCACTCAGCCTCTCTGGCCCTGATGATAGCTTTTGCTTTTGGTGTTGCAGATGCCATTCGGACCTTGAAAGATGGACCTATGATAGATTCTGAAGGAAGGGAATATAAATCCGCCAAATTCACAATTGATGCAGAAGACATCAGCAGGCCACAATTCAATGATGGATCCACTGTCCGTGTACAATGCACCGATGCGTCCATGATCATTGTGGTAAAAGCTGACCTGTTTAACAATGGACGCCTTGTGTATCTAGAGGAGCTTTATTTAGGAGAACCAGAGCATTCACAGAGAACTCAGTGCCGAGCTGTTGCTGCCGGTGACTCTGAATATGTCATTGAAGCTGGACTGCAAGACTGTGGCTCCAAATTAACTGTAAGTTGCTGATTGATACATGATGATGGATATATCTGTGGCTGAGTAAAAGTTGACTTTTTCCAGAATGTTCCCTGATTTTAAATGTCTTTATATTTGTCTCTAGATATCTGATGACGCTGTGATCTACTCAAACAAGCTGATGGTATCGCCAGCTGCCAGTTATCATGGCATTACAAGAAGGACGCAGGCTGTAGTTCCCGTTTCCTGTCACTATAAAAGGTGAGATATTTGTCTTTTTTTGCACAAAGAAGCTGTTTTTTGACTTCATGGTGGCTGACTATTTAACTTCTCTGATAGGACACACCTTGTGAGCAGCATTGATCAGCAGCTGCACCTGGCCCCCTCCACTCCTGCAGAGGTTTCAATCGCTGATTTCTCTCTCAAGCTGATGACTGGTACGTGTGTACAACTTTTTGTTTTGGTTGATAAGTGTGCATGCAGTGAGGTGTGTCTACATTTAGATGACTGGACGAGTGAGACATTCTCCAGGACCTTCTACATTGGAGGACTCTTGCACCTCAAGGCATCTTACACTGGTCCTGACTCGGAACAAAGACGGCTCTTCATCGACAGCTGCGTCGTCACTCTGTCACCTGACGCAATGTCCGTTCCCAGATACAAGTTCATTGAAAACCATGGGTGAGAGTAGCTCAGTAAGCTTCGCAGTATGAAACAAAAAAAACTGGCGTTGGTCTTGATTGATAACATTTATTTGTCAGGTGCCTCACTGATGCAAAAGAGGACGGATCAAACGCACTATTCCAACCCAGAACGAGTGCTTCTTCGCTTCAACTGCAGCTTGATGTTTTCCTGTTTTACGAGGATTCAAGGAACTCAGTGAGCCACTTTCATAACTCTGATGATTTAAACGTGTTTGGAAATGCTCCGAAGTTGTATGTTGACATTTCTGTGATCTCTATATATTTGTTTAGGTATTTATCACTTGCCAGCTGAAAGCAACCTCTGAAATGTGGATGAGCAGCCCCATCAACAAGGCCTGCAATTATGTACATTCAAGGTGATTTTATTTTGTGTATTCATTTACTATACAAAGCCTTGTAGGCCTACAGGTTTGGAAAGTTTTTACTCAACTCTGCTGCTGGTGGATCATTGACATCTTTTTATTTTAATTTTTTTCAACTGTGTGCGAAATTTGAAAAGTCTTGGCAGAAAAGTGCTGGAAAGGAAAAGTTTATAATTCAGTGTTTTGTTACATTTTTATTTAGTTTAACCAAGACTGAACTGTTAAGATCTCTGTAATTATGTTTAATTCCAGCTGTTTTCCATGCTGCCTTGTGAAGTGTTGTGTTAATATTTAGGGTGGCACCACTCATTCTACAAACCGCAAATACATTGACGCAGACAGATTTATTCATAAAAGCTTTAACAGTTTACTATCTTTTTTTTTTTTTTTTTTTTTTTCTCTCCCCCCATCAGATGGATGAATGTGGATGGCAGGGATGTGTGTCGCTGTTGTGACAGGATCTGTTACAAAAGTACTCCAGGCTATGACACAAATGTGAGACCTCAGATCCCTGAAGGTATGCTGTAGAGCCTAACTAGGTTTTCATAAATGGTTCAAAACAGTGGTATTTCTGTGCAGAATGTCCTCTTATGACTGTTTTTGTGTTTCAGAAATCGTGGCCGGTGGAACTGTAACACTTGGCCCTTTGATGGTTTTCAACAGCAAGTAGCCCAAGAACAACAATCCAGACAATCAATAAGTCAATGATGATTCATTTTCTTGGCATTGTGACAATAAAACTCAACCCTCTTAAGTTCTTTACGATAAGATTAATTTATTTGGCAGTGTACTGACAGGGTTTTGTTTTTTTTTGGGGGGGGGGGGGAGGAGGGTATTTTGCAAGAGTAAAACCTGTGAGTTCACATTTTTGCACTTCTGGGTCCCTTATCACAAAGACTCTAATGCACCCTGTGGATCCCGGGTGTTTGCAAAGGTTCTTGAGATGCGGCCGGGCTCATGGCGATTGGTTTGACGCGGGATCCTTTAAACTAAAACTTTTTATTTTTTTTTTTGAACGCTCAACAAGATGTGCTTGCCATCTGTCATATTGTTAAAATGGAAGCCTGGCTCTACCCTCATATATTAAATTTGACAGCAGTAAAAATACCCTAAACGTCATTATTTTAGCCTGGAATTTGATGACTTTTCAGAACATGAAAATATTTTAGGAGTTATACTTTTGTACAGGTGCTACACATTTTTGTACATGGAGGCTGTTTTGGGTCAAATTTGACCCGTATCTGTTGAGATGGATTTTAGATCTACCAGTGTGGGTCAACTCAAGGAAAATGGTGGTTTTAGGGAATCTTGAAACTGTACAGGCCATGTCTGTCTTTTATGAGACAGTGGTGACAGAGTTCAAGGGGGATGTCGACACTGTCACGAGAACTGTCTGTGTTCCAACATTTGCCCAGGTTCCTGCTGTAACCTGCTGGTCTTTGAAGGGGCATGGGGCAGCCTCGAAATAGTAAAACAGCACAGATCATGGTGCACAAAGGGAGTCATCCAGAGGTCGGCGGGTGCCTTGTCAGACACAAGATCTGCACCTACAAGCACCTGCAATATTATCAAATCTACAAAGTAACTCATTTGAATCAATTTGAGGGGGGGGGGGGGTTCATAACAAAGGTACCTGAGCTGCCCTTTCAGTGACATCATGGCAGCAAGATTTAGTGTGCAACAGGCCCTTGATCTGTTCTTCCAACATGAGGTTGATAGTGATTTGGAGGATGTGTCAGAGTAGGAAGACAACTCCGATCACTGACTATTGACTAGTTTATACTCAGCATTTTATTATGTTTTTTGTGTTATAAGTGGTAAATGTTGAAATAATTATGATTTCTTCTGATATAGCAGTGGGGACAGCGTTTAATGGTTGCAATGATTAAATATGGTTATATTATGAATTCCAACAGTTCCAGAATGTTCATGCCATTTTCAAATTCAATATATTTAAATCATTATGGCTTTTGTCTTATGTAAAAGAGGACTTGATAATGTGTAATGTTTTATTCCAAAAACGAATGTTGTAAAACTTAACAAACACACTCTTCCTGCTCTCTGAAACATTGATTAAGGATTAATCATACATTTATTAATGAGATGTGAGCTATTTAGACAGTCTAAATAGATCTGTAGTTTAAAATTTGGTATAGACACTATGAGGGAATTCTTGGTCTGGGTCAAAAATTTACTCGGACCATACTGTGAAGGCATTGATTATAAACAGTATGTAAGGGTTAAGTTTAACAGTTATTAGAAATGCCCATAACCGCAGCCTGTTTGTAAGAGACACTTTTTTTGTTCGATTAAAAAGGTGTAAACGGTTTTGCAAATGGGTCATTGATGCAATGCTAATCATAGCGTTTTACTTCAATATGCTATTTTTTTGCTCTGACCAAATTAACCAAGCTAGGTGTGTAGAAAGCCAAAGGCGCGAAACAAGTCAGTTTGTTGATCATAAACTGAATTTGAACATAAGAAAAAACATTGCTGTTAGATTTAGAAGAAAGCCACAACAGCAACTGTCCTTTTAATGCTGATGAATGGAAAAACTCTCAACAGCAAAGAGGAATCAACTGATCCACGTCCATTTTTTTTTTTTAACCTTCTCGGTTTTGCCAAACTCTACCTGCGCCTATTAACGATTGTGAGTGCACTGCCCTCACATTGAGTAACGGCACTCTAGCAGCATCAAGCGAGACAACAGCATAGTATTATGTTTTAATGTTTTAATGTATTAAAATATCGTTGAATCCTCCTCAACTTCATCAGACTTTGGTCTTGAGCCTCAGAGGGTGTGAAACCAATTACAGGCTGATTAGTGGATGATTAGGCTCAGGTGTGCAGTGCTGTTCTGAAGAGGCTGATTGTCTGAATATGAAGTTAAAAACACTTCACTGCTCAGGCTGATGTGTTGTCTAGTGGGTCAGACAGGAGGACAGTTTGCATTCTGAACCATTTTGCTGGTTTTTTTTGGTGCTATGAAGACCTTGTGTTTTTGGGTTAGCCTCCTGGTTGGAATCTGCTTCAGGTCATCTTTTGCTTTTCCTTCCAAAGAATACGCAGAACATGGTTTATTTGAAAGACCTCAGACCACAGGGAGCTCCCAACACACTCTGCAACAAAAGGCTCCAGCCCAGGAGCCAGAGCAGGTGAATACTGTCCAACTGACCTGCCATCCAGACTCATTGGAGATTATTATCAAAGCTGACCTGTTTGGAGTTGGAGCTCCTGTAAATGGCGACGAATTACGCCTTGGAGTGGAGCACGATGATTACTGTAGAGCTACAACGTCTTCAGGAGATGAGTACAGAATCCTTGTTGGGCTCATGGACTGCGGCACCAAACATTGGGTAATGATGGATTTATTGTTTTAAATTTATTATACGCTATACTAGTTTTAAACGCATGTACTCTCCACAGATGACTGAAGACGCTCTGGTCTACACAAACCTTCTCATATACTCTCCTGTGGCCTCTCCATACGGGGTGGTTCGAATGGATGAGGCTGTGATTCCACTTGAGTGTCATTATGAAAGGTTTGTCTTTTAAAGCTCGTATTTTTAAAGCTCTCCAGACACTGTCTCACTATTTTGGAAATATTTTTTTGTTTCTTAGGAAGTACAGTTTGTCCAGTATTTCACTCATGCCCACCTGGATCCCCTTCATGTCTAACCAAGCTGTGGAGGCAACTTTGGCGTTTGACTTGAGAATCATGACGAGTAGGTTTCCTTAATTTCACGTGTTGTGTTTTGACTATTTGCGGTCAGTATTTATATTTTATCATTTTTGTGCAGATGACTGGCGTTCTCGAAGAAGCTCTAATGTGTTTTACATCGGTGAGCCCATCAACATCGAAGCCTCAGTCGGAGTTGGTAATCACATGGGGCTCCGAGTGTTTGTGAGCAGCTGTGTGGCTACACTTACCCCCGATATACACTCTGTTCCCAGATACGTCTTTGTTGAAAATGGGTAAGCACTTGGAAGGCTGCAACTTCATGGTGAACCAAAGGGGAACCTAGGAAACGTATTATATATTTGTTTGCTTACAGCTTTTAAGGATTGTGTTATGCCTTTTGTGGCTCCAGGGGATGCAATATGAAGTGTGCTAAATTACCTCAAGTGATGTCTGGTCTGAAGACTACAAATTAGAAAATGAGAAATCTGGATGTGGAGTTGGAAAGAAATGAGTTTACCAGATGACTTTAGACTGGAGTGAAGTTTGTTTTTGACTTGTTTTCTCAACTTCTGAAAATGGCATTGATCAGTAAGTCAGATTCTGGTCTTAACTCAACCACACAACTGCATTGAAGGGAAGATTAGCCACTACTAGCACAACTCTAAAATCCTCCCTGTTCATAGGTGCTTGGTTGACTCTGAGCTTCGAGGTTCTAGGGCCCACTTCTTATCCAGGACACAGGATGACAAGCTCCAGTTGATCATTGATGCCTTTAGGTTTCATAATGAGGACCAAGGACAAGTAAGGCTCTACTTTACTTGGCTCAATACATTATTACTAGTGCTGGGCAACGATTAAAGTATTTGATCGCATCAATTCTTTGTGATTAATCTCATTATGGCAAGTTTAAAAGTAGTGTATTTCGCACTTATTTTGAAAGTACTGCTATGTGAACAAAAGGGCAATAACATTTGGTTCACGAGATGCAGGCAGCATGTTTCATACTTAATGTGACTATAATTCATACTTTGTTGGCATCTTATTCTGAAAACCGGATGTTCGTCTGAAGAAACCGGATGTTGTCTCACGTTAATCTTTCCACTAACTTTCAAAGTCCCGATCTGTGCCGTTTAAATGCGTTTACCGTGACTTTCAGCATATAGGTGCACTAACATGCAAGTGTCTGCTGAGTTGACCACGGAGATCTGAGTGTCTGCTGACTTTACTGCAGCGACGTCTACTAGTCTCCAGGGAGAGCAGCAGCTGGTGCAGCTTCTCATTATATTTTTTTTCACATCTCAAAAGGCTCAAGGACACGTACACACAGCTGACTATAGGCTGTTTGCTGGCTTTTATCCAACTGTTCTTGTCGTCCTCTTGTTATGTATATGTATTGTCTGTTGTCTCTCAATAAAGTAAAAAAAATGCCTTCACGCGCGATAAAATAATTGTCGGCATTAATTAATGAATACGTTAACGTGTTAACTTGCCCAGCACTAATTATTACACATGTAGATTGTTTTCCCACACTTACTGGTTTCCTCTGAAAGCTCTACATCACTTGTCACCTGAATGCTGTACCAGCAAATGATGCGGATGCCCCAAACAAGGCGTGCACGCTTGTAAATGGAAGGCAAGTGAGAACCAGCCCAAAATGTCTACCATTGTACAAACTGAGAGTAAATGAGGAAGTGTGTGTGTGAATATTTAAATTTCTTTTCAGATGGAGGTCAGCTGATGATAACGACTATTTATGTGGGTATTGTCAAAGTCACGATAAGCCCAGCAGCCCTGGCAAATTTGGTCCTCGTGGGTTTGTAAATCAAGATGAACTGTTCACGAGGCGCAGACCGAGGACTAATACAGGTTGGATTCTTATAGAAACGTGTATAATGGATATCTTGTAATATTGGCTGCAGATGTTGTCGTGATGCATTTCAGTAGCCTAAATGTTTTATGACATCAGGCTTCAAACATGGTTTTGGACTTGCAATTGTTCTGCTTAGTGTTGGAACAGGAGGCAAGAGTGGGTCCGATGATGGTCTTGCCCGCCAAGCAGAAAAGTGAGCAAATACCTGAGGAGGAGCTTCCTGCTGTTGATAAAATTGGCAGCCAGTGGAGAAGTGGAATAAACGACAAAGTTGGTAAGAGTTTAACTCTAAATCAGATGATTTACCTTTGCAAACTATTAATTGTATTTGCCCCTTGTGTTGAGGATGTTGTCCAAGCATTTTATGCACTGCAAAGAAAGATCTTAATGAAAAATTATATTTCTATCCTAGATCAGAAGAAGGGACTGCTTCTTGGTTCGCAATCCACACCAGACGAGGCGGTGATTCAGACTTTTGATTCTAGGAAGAATGAAGATGTGAAAAGTGAAGCGGATCTTGAAGGTAAAATATGGAAAGGAACATTTATTTTCTATAAATGGCACTATGGCAATTAAAACTCACTCTAATTACAGATGAAAATGCTGTAGAAGACTCTGCTCTTCTAGAAAAGACTTCCCCTGACGTCAGCTTGAAATTGGAGGGAGCAGCGCTGGCCAAAAATGTCACAGCAGACCTCGGCGACGTCAGCCCAACTGCTCAGTTTACTGTGGATGTGACCAAAATGTCAACTGCAACAGGAAATGCCCTTTCTGATGCAAATTATATAATTTAATAAAGCTATGTTCTTAAATTGTATATGTAATATTGTAAAAAATAAACGTTGTTGAAAGGACCAGTGTGTAAGCTTTAGTGGCATCAAGCGAGAGGTTCCAGATTTGCAACTAGCTGAATACACCTGTATTCTGAATGTTTAAATATGTAGTTTTGCCACCTCCAATGTTGTAGTTTCCGCCTGGTACAAAATGTGAGTTTTGTATACTAAAATATACTACATGTATGCATTTGGGACAAAGCAGTTAACCAAACCTCAACCTTAATACTACCGTGTAAACTTAAAAAGATAATGTGAGCCTAATTTGTATTCAGTTTTTATAGCATACTATACTATGACTTTTTAGTACATTTTGGAAGCACCCCTTTATGCATCAAGAGTGTACATCTGGTTGCTGATGGCTTTAAAGTCTGATGCTTCACATCCAGAGTCTGAAAAATATTAAAATTTCACTGAGACAACCTCACTCTCTCACAAGACCAACGGCAGTATTTCAACGGCAGTTCTTACACTGAAGTCCTCTTCCTGCTTTGAGGTGAAGAACAATGAGGGTGTTGACAAAGTCTCACAATAGACGAGACGGAAATAGGAGGGGTACCAACATGACTTAGCTTTGGTATATCTTATCGTGTGGTTAAAACTGAAAAGGCCATGAAGATGAGCTTGGCATGCATTCTCATTTTCATTCAGCTCTTTGAAGGTAAGAAAAATGTCCACTTTTTCTTACGAAAACTAACTGCTTTATGCTGACATTAACTTTTCTCTCTCCCGTCTAATACAGAGATTTGTTTCTCTTTACTGGGAGGAATATCCGACCACAGTTGTGGTGCTTTGGTTCCAGCCGTGCTCGCTGCTCCGTGAGACTGTACAGCTAAATGCAAACAATGACAACATGCTGATGTTTATCAGTCATAATGATGACCATGTGTGCAATCATATTAATAGCAGCTAATTAGCACTGAACATTCATTTAAATTCTTTACAAGACAATCATTAGTTTTGCTGGTATTTAACAAATAGAAATGTTTTGGTGGTGAGTAGGGCCGTTCTGTATGGAAACATGTTCTCCCTGTGAGCCAGAGGAAAACATCTGGGGATCAGGGGACCATAGATGTCTGTACAAGATGTCATAGCAATCCATCCAATAGTTGTTGAGATATTTCAGTCCGGACCAAAGTGGTGGACTGACCAACATAGCTATGCTGCTAGCATGACTAGACTGTCATTAACTGTGTATTTTTGCTAGAACTTTAACTAGAAACAATTTTTGTTTTCTCCTCCAGCCTATGCGGAGTTGCTCTTTAAGCAGCTGACAGAGAGCCAGTCACTAGAGCTCTCCTGTTCCCCTCAGCAGGAGCACAGCACCCTGATATACCTCCACCTGTACCACCGCAGTGCCCAGAGCCAGACGACCCTGCTGTCCATGGCCGAGGGTGGCGGGCTGAGGGTCAACACGGACCACGGGGGCCGTCTGCAGCTCCATGGTGGTCTGGACTCCCTGCAGGTCAATGTGACCGTGACCCTTTTACAGCGCAGTGACACGGGACTCTACGTGTGGGAGCTGAACTACAGAGTGGACAACAGCTCTGATCAGATCAGCCTCAGTGCTCCGAAGGTTTTCTTGCTGGTTGAAGGGACAGGTATGTGGTTCAGACGCCTCACAATACACTCTGCTCCAGTTAAAAAGACAAGTGCCTCTGTGCAGACTGATATGTGTCTTGGTGTGTGTTTGTGGTGCAGGGAGGTCGTGCCAGTGCTCTCCCAGTTACCCTCCTCTGCTCCTGACCATCTTTACAATAGCGGGGCTTCTTCTGCTCACACTCAGCTGGCTGGTCATAGAGAAATGTGTAAGTGTTCACACTTTTAACTGAATCGGTCATTTCTGATGTTTTTTGTGACGTGAAGCAACAATGCACCTGTGTTTGACAAACAGTACGCCTCCTCGTGTTCCCTAATCTTGCAGTGTAGTATCTGACTGATGCACTAGCTTTTCAGGCTTTTCAACTAAATCATAATGAAGTGAGTCATATGGAGTTCAACACCAATTAATGTGTCAGCTTTAATAGAGGCCTGGCAGACATCTCTTTGAGGGAGATCGTTTTCAAGGCAATTTATGTAAATGATAATTACTGCTGGGGCTGTTGGTGCATGACTCACAAAATCTGACATTATGCCAAGTGGCAAAGGGCAGAAAATGTCCAAATCAATATGAAATGACTGAAAACAGTCATCAAATGTGGACTCTCGTCAGTACTGACTGACAGACGTACCATAAATCTGTCAAGCAACTGTGCAACTGTACAAGCTAAAGCCTCAAAAATGACCATCAATGTCAAAGCTGTAGTAAAAAAACATTACAAACTTCACTTAATCACTGTTAACTTCATCAATATTGGGTTGTAGAAGTGTTGTATTTAGACTGTATAATCGCTGTATTGTGTGTTATTTTCCTGACTGGGCCTAAATAAGCCTGAACTTTGACATTCTGTGTGCTGTATATATTACTATTACTCAGAACATGGGTTTCAAATCGTCAGCTGTGGACCAGACCTGGTCCCAAAACATGTTTAGAATGAATTGTTACATCAAACACACATAATTGGAGGATAAAAAAACAAAAGAAAGGTTGACCTGGAATACAGACAGTTACAAGAGGGTTGAAAATGTATTATATTGATTATATATATATATTTGACCACCAAATTCTGATCATTTAAATCTTGTTCTGTGTTGTACTGTAGGTGAAGGCGAGGCATCATCACAGACCACAACCTCCGGTTGCTATCTATGAGGAAATGACCACGAAGCAGCAGAGTACAGGAATCCCCCAAAATAACCCCGAGGCCCCCTCACACCTGGAGGAAGTCAACTTCCCCGTGTACGCCAACCCAAACATTCGCCAACCACAGGACAACTACTACGCCTGTCCCAGACAGCTCGCCCTCAGACCCTGATGTGACTTCCGGTGCAGCAAACATTGACAGGAAATGAAGATGTTGCTTTGGTGGAACGAACAAACTCCAAATGGCACATTTTTAACAGCCAAGAAAAAAATGCTATTTTATTAATATTTGAAAGAAGCTCCATAGTTCATGAAAACATTTGTTTCGGTGCATTTAACAATCACATTCTATGAGGAAAAAGAGATATACAGAGAGAAAAAATAAAACATTACAAGCCACTGACTTTTCATTGAATCTCAGTACAGACATTTTTACTTGATATCCCCCCCCCCCCCCCCCCAAAAAAGGCAAAAAAAAAAGAAGAGAAAAAGCAGCCCTAATCCCACATCACCCACCCCGCCCTAAAAAAAAAACTTAACTGAGAAAAAAACCCTTGAGGGTGACAGGCTAGAATCCCACAGTGCTAAAGAGTGAGACGCTCATTGGTTTTAGGAATACACAGCATGGCGATGTAGCGCTAGGTCAATCTGAATCGGGGGAAGGAAGCTGGAGGCAGAGGGCTATACATGAATCACCTCCCCCTCCACCCCCTGAAAGAATAAAGTAAAAACACATTGGATCCCAAAAACCCCGGCAATAGATCAGCCACTTAGAAGTAGGCCATAAAATCCCCATCTCCCCCCCCCCCCCCCAAAAAAAAACACTTGTGCATAGTTTCATGATCCTTTACAACCAGCTCATGTTTTACAAACATCCTCCAAAATGTGAAAAATGTTCCACAAAAGTCTGATTTCTCTATTAATAATACCCGCTGTGGGAGAATGAGAGAGAGAAAGAGGAAAGAAAGAGTAATGCACAATGTTCCTGATTCAGTCAGGACGGGACCTCATTAAGAAAACACAATAAAGATTCAAACATACAGCATTTTGCATGTTATTCACCGTCTTTCTTCTTTTTTTTTTTTAACAATCAAAATCATTGACCTTTTTCGTTTTTAAATGTAAAGCAATTTTAATATATAGATTTATATATAAAGCACTCCATTTTCATTTAAAGTCCATTATTTGGTTATTATGTAACTGCTACGGATTCTCTTCTTCTGAAATCCATAACTTTCAGTGCTTAGAATTGTTTCTTTTAAATCTTCCATTTTTTTTTTTTGACTCATCATAAAAATGTACATTAAAATGGCGTGGAGTTGGTACTCTGGAACCCTGGCCTTCCTGAGACAAGATCCACTTTTTCGTGTGTGTGCAAGATAGTGAGCAATTATCTTTTTTTTCTTTTCTTTTCTGTTCTTTTTATATAAAGGAAAAATATATATAATCAACATAAAACATACAGGCTTCAGATAGTCAATGAAATCAACATTAACGCAGAACAAAGAAGGTTAAACAGAACAAGACAACACTGTTCAATCCCAGAGTTCTGAAAGTAGCACAAGAAATATTCATTCTTTGAAGTGTTGTGTTGCACTTTTTTTTTTCTTCTTTTTGTTTTTAATGGAAGCATTTGTCCTTTTTATTTTAACATTCCCATGGTTTAATTCCTTTGTGTTGCTGATTTTTTTTTTTGAACTCCAGAAATAAACAAAGCGTTTGTAAACTGTCAGTGGCCTTGCAGGAAAACAAATGACAATATGAGTGAATTGAACATAAGTGAAAACAGAACGAAAGCTAACAAAACCAAAAAGGTAGGCACCTCTGAAGTGAGCCCTAGAAGCCAAGGCTCAGTCTGATGTCTTGTCCTTCAATCTCTCCGTTGCTCAGATTTGGGAGAGCTGAAGTCCTTCTACCCAAATCTATGGCCACAAGTCTGCAAAATACTTTTTTTTCCCGATTTTTTTTTTAATGTTTTTTATACATATGTGATTTTTTTAATTTTTTTTTTATAGTTTTCTTGTTTTTTTTCCTCAGGTTTATAGTCCGAAAAATGGTGCAATACTCAATTATGATCCATACTTTCTTGGATTATTCCACGATGAAAGCCACTAAGGTAGATAAACATTACATTTTAAAAACACACTTATTTTAGTCCTTGAGTAAACATTTACACGTGAACTGTCCCCGTCTCCCCTCAGTACTTGTATCATGTTGTTCGTTTAGCTGGATGAGGGGTGAGGCCGACACTCAGTGCAACGCTAGAGGCTAGTAACAATTAACATCAGAATATAGTTTTGACGAGCAAAAAGAAAAACAAAAGAAAACAAATCAACAACAAAAGTATACTGAATTGAAAAAGAACCACAAGGCGGAATTCCCTCCGCTGTAATCACGAGCTCTCACACGTGTCGTCACCTCACACGCTGAAACATTCATTCACACAACATACAGTACAAGCAGCCTTGTGCAAACACTCAAATACAACAGATGTAAATTTGCCTTTATATCGATCTTTGTTTTCAACAACACTCGTTTTTCAAATTTTATTCACTCTGAACCGATGCTATCAAAAAATCTCTGAAGTTCATGAATGAGACAAAAAACCACTACAAAAAAGTGTTCACATTACATTATTGGCGCTTCTTTTGATTCAAGTATTTGTTTTCATTATTTTGTATTACTCTGATATGTTTACGATCTCGTCTTCTGGGAAATAATGTTGAGGAGGATACACAGGGTGAGGGCCGAAGCCAGGGCGGGGTTGTGGGGCTTAGGCTAAGTGGAAAACAAAGAGATCTAGCCATATACACACACATACACCCATTATGTAATCTAGGTTGTATACATGTATGTTGTATATATGAACTAGCATGTGCATATTCAACCCAGGCCTTTGCTTTTGTTTTTTTAAAAGAGTGATTTGCTAATTCAACTCTTTTTGGGGCCCCTGCCCCCAGACCCTCGTCTGATCCATGATTGAGAAGCATACATTTGCTCGAGCTCCAGTTGCCTTTGAGTCTGTGTGACTTTCAAAAAGGGAGAGCATCTGATTTCCAACACTAGACAGGTAGATAAGAGTGCAGGCGCGGGATGTGGGAGGGGGCGGGGCTCTCAGTGCTGGTGCTGCGCCAAAAAAAAAAAAAAAAAAAATCCAGGGCACATCTGAGACTTGACCTCCGTCCCCAGTAACCCATCCTCCCACTCTAGTTCGACTTCCGACGCCAGTTGCTTGATTCAAGTCCAGTGTGGAGTTAATGCAGGTTTTCTTCTAGGAACGAACAAACACACAACACAGGCAATAGTGATTGTTTTGTTGAATGAGTCTTAAGCGACTCTGGAAGAGGGCAAATCCCGAAAGTTTTAAGACTCGGTACCTAACTTGAGGTTTGTCCCTATTTCTGCTGATACGTCGGGTCCCTGCCCCCCCCAAAAGCCAGATGAGCAGAAACGACCTGTCTTACATTATGCTGGCACGGCCTTCAGGTCGGAGGTCCAAAATGAACCACCTGGATACAGCTTCCCCACATGTGGCCCCGGAGAACGAGGCCAGACGGGGTGAGAAGGCGGCAGCTTGCAGGGGAACAGAGCGCAGGCACCTCAGCCTCGGAGCGCACAGCTGAAACAGACTTATTCTTCTTTTTTTTTTTTTTTTTCTTTTTGTATTTTCTAGTTTTTGCGAAAAAACCTTGATGATAAAGAAAAAGATGTTTTTGGTTTTTAAAGAGATGTACCCGATGTGACCCATAAACAGTGCACAGACACATACAGGGACCACCTCCCACCCCCTCCTCCTCCTCCTCCTCCTCCTCCCGCAGCCTGGTTCGCCACTAAACTTCCAGTCCACTGTTGGTGAAAGACCAGCACCATTCATCTGTCCTGCCCTTCTACTCCTACTTAAGTCTCATCCCGCTTAAGATAAATTAGGATATGGCAAGGTGGAAGTAGATATTTGCAGATCAGTTGGCACAAGACTGAAGAAGCGACCGCTAGGTGCCTCCATTAGTGTCATCTAGTAGCTCTGTCCACACAGTGGGAGACTAAACCCGGGAAGAGACTCTTTCAGTGTCCCTTACATTTTTATCAAAGGGGGGGAGGTTCAAGGGAAGCTGCCTGGTAGTAAAAGTTGAGATAAGTGAAGGTTGGCAGATGTGTCGGGGGGGATGGCTGTGATTTTCTAGATGGCTGTGAACGAACACCTCCTCGTCTTTGCATAGAAATGGAAGGCTGTTATCAGTTGAGGTGGTTCTAAGTGTAACTGAGTGCTCCCAGAGTTAAACATAAAGCACCAGTGTGAGTGAGGCCCATCAACACTAAAGGATGTGTGTGTGTGTTATGAGACAACATAAGAGTGGAGGTGCCCCAGGATGGACAGAAGAAGTTGGCTCACTATCCTGGAGACCCTTTGACTACACAACCGTTCCCACCTGATTTGAATCGACTCTTTAATAAACCCCCTGTCGGGCTCTAACTCCCCCACTAAACCCTTTTTTTCGACTGAGATCTGCAGTGTGTCGTATGGCCTTGCTGCACGGCTGAGGCGTACCTCTTCAATACACACTGCTTGTGCCTGGGAGGCAGTGGGAGGGGCAGGAGAGAAGCTGAACACTGCATAAAGACCATTATTTTAAAAAAAGCCATGAAAACAATCATTATCTATATCATCAATTGATAACAGCAACAATATCAGCAAACTTCATGACAACAATCAAATCAAAATGCACACTGGCAATTCCATAAGTGAAAACCAAGAAAAAAAAACAACACATCAAAACGCCTCCATCTCTGGCTAAAGTGATCCTTGCAGGAGAGAGACAAAGAGAGAGTGGAGTTGGAGGTTGCTGAGGACAGACTCTGGCGCAGCAGTAGTAGTAAATTTATTACAGGTGGGCCAGTTCTGAAAGAGCTGCTCTTGGCCTGGAGGCCAGGGGGAGGAAGAGGAGGGAAGCCAGTCTGTAGGGATCCGCAGGGAGGCAGCGAGCGAGGGGGAGGGCGGGGTGAGGGCTGCTGCAGAGCACTGCACTCTGCAGCAGGCAGGCACTCAGTGGCCACACTATCACACAGGTTGGCAGGGCCTCCAATAGAAAGAAGACAAAGAAGAACAAAAAAAAAAAAAAAAGGACGAAGAAGATGGCGATCCTCCCTGCTGGATCCAGTAGAACATGAACATGTCGAGTGTTTCCAGACACCAAGGCTAACGATTTCAAAGTATGCAATGTAACAGTGATATTTACTTTGATAAAGAGGGCGGGTGCTTTGGGGTCTTTCCCTGCTGCACCCAGCATCAGTTGAGTTAGTTCTTTCTTTGTATTTCCCTTCACTTTGCTACCATGTTTGACATCCTTCCTGGTCCCACCGACTTGAGGGAAGAATTGGAGAAAAAAAAACAACAAAAAAAACATCTTCACATCCATGTCAAGTTAAAAAATAAGCATATAGAGAAGCCACTAAGCAGATTGCTTTTTTGTCTTTTTTTTCAGTTTTTATTTGCCAGTGTTGCTTCTCCGTTCCTCTATCTGTTGGCATTAAGGGTATAACGAGCTGCGACGCTCTTGCTAAGTGCTATGATAGACCACCTATTCACAAATCTTTGCTTCAAACTTTTCTACCAACGCGAATTCGGGCAAAAAGAAAACAAAAAAGGGGCATCTGGTCTTCTGGGGTAAAAAGGAAAACCGGCTCCTCTCATTTTGGTTTGATGCCTTCTCCCCAAGCGCGCACACACACACACACACACAAACACACAGGAACACTCTCACACACACACACACCTGTCCCTCCCTCTCCCCCAAAACCAGTAACTGGCACACGTGTGGAGAGTAGGCTGGCTGAAGAAGTGCTTTGTGTGTACCTCCTTGTATCTTGGACAGAAGGTGGCTGAAGACCAGCTTGCTGCTCTCCTGAGCGCACACACTCTTGGGGGGGGAGATGAAGGGTAGTAGTGGCAGTTTTAGGAGGGGGGGGGGGGGGGGGGGCGGTGAAGGGCAGATAGCGTTTTTGCAGTTCAATCATTCCTTACAGTCTCCTCTCTTTTCCGAGAGAGGTCATGGTAGGGAGCATGGGACGGTAGAGTCTGTGGCTTATATTGCACGTCACTTGAAATGGTGGGGGGGGAAAAAACACACACCAGTGGGGAACATTTACGACTTGAGGTTTTCCACAACACCAGTGAGAGGGTCCGAAACTGAGACCAAACTGCGAGTTGCCCGCAGATGAGTAGAGGTGCATTGAAGTGTTTGTCTTTACAGTTCCTTAGTAAGAGCAGTGGTTCATTCTGTCGTCCATCACGTTCCATAACTGTACATGTGACGACCCAAAATCCCCCCCCCCCCTACCCCCCGCCGGGTAAGATTGACAGACACATTTGAATAATATCATTTCTTAGCTTGCAATGATTTAAGAAGAAAAAAAAATACAAAAATAAATGGCTTGAACACGGCGAACAGAGTTGCATCATTCCCTTTGAGCATTGTGTTGGGGAACTCAATCTGCTTGCAAAAATGCACTGAAGTCGTGAGCTGCGGTTGCTTACGTTGGGCCGCAGCAGCGTGTACTCTCCACTCAGGTTTCACTGGCTCAGAAATAAGGGTGTGCAAGTGTCCGTATGCTTCTTCACCAAGTACAGAGTGAGTGAGGATAGCAGGGCAGGAAAGAGGTTAAGGCTAATATTAGTGCTGAGAGAAACAAATGAGTCTGGACCAGCTGAAAGTTCGACAACCACTCTGATTGAAGGGTTTTACTTTGGGAATGATGCCTTTTCGTGGATCTCTGAGGTGCAGTATGATTGCCTGAAAAGGCAAAGAGGGATTATGCAAGTTTAAAGATGGCAGCTCGTCATCTCGTGTCAGTTTGAACTAAAGTACACAACGGCGAGTTCCCACAAGTTGATTTCTGTAAAAAGTTCTCTTTCTTTGTTGAATGAAAGACTCCTTCCTGTGTCTCCAAATGTAAAAGCTGAACACTGTGACCAAAAATCTCTCACCGAGATTCACAAAAGAACTGCAACAGAAATGTCATTAAAAACAAAAAGGAGCAGAGGAGGTCGGCGAGGGCGAGCAGCGAGGATGTGGCCTCGCCCTCCTCTTGTCTCTCCTTTTCACCGTTACAGCCACACTGATTATCTCCACAATGATTTGCAAGATTTTTTACTCCTGTTGGGTGTTTGTTACGACTGGGCTCTTCCGTCCTACATGGACTCTCCACTCAGCAGGTCCCCAGGCAGCAGGGTATTGATTGGGGTGGGACTCCCCATGACCCGCCCCTCCTCTCCGCTCGGGGGTCCCCACAGGCTGGAATACTGCTGCACACCACCCCACAGCAACTCTCCCCCCGTCTTTGCGCCGCCGGATCCCAGCCCACCGCTACCGCTGCCGTTGTTGTTGTTGTTCCAGTGGGGCGAGTGGCCGATGGGATGGGAGGCTCCGGACCCGGTCCCGCCCATCCTTGTCTGATTGGCGCCCGGAGAGGCCTGCCAGCTGGTTGTTCCGCCAAGCGACTGGCCCTGTGCAAAGAAGCGGGTCACTTCATCTTCCCCAGCAAACTCTGCCAGGATGGTGGTGTTCCCGAGCACGCACCTGGACAGAGGCGAGAGGAAAAACACAGGCGAGTCATGATTCAAACTTCTCAAAAACCAACTGAGCCAAATACTTCGAAGGATTTCATTAAGACATGTACATGTGCAGGGACTTCTGAGCCTTGGCAGCTTCATCCTTGGAGCTGTAGCGCACCACAGCGTTGCCCTGCGTCAGGTTGAGGTGGAATGTGATGAGGGGGCCGTGTTGCATGCACAGTGTACGCAGAGTCGAACCGTCAATCTGGGTCACAAACAGAAAGAGCAAGGCCATGAGTGGAAGGATACAGTCCATTCTCTGTGAGGTCTAAATGCTTTGAGGCCAAGAGGAAGCAGCTGTATTGTAAACTGGTACCTGTGGAGTGAGGTTCCTCAGAACCAGCCAGCTACTGGTCCTGGTGGAGCTGTCTGTACTCCACGTGGTACCTGCTGTGTGAGAGAGAGAGAGAGACACAAGATGCTTATATCAACAAGCTTGTCTGAAACCAAGATCAGTCACCAAAACTACATGGGTGGAGTCGATTTCCACCCAGTGTCAGTTGACAGTTGTTCAACCACAACAAGATCTTCTTGAGTTGTTGTCAATCCTGCCCACACTCTCTCGCTTCAGAATGGGCCTGTGGTTGTACGCCACATCAAAGTGCAGCTTGGGCTACGAGTACACTCCTACTGCAATCCTCACAACCATGCACACCAACACGTTATGGCTCCATATTCTGACCTATGTATTTTCAGTTTTTTTTTTATGTTCACTATTTTCACATAAACATTAGCTTATATGTCATATATGTAAGAATGTTTAATCTATTCATTCACCACCAATAAAAACAATAAACGTGTTTAAATGTCTTGTGTAATCGAGTAGTTATTGCGAGTAATAGAGGCACTCTCAGTTCAGAACACATGCTTTCTTTTGACAAATGGATTCATCTGCTTGACTTCTTCTGTGAGCTTTGACTGATGATGGCCGGGCCGAGATAGATTGTTCTGTTAAACCTGAAATATTTGCCTCCATTTCTTGGAGCGATGACGTGCTAAATGTTGTAAGATCAGTCCTATCACTACCACGCAGAAGAAAGCAATAAACGTTGATTCCTGGCTTATATATTAATAATATATATATATATTCACTATCAGACTACCTGTTGTGTAAGAGCTGCTCCATCCTTGGGCCAGACCCAGGGAGTTGCCCCCCCAGGTCGAAGGCTTGGTGTTGGTGAGGCCAGGTGGAGGTCGGGAAGGGGCCGTGTTGCTGCTCCGGGGGCCCTGTGGGACCTTCCACAGCTCGTGGGACAAAGAGGCCTGGCTGTGAGATATGGGGCCCGGAGACCAAGTCGATTTCATCTCCGACAGTTTACCTGGATGGAAAAGAGTGAGAGAAAAGGTTGACCTGCACAGCCAAGTGACCAAAAGACTGCTGCTCCCACAGGAGGGAGTCCTGCATAGCGAAATGATGGCACTTAAATGTTCTTTCATATTTATGCAAAGGAGAGCACTTCCCATGCCACACACAAGAAGGAAGGATAAACACTAGATACAATAACACCACAGGGGAGATATGCACTGCACGAGAGGCGAAGTTGAGACGGAGCTCAAAAGAGGATTATATTCAATCAGAAGAATGTGTAGACAGGTGCGATGTGGTGCAGGCTCTGGTTGTTACGGTAGAAGGAGGGAGAGGATAACGTTGATGTGCAGTGACTCAGCCACTGCACTGTGTGGGGGGGGGGGGGGAGGTTATGGATGAACCATGTACCTGCATCGTCCGACTCCGGGGACGACAGACTGAACGAGCCAGTGTAGGCACTGACTGGCCAATCACTGGACGGAGGCAGAGCCTCGTTCTGAGATGGAGTGGGGGAGGAGCCTAAGCCGATGCAATCAACACAAACAAAATAGACAAACACAAACAAATGAGGAAAAAGTAGCAGAAAGAGAAAATGGAGTAAAGGAAAAATGCACGACAAATGATGAGGATAAGCGTATAAAGAAGAAAAGACAATGATTATGAAAATAGTTAAAAGTGGGAAAATGAAGAACAAAGGAGTAGGAAGCAGGCTCTCTGGTGGCGGCAGCTGCACGATACTGTCAGACCATTCCAAGTCGACTTTAAATACACGGAGGCTTGCTCTATGAAAACAATAAGTCAGGACCACTACACAAAAACATCCTCCTTAGTATCTTACTGAGACTAGCTTGAAACTCTCAAACCGGGCTCTCACCTCCGCTCCTGTCCCGCAGCAGGTAGCGGTTGACATCTTGGATGTTGGTGTTGATGGTGGGCCCGCTGGGGACACTGCCGGGGGTCACGTTGGGGTCGGTCTCAGGGTCAATATTCTGGAGGCCCTTCCAGGGCACACCGGGGCAGAACTCTGAAAACCAAAATTAAGATGTTTACATGTGTTTTTTTGGTTTTTAAACCACAGCATAATATTAAACGTTACTTATTGATTATCTAATATCTGTATTAGCTGCTAACAACCAGGTGGTAACTGGGCATCAGTTTTGGGTTGGTGAGGTTTACCTGGATGGTTACTATATTTGTTTATAGATTAAGTGATACAGTGATCAACATCTGGCTTCCAACGACAAAACCGTCAATAAAGAGTTCTTCAAGTGTTCTGACCTGGTGGCCAGTTGATATTGGTCCCATTGGCCATCTTATCACTGGTGCTCTTGCCCTGCCCCCAGCTGTCTTGGGGGACCAGGGGGCTGGTAGGAGACTCTGAGCTGGACATCATGTTGTAGGGGCTGTAAGAGTCCTCCAGCTGAGGGGGCTTACCAGGGGGGCCCAGGTTGGCACCTGAGAGAACATCCAAGTGTTGAGGTTAATAATGGGGAAAAGTGGGAAAGGTTTGGGATTTTAGAGATGGAGAGGCAAAGTCCCTCCCCTTCCGGTGCCTCCCATGGGAACTTATTTTGGGAAAAAATATGTCCGGTAGTCAACAGCAACAGACATATTCAAAATGTTTTGATCAGGAGGGGACTTGTCATTTTAAATTACCCAGGATGCCATTTCTTTTCTCACCATGCTTGCCCAGGTTGGGCTCCAGAGGAGAGGAGCCTCCAGAGAGGCTTTCGATAGAGTTGGGATGCGTCCACTGCGACAGGCGCGACTGAGGCTGGGGGGGTTCCTTCATAGACAGACCTCCCACCTCCATGCAGTTCACATTCATGTTTGGATTCAGTCCAGCTGAGGAGACAGAGAGCTGTTACTACACAAGCCCACGACGGTTTAACGCAGCATTATCGACTTGCCATTCAAAGAGAAACGCCACTCACAGAGAGAGTAGGAGCTGTAGGAGTTGGAAGATGACTGCGGCTCTTTGGTCTGCAGGTCAGGGAGGCCTGGAGCCTGGGGGTGACCTGGAAATAAATCCAGGGAGGATTTGCCCCCGCCAGGATGCAGGCCCGAGTGGGAGGGAGGCGGCTGCTGTTGCTGCTGCTTCATCAGCAGGGCCTGGGCCAGCTGACGCTGGTGCTGTTGGATCTGCTGCTGCATGTTATTGATTGTACGTGCAACCTGGGACGACATCGCAATGGAGACATAGTTAGGATCTATAATGTGCAGGTGTTAACGTAAAACAGCAGACATGTAAATTGTCCCGAGCTAGGAGTGAGGAATAAGAGAGCAGGAGGCGTAGAGGGAAACTCACTTGTTGCTCTTGTTGTCGAATGGGGCCAGAAACGTTGCGCTGCGCCTGCAACATCTGCTGCTGAATTTGTAAACGCTGGTATGCCTGTGTATCAGGAAGAAGCATGGGTTCAATGCCAAAAGATGTCACTGAGTCTATGTATCCAGGTCTAACTCAATAGTAACAAAAAAGAACACAATTAGCATGAAATAAGAAACATGTACGAATGTACAGTCCAATTAAAGATGCTCATAATGCATCTGGTCTTTGTAGATATTTGCGCTCTAATGCAGACATTGTTTTCTGATGCATCTCATAAAACTGGAGACGGGGCTGAATGCGACTCACCAGTTGCAGCTGGTAAAGTTGATTCAGAAGGGTCATGTGTTGAGGGTTTATTGGTGAGGTTAAAAGTGCAGGATTCAGACCAATGTTTTTTGCTGCAAACTGTAAGAGCTGTGCTTGAACCTGAAAGTATCAACACATGAAAAACTAAATTTGCTTATCTCAATTAAAATGCAAAACAGTGTGTGATTGGTGCATGCATTGCCTATGTGAAAATGAAGTCCCATGTGAATTAGTAGTATTAAGGTCTTAGTTCAGGTTTGAAGAGGTCTAAACTGATGAATAATAAATGAGAAACTCATATTGGAGATTTTCTTTAAGACTGTAATCTGAATATAAAATATTTATCAATGCATACTTTAAAATGCCTAATATAAATGTATGTAATAAGTGAGAAATGAGGCTGTGTATATATGCGTGTGTCTTTACCTGAGGGGACAGAAACTGAGGCACTTGAGCACGTAGACTAGGCTGAGAGGAACTGAGAGGCGGCACTGGCGGCTGAGGAGGCGGCTGCGTCGGCGGCTGCTGCTGCTGCTGCTGCTGCTGCTGCTGCTGCTGCTGCTGCTGCTGCTGCTGCTGCTGCATGGCCCGGGCTTGTGCTGCTCCACCACCGCCAAACATTCCACTCTGCATCTGTTGGACAGACGACGTCAACTTCAGTCAAACACCTTTGTCAGTTTCCTTTCACCCAAAACAACTTTGTCTTTTCCAACATGCAGAGGTCGGGGGGGGGGGGGGGGGAGAAAGAGGTAGTCTTCAACGTACTCACAATACATTTCCATGTTAAATGTACAGTAAGCCAAAGAGCTGCTTCTATGACTGTGTTTAAGTATCTCATAATTTTGACTTTCAATCTCATAATTTTGACTTTCTATCTCATAATTTTGACTTTCTATCTCATAATTTGCGGGCCACATAAAATGACGTGGCGGGCCGGATTCGGCCCGCGGGCCGGGAGTTTGAGACCCCTGATCTAAGGTGTCTCATTTGTCTGGGAGTAGTATGCTAGTTTTTGTTAAATATCAATGTAATGTTTTTGTATGGAGTGAAAAAATCTTTCCATCTCACATTTAACGTGGAAGCGTCTTTATCAACACATTTTACAGTTAAATATTTCCTACCAGCATTCAAATTCTAAACTATTTCAACGCACAGTATGTTTTTATGTAAATGTGTGAATTACCTTATCCATGAAGGGCGAGCGGGGGTCTGCCGAGGGGTCTTTGGAATGGAGCGGAGGCCGAGGGCAGCTCATGGGCTTGTTGATGAGCCCGTTGTTGTAGTCGTGGCCGGCGATCCCCATCCCCCGCTTGTCCAGCTCGGTCTTCTTCTCCAGCAGGGCACTCATGGCCTGGTCCAGGCTCATGTTGTTGCTCTTCAGAGCCTCCTCTGCTGGATCTCTCTGGAAAAATAAACCCAAAAGCATTAGAAATATAGAAACAAATCAATCAGCTGCAGGTTTAATCACCACCACCATTCTCAGAGTGGACATACTAGCATTAATTCAACATGCAACAGAAATACACTAGAGCAGTGTAGCAGTTCATTTTCACGTCAACTTACAGGGAAGCCCATGTCTGTCAGCTGTTTGATGAGACGATTCATGATCCAGGCATCTTCTTGCTTCCCCGGGACCTTTCCCTGGGAGAGCTGATGACAGAAAATCAGCATTACCACACTGTGTCACTAATATATATATATATGAAAATGAAATATATATTTTTGTCTCAAGGACTATTCTGTATCCTGCTTCGTACTTTCTGTGGGCCCTTTTTAGATGCATTGCCCCAAGAGTTGCAGGAGGAATTGCTCTCCTGGGAGGCAACGCTGTTCCACATGTCTCCCTCCTCAGCCTCCCACTGACCACTCGACAGGTTCAGCTCTTCGCCTCCACCTCCACCTCCACCTCCCCATCCCTCTTGCATAGGTTTGGGAGCTGGAAAACACACGGCAAGAGAGGATGTAAACCAAGCAGCATCGAGGACATACACTTCGACTCATGCCCAATGTGATAACGTTATGATGTTAATAACTAAGAACTGGTTCCATGCTTAAGTATTACTAACAATTACATTGCACATTACTACATAAAAGTAATCTGAACTGGCCACTAGGGGGCAGTGCTCTTCCTTCCCCTGCACCATATTGATGTCCTTGATTGACTCATCAGAGGAGAGCTATTGAACTTTTACTCAGCAGTAGAGCGTGCGGTGTTGTTATTCCTTAAAAAAGGTACACAGATTTGGTAAAGACTCATTTGTAAAACCGTCCAGGGTTAAGCTATTTACCAGGTTTGCAAGACGCAGATGTCATCGTCTGGTTGCCCCTGCCATAGCTGTCCGGGTTGCTGTCTCCCCAGCCCCCACAGTTCCCGCTAGTTTTGTTCCAGGCAGACGTCCCATTGTCGCTGCTGACCGGAGCGGGTGCAGCCTCCCCCCAAGAGCTCTCTGATTTTGTGTGGGAGTTGGATATTTCTCCCCAACCTGGAGGACACACAAGGGGACAAGGGCCTGTCAATAAAAATACGTTCCAGCACAAATACCAATAACATCAAAAAAAGTGCTTTGGATACAATCATAAGTTAATATAACCGCAGGCATTTTGACTCGTTTGACTTTGTATTTAGATTTTCTCAAAAGAAGGCAGAAAGAGATTTTATGCAGACCTAAAATAATTGTATAACAAATTAAACATATTACAGTAAGAGAAACAAATTCGTTTTTTTTTTTTTTAAATTGTCATTGTCTGCATTTTCTAGAAGTTTCAGAAGTTTAACGATGCAACCTTATGGTGCTTTGTTACTTGTTTGTTGAATTTACTGGAAATGGCATTTGTCAAAATTAAATAAGGCAAAGTATGAAGTGTTGGGTCAAGTACTCTGCGCTTGCTTCAGTTGGCATAGTTAAATCCAACTGAGCCTTACCACTATCAAACTGTTCATCCTTCTGTTTTGGCGTGTGAGGTGCAGCTCGTGCAGGAAGTCAGAAACCTGGGCTCGGCTTAGCAGGACGGTTAACAGAGGGAGAAGATAACCATTTAAGATTTGGCGCAGCCCGTCTCCTCTTGGCATGAGAGACACAGCACTGTCTCTGGGCCTGTGGCAGTGCCAGGCTCAGCTTAGCCCTCTCTCTCTCTCTCTCCAGGGAGAGGTCAAGCCCGAAAGGCTGCTCCAAAATTATAATTAACATCCAACCTTCTAGTATGACTGGCCGAAGTGTTATACTCTAAACAAGACATAACAAATGTCCCTAAAGTATGCCATTAGTTATAAATAGTATTGTTATCCTTCTTTGTCTTTAACCTTCTAAGGCTTTTTCCTTCAAAAGGTGCAGCTATCAGGTTTTATCGGGAAGCAAATGAATCCAATGTGGAGTCGTCATGCGGGGTCAAGTGAGGGACAGCAGGGGGCGTCAGCTCCTTCTCAGCTCCTATAGGGGCTAGCTCCACCTCCTCCCTCAATCGACTGACAGATGGTGGTTCCCATATAATTACACACTTCCGATCGTTCTCAAACTGCTTGTGGTGAATCTCTATTTTCACGAGGCACTTTGTAAACAGCATTCTTGCGCTTCCTCTGGATACCCATGAGAGGTTTCCAGCGTTACCCGCACGGACGTGTCTGCTGTTGTGAAACGTGAGGAGCCTCATGGAGGGACAGGGCTGGCCCTGCTTAACTCATTTGGATAGTTGATTAGATGTAAATCCAAAGAGGGCAAACTAGGTCAAGATTTTACCTTTAAGTGGATCAAGAGATTGGAGCTTAACAGTGCTACGTGCTAACTACACAACCAGCTTTCATGTTTGACACCTTTACTTTGAACAGTGAAAAGAAAAGGAGAAATGCTAAATTATGGGAAATCAAGTCACTTATAAAATTTGAAAGATGACAATCTAATTTATCTGTTTTCTATGAGTGAATTAATCTGATAAACCTGGCTTAATATTATAGGTGTGGGCTATGTGACACTATTACACATAGTAATAGTGCCACATAGCAAAATAGTAGTATGATGTCTTACCTTGAGCTATTAAGGGACTCCTGTTGTGAGATGGCCCAGACTGGTGTTGGACAACCGGATCCATGGGCCCACTGGTGGGCCCTGGGTTTTGGGAGTTTTGCGTGTGGTTCTGTAAAGGTGCAGGTGGCCCTTGATAGGGGTGATTATGAGAGTGGGAATGGTTGTTGTTGTTGTTGGGGCCTGGGGGGTTATTGCCTCCAGTGGTAACTTTAGCCTGGGACTTTCCTGGTTTGTTCCTGTCCCATAGGTTGACTGACTTGCTGTAGGTAACAGGGTCGCCCCAAGCTGAGGTCCCGTCATCTATCTCCATCTTGCGTCGGATTGAAGGTGGGGAGGGCTCTTCCCAGCCTGTGGGCTCAGCTGAGGACTCCTTCTTCCTGCTTTCCCGAAGCCCACCCTGCTTCACTGAGCCTGATCCAGCCCAAGAGCCCATGCTCCCTCCCCCACTACTTCCACTGGGTCCATCTTGAGGCTTGGCCCCCCAGTTTTGGGGAGGGCCACTGGGACCATCCTGAGGCTTGGCGCCCCAGTTTTGGGGAGGGCCACTGGGACCATCCTGAGGCTTGGCCCCCCAGTTTTGGGGAGGGCCACTGGGACCATCCTGAGGCTTGGCCCCCCAGTTTTGGGGAGGGCCACTGGGACCGTCCTGTGGCTTGGCCCCCCAGTTTTGGGGAGGGCCACTGGGACGCTGGCTAACTGGCTCTCCCCAGCCCCCATTTCCTCCAGCTGCAGGTATACCAGGTCCTGAAGAAGACACTCCCCAACCTCGTGGATTTTCCTTCCAGCCCCCTGCTTCTCTGGGGGGACTCTTTTTGCTCTCCTCTGGTTCTCTCCAGTCCCCTGGATTATTGCTTCCTCCACTATTGCCCCAGTTGTGGGATGCTTTGGGTTGCTCTCCCCAGCCTTGGGATGTTGGCTTGTTGCGAGAATCATCCCACCCAGTTGACTTCTCCTCTGCCCAGGATTGACCCCCATTCTTGGGTATACCGGACGTGGGGGCTGCTGTCGGTGGATTGCCCCAGCCACCAGGGCCACCTGGGGGCTTAATGTTGTTGGGTGGCTCTCCCCAACCAGAGCTCGGTTGGTTGTTAGCAGCTATGCTTCCACCCCAACCTGAAGCTCCCTGAGAACCAGGCACATCATTTTTGCTCCCAGGGTCAACCCTCTGAGAGGGGCCCATGTTAGTGTTGGAGGGCCCCTGAGCGTCGCTTGGAGTGGTTGGGCCAGAGCCCCATGAATCAGCGGCTGCATCATTCTTGCGTTTAGAATGGTCCATGTCCCAGGTTGTGTGCTGGCGAACAGGGGTCTGTCCCCAGCCAGTGTTACACAACACCCTGGGGTCCAAATCCTGGGCAGGCACCACAGGAGCTGGATTATCTCTGGGTGAGGTGTCTCTTTGCTGGGAATGTCCTTCCATGCTGTCACTGCTCCCTTCACTTGCAGCAGCTGTGCTCACTGGTCTGCTCCAAGGACTAGCCTGTGGATCCTGGGGAGGAGAGCTAGGGGCAGCCCAGCCTCCCTGGGCCTCCTCAGTGTGCTGCTTCCCCCAGTTTCCACCAGACTGGTCACCCCAGCCTCCAGAGTTTCCTGTTCCACCTCCTCCACGGCCCCAGCCAGAGTCCCATCCAGGTGCCTCCTTAGATGAAGGTGCCTTTGAGTCGCCACTGTTACCCCATACTGAGCTATTATCTTCTCCATTGAGCTGCTGGCCCCCTGTGGGTGCCTGGCCTATGGAACCCAAGCCTACAGGTGCACTACCCCAGCCAGGCAAGTTGCGGATGGGGCTGGGGGGTTCCTGCTTATTAGTGTGATTTGGTCCATCAGTTTTAAGGTTCTGAGGTTCTGAACTGAAAGACACATTCGTGGACGGGGAGGGGTGTGGCTCTGAAGTGTCAGAGGCTATCATGCTACCCCAGGCGCTGCCAATCCCCGTGGAGTTGCTGTTAGTGTTGACTCCGGTACAGCTGCTGGTCTGGGCTGGTGGGGGGCCAGGCGGATTACAGAGGTTGGGTGTAGGTTGAGGAGGTGAAATGGTGTTGCCTCCTCCTGAGCTGCCTCCCCCTGCGCCACCCCCATCATGTCCCAACATGGGCCAGGCAGACGGGTTGGCATTTGGGTTTAGGTTCAAGTTAAAGTTGGTGGTGGAGGATGGTGAAGAAGACCCCCAGCCCCTGCTGCCTCCTCCCCCCGCTGGGCTATCATTCTTCCCTTCACTCCCCACTGAGGACTGAGGGGGGCAATGGGAGGGTACAGGCCCGGAGCCCCAGCTGCGATTGGCTGCAACCTGGCTAGAGAGCATGCTGGTTCCAGTATGATTGGCAGGGCTGGGCCCACTGTTGACCTTGCTGCTAAGGTGGTTGGCAGAGAAGTGGCCTGTCTGGCTATTGGCCCCCGTGGCCATACTCACTGTACTACAACTACTACTAGTACTACTGCTGCTGCTGCTGGCCAAGTGACCAGGGTCAGTGTCCAAAGGGCATCCTCCTGGAGGGGCCTGGCTCTGGCTGAGGGTAATAGAAGGCCAAGCCTCTGTGTCCTTCTGCTCAATGACTAGTTGATCCCAGCCACTTAGATTGGTGGAAGATGCAGCACTCCTGTTGGCTGGCAGGTGTCCCCAGAGGGGATTATCATACTGTGCTCCCTGGCCACTCTGTGGGGGCAGTTCTGTAGGGGAGGAAAGAAAAAGGATAGGACATGAGCATGAGCAATAGGATGAGAGAAAAGAGGTATAAGTTATGGACGTCATCACACCCACATATGCTCAGCAAGGTTGAAATACCATGGCAACATATAAAGTGTCTCTACTTATGGACACACAGACTTCACAAGATGCTTCATTAATGAAAATAAATACCACCCGCACTGAAAATGGAAACACACAGAATGACTAATATGGTAGCAGAGGTAGCTTTGATTAGCAAATAAATACAACATGTATGCACTCCCTGATAATACTAAGATAAGATAAGAAAATACTATACTGTACTAGTACAATTACATTACAGTGTTGTACTTTTTAAAACCAAATATTACTGAAAAGAGCTTGTTATAAAATTGCTTCTTAGGGATTTTAAAAATACTTCTCAACAACAAAAAGAAGACCTTTAGATGTCACTGTGGGTACATGCACCACTAATCAAAACAAGTTACCAAATGTAGGGGCTATGTTAAGTAAATAGGGTTAAATATGAATCAAATAGAGATTCTACCACAACATAATCTTCAATCGAAGTCATTAGACAATGCATGCGTTTGTCACATATGAAGAGAGAAGCCTTAAACGCTGGGCACTGTATCTTCCTAACAGGTCACCCCAAGAATAACTCTTATATTTGGGAACCACATTAGTGGACGTAATCAATGACAGGAGTCATGCAGCCGAGTGATCCTTAACTCCTGACACCCCTATTGCAGTTATGACCTCTACTTGACATGAAGCACAAATAGTCTGCACCAGCCCCGGGCAGCCCGTCTCCTCACCAACACGTCAGCCTCCACCTCCCTGCACAACCGCTCTGACAAACCCAAATAATGCTTTGGCTGATTTCTCTGAGATCCCCATGGAGTGAGTTGAGCGAGCTCCCTGGAGCTCCATGGTGCATACATACAAACTAAGCCCAGTTGCAGATCGTAATTGCTGCACTGATCAACCTGCTGCCTCCCGATTCCCTCATTTCTGCCGTCCCTTGTGCTGCAGCGGCTTGTTGTTTACATTTGCCTTCACATGCATGCTAAGTTTGTCTGCAAAGACTCTGACTGTACTACTGTACGTGAGGGAAGTGACAGCATCTGTGTACTCCCCTCCTGTTTTCAAGCTTACTTCAATGTTTGCAACTAAAGGAGAGAGGAGGCAATGAGAGAGAGAAGGGGGGGGAAAGAGGGCACTGTGTTTCTGACACACACACACAGCGCTGTCGTTCCGTAGCGTCTCTCTACTGAGAAGTGCAGGACCGCCATTTTCTCAGTCCTGAACCACAGCCAAAAAAGCTCTGAGCTACCGCCTGTATCTGCACCATTGCTGCTTCAAAAGCATGCATGTCTCACTCACAATGATAAAAACAAAGCAAAAAAACTCAACACTGCATGCCCGCAATGCACTGTCGCTGCAGCTTTAACGTTCGAAAGTGCTCATCCACTCAAGAGTGTAAATACAAGCCAGCAAAACCAAAACACAACAGATGCAAGAAGAGCAGAAGAGAGAAAAGAAAACAGGGAGGCTGACGAGGGGTGAAGATAATGAAAGAGCAGTAATGAAATACCTGTGGCGAGATGCCTCCCAACCATCCTGTAAAGAGCTAGGTTTTGTGCGACGTAGCGACCATCCTTGTTTCAATATGTCTGCTCGGCTCGCCAAGCCTCTGAGGCTCATTTTTGAAATGCTGCCAAGAAGTTGCACAGCTCTTGCGCGGCATGAGACAACCCCCCCCCCCCTCCCTCCCTCCCTCACCACTCATGCTCTGTCCCTCCCACCAACACTGCTTCGGCTGGGTCTCTCCTCTTCTATCTATTGCCTCCCTCTGGCTTTATTTATAACATGCTCTATTCCTATCCTGACAGAGAATATTCCCCCTCTCTGGAAAAGCACTGAAAGAACGCTGGTTGGGGGAAGGGATGGGAGTGTTCGAGAGATTGGGGGGCGCAGTATTTTAGTGTGCGTGTGTGTGTGTGCGCTTGGTTAACAGCTGAACGCTAAAGCCTGAAGACTTTCATTATGCACTCACAAGGCATGGTAAACCAAAACAAAAAGGGAGACTCTTCCAACCTCCCCTCACATCTTCCAACCTTTCAAAACTGTCACTAAATATTTAGCCAGGACCACTCCATCTGCAATTAGCACTGCCGCCCACAATGGAAAGCCTCTTGAATAGCAGTGGCAGGCAACAGCGAGCAAGAGAAACCCCACGAAAGCCTGCCGCACCCCCCTCTGGTGCTGGAATGACAATTTTCTCACACGTGCACGTGTTTGTGTATGAACAGGCATATTATCAGATCACACATGATGACAAATGTCTGTTTTGTGACTGCTAGCCGGCAACGCCGTGATTACAAGCAGCAGCACCAAGCTTCAGACAGAACACTGCCGCCTCATGGGGGAGCTCTCTGGGCACAGGGCGAGGGCATGAAATGAGCAAGCTCATATGGATCTGGAAGACATGTGTTCGATTTAAAAGAAGGCATGGAGGGAGGAGGAGAACTGCTACTGGGAGCCCCGCAAAAAAAAACAAAAAACAAATACAATTAAAAAGCGCAGCAGTCCCCTGGATCAAGGCTGGTATTGTTTACAAATGATCCCAGCGCCCACGCACCAACACAATAAGTCAATGTTTTGTAGAGAACAGAGTCCCTTTATGGCTGAGGTTCAGTCCCCTGTGCCTCTCCACTGTGAGGACCTAACATGCGGTGAGGTCATGCCATGCCACTGCATGGCCGCTTGCTCCTTTCTGTGTTAACATACACACAGTGTATACACACTGCATCTACTGTGTGGATGCATACGCACTAGCGAAGAGAAAAAAAACACACTCTACTTCCTGAATACTCAACCAACAGGGAATCCTTCCTTTTACGCTTTCTAACCTTTTTCATTTTACAAGTGGACACACATGTAGTAAGGTGTGTGTGTGTGTGTGTGTGTGTGTGTGTGTGTGTGTGTGTGTGTGTGAGGGGAATACAAGGGTCAGGCAAAAGGGGATCATGAGGAATAAAAATACACAGACAAAGATGGATGCTGAGAGATGGAAGGAGGACGTAATCTGGGAGGGCTGTGTGGGCCTCAGCTGGACTGATCCTGGCTTAATGAAGTCCCCGAGGGGCAGAGAGAGTGGATGGTACAGAGCTGACGATGCATGCTGCCAGCCAGATGAACGAGCTCTCCGACAGTCTCACGCACGCGCACGCACGCGCACACGCACACGCACACACACACGCACACACACACACGTGCTTAATGCTCACAATAGCCTCATACCAATTGTTTTCAATTTGGTGCATTAACTGTGTAGGAGCAGCACGAATGATTGATTATTCAACTGATGGACAATTAATTGGCAGCTATAAGAATTGATAATCAATTGATACATTTTATTTCAGATAAAACAAGACCATGAATCTTCTACTGAAGATTGTCAATCTCAGGCACGGAATGAGAGTATTGAATAGTGAAATTATTATTAGGTTGTGCAACCACTAATGTGAAACTTCTTTGAATAACAGCATTTGTCTTACAAAGTTTTGTTCCAGAGGGCCGTAAGCAGGCAAATAATCCACTACTAGGATTGAGATATCGTATGTGGAAGGATCTCGGATGTGTTGTGGGTATAGCTGCTATCAACTGTAGACCGAACCAGTACAGTTCTGGTTTGTTGGAACCAATAACAGCTGCTTAATGACAGGGACTATACAGACATATATGCAGAAATGTAGTTTTGTATGGGTGCTTTCTTTGTGGCTGCTTTCCTGTTAATGCAACGCTATTAGCTCAAGGGAAAACACTAACAGAGGGGCAAACCATGTATTTTAAAAAGTACACATCTAAGACATCTGGTGGTCATGTTTGCCTGCGAGTATCCTCTTTCTCTTCCTCCTCTAAAGGATAAACCAGGTCAAGGGCTTTCTCCAGCATGCCAGTCTTAAAATAGCTTGCTCTCTCACGCCTCCTACATGAAAGGGCCCTAGGACATGGATTGTTAGCCAAGCAAAAAGGCAACACCGCAAGAAGGCTATAATAACGGCTAGATTGACAGACTAACGTATAGAATGAGCAGCGCGACTAATCCTGGCTGCCCCGGGGGGGCCAACGAGGGCATGTGTGAGATAGCGGAGTTGGAGGAGGTGATGAACATGTGCATCGGAGAACAACAGGCAGAGAGGAGCAGGGGCACGGAGCGATTGAGCGAGGCAGATAAAAAGAGCGAGCGAGCGCTGAACATTTATGGTTAACAGAGAGCTGACGTTTAATCACATCACAAGGCGTCCCAGTCCTCTTTGAGGGGATTCCCAAGGCTCTTTTACAGCATCATCAGCAGACTTAGAGAGCGCATCAAGTCGAGTATGCACAAACTCTCTCTCTGTTCACTAGACAAGCTATTAGCACATTAGCAGCACTGGTAGTTCACTAGACAAGGCCCGTTTATATTAAGATGCTATTTGTGAGACGTCGGCCTCTGTTGTGCTCAGCGAGTACAATGCCCACTGGTACATAAAACCTTGACCTTTGCTTTATGGGCTTTAACTCAGGGAGCAAATTCTATAGCCAATACATTATAGGATTACGAGCTCATTAGTTAACAGTCAAATAAACAAGTCAGAGAAGGCCGGGAGTTCATTACTGCCACAAAAAAGACAAAAGTACATGATCTAAGTGCCTAAAAAGAGGACCTTCATTGAGGGTTTTTATTTGTATTGATATGAAATGTGAACTCTCGTCTTGAACCGTGGCCATTAACAGCACAGCAGTGGTTGCTGCTGCTTGCCTTTACAGCAGAGCAATCCCGCAAATGTCAAGCAGCGCAGGGATAACAAAGACTGCAGAGGAAGAGAATGTTTGTGTTTACATGCACGCGTATACATGTGGACAAACGGACCACGTTGATCCGCCCGAACATGTGACCGGGTAATGAAAGACGGGGGTGGAGTCAGCGGATGTAGAAGAGGGAGCGAGGGGAGGGAATGAATGCAGCTAGTGTGCTTTTACTGTTAGCTATCGGCAAGAAATGAAACTGTGGAAGGGAGACAATAGTTGCATCGGCAGACAAAGGCTGTAAGGACGGTAGTGGAGGTGGGTTGCCCTGCAGCGCTCTGTGTGTGTCTTAAATAATATTGCTAAGCTAAGAAACTAAGCTGGGAGGTTTTCCAACTGATTGCTACTTCTCTGTGCACCAGTTCAGCCGAGAGGTATACAAACACAAAAACCTCCCACTGACTGGACTCCTATCCGTCTTTCAGTCTGGACGGTCCTCCCGTCTGTCTCTCCGTCCGAATGTAATCAGTCAGTTCAAAGACACACACAGAGAGCAAAAAGCAGAGCATGGCAGGCCTGCCAGAGAGGGGCGGAGGGAAGCAGCAGCATTTACCGTAAGCCATGAGTCACTGCAGCCCACAGTACTGGACCTCTGCCATGCTCGCTCTCTCCTCCTCTTTCTTTCTTTCCCTTCTCACTCTGTCTTTCTATCAGTGCCAGGTCAGGCCCATTGAGGCGCCCGGCCAACTAGCTCGCTCCTCCTCCAAACAACAGGAAATACTGTAGGGCTGGTCAGCGACGCTCAACGAGGAGTGGGAGGAGGAGGAGGATGATGATGATGAGAGGGAGGAGGAGGATAAAGTAGGAGGACAGGGTAAACATCTCATCGCCATGGAGATAGAGCTGCATTCAAACAGCATCAGAGGGGTTTGACGACGCTCAGACACACTGATGGTAAAAATTAGTTTTCCTTTCCAGACAATGAAAAGCGCTCTAAAAACCTTCAAAGAGCACATGCCACTTTAATAAAAAAAAAGAATTGACCTTTACCACTTGGAAATACATTAGAACCTGATTTACTGTGAAATGCAGAGCTTTCGGAGGACACACACAGAGACAGAGAGACAGAGAGACAGAGACAGAGACAGAGACAGAGAGAGAGAGAGAGAGAGAGACAGCTGTGTTTACTTTCCATCCTCTACCCCTGTCTCCCCTTTATCCCCATTTCTAATTCCCAGCTAGGCAGAGTGAAAATAAACAGCAGCACCTGTGATGCTCCTCAGGTAAACTGCCCAGTTACAATCACAGTGACATACAAAAAGTAGACGTATAGCCACCGTCATTCAGGAATGCCAGTTTAAGCCAAAACACAACCACTCGTGGGCACAGCAGCTAGAAGTCAAACAGCTGTCCGGAAGGGTTGCACACAAAAATGGCAACAACATGCAAACAAATATACCATATAGGCAACTTGTTGCTCATTAAAGCTGTAGAGTGAGTTAACGCACCAAACAGGACTAATACAAACGCACAGTGTGTTTGCTACTGAATTCCAACCACCACTCTAAGTAAAGGTAGCGTCACCGAATATAATGAAAGTACTTCACGACAACCTTCAGCTCTCCTGCACCTAATGCCGCGTGTAAAAGAAATACTAAAAGATTGTTCAATACACATGAATAGCATTTCCCTTTAAAGACGCTAAATAAAAAAAGGACTAAGAGATAGCGTGTCGCCAACAGAGTGTCTCGGCTGACCTGTAGGCAGGCTGGCTGTGGAGGAAGAGGAGCAGGAGAGAGAGGAGTGTGTGGCTACTGCTGCTGCAGGTTCAGTAGCGGCGGGACGTCCCGTCGTGGTGAGCGGCAGAGTCCCGGAGGGCAGAGGCTGGCCCCTCTTCAACAGCTGCTTGTGCTCCTGCTGGCGGAAGCGCGGGGGCACCTCTCTTGGCGGGTAGCGCTGCTGGAGCAGATTCTGGGGCTGCTGTGCTGTCTGCGGCTGACCTCCAGAGGGGGCGCGCTTGCCATTGCCACCGCTTGGGGGTACAGACGGGACGGCACTGGGGCTGATGGGGGGAGGAGGAGGAGGGGTGGGGTCTTGCTTGGCAGAGTCTGGCACTGTGGAGGTGGGAGGGTGGTGGGGGGGGGGGGGGGGGGGGGGACAGGTAACAAGGGGGCAGAAACGCAGGGATGAGGGGAGGTACAGGAGCATTAGGAAAAGGCAGAGCGGTTGAGCGCACACTGGTGCCAAAACAATGAATGACAGATGAGGCAATAAAACGTTACTGACTGTTTTAACTTGTCATTATATTTGACATTTTTAAAAGCAAAACAACAACCAAGCAAGAGATGACAGTTAGTTGCTGCCTCAGCATATACTGTATGTAAAAACAAAACAAAAACACTATCATCACTGTAGGTCACGTCTTTTCCTGAAAGCTGCTGTGGCTGAGCATTCCCTCCACTGCTTCTTTTCAAAGCCGTGGTCACTTCTGGATGAGGACCATAATGTTAAATTCAGAAAGGCTGGATGCTACGCAGTGGTCAGTCCACACACACACACAAGGCTACTCTTTGGAGAACCAAAGCACTGTAATAATCTCAGGGTGGTAACTGTAATAAACCTTCAGCCTTCAGGGATGCCAAGACACACAACCCTCCGGCGGTCTGCCATGGCGCCTCGTCACAGATTACAAGTGATGAAGAGGTCAAGTACCAGATAATGGACTTAGATCTGCCTGCTTGCATCATCGTGGGCCATTGTCTCCATCAGGACAGCACTGTATTATTCAGCCCAATCAACATCAGCTACTCATGGTTTGTGGCAGGTTACGGCCCCTGAAATGATCAACCAAAGCTGTTAACTGCTCATGCGGCTGCTGAAGCCAAGTGCTCTTTGTCCCACCAGCTTTAGTTACCCATAGCAACAGAGTGCGATTTGTTTTTCTTCCTCTCACGTACACACGAAAACTGACATTCAAACGTATTAGCAAACAGCTGCATATTTCCACATCCAGCACCTACGAAGCCACTTTATCTTTCATTTGGAGTCGTGTTTCTGGCCACCGAGCGGAAGTTCAATATTCACTCTCTTTCAGCTCCGTTTGTGTCCTGAGGGAAACACCTGCTTCTTGTAGCTGCTCCACTATGTTCACCACCTGTTTTTGCTGTAACTAGCTGCCGGCTGCTGCCAAAAACCTACATGTATGAGAGCGGTCATGAGCTGAAACTCGCTATAAAACTCCGTAAATCCGAAGGGAGCTTCAGGTTATCTGTGGGTTCATCACCACGAGCGATACCTCTCACATTACACATGCTCCACATTCAAGTCTGCACGCTATAAACAAAGAATGTCACTTTGTAAACAATGCCGAAAAGTAAACCAAAGATATTAAGTGTAAAGTCATCGGCAGGCTAATATCCTGTGGCAGAATGTGGAAGGTCAGAGGTCACCACTAAGTCAAACAGGATGATCAGCTCGGGGTCACAGAGCCGCTGCTGGGTGAAATGCATCATGGGACATCGAAGCACACTGGGTAATCGCCTCAGTACTTTTCCTTGCATAATAGAATAAGCAGGTGAACTAGAATGTAAACAGGATGCAGAAAACTACACATACTGCTCAAGAACAAACCCAAACATCAGCTGATCCCACATTGTGTGCACGCAGCCAAAATGGTATTCGAGTTTTTTCTGGTAATAAAACACAGAAGGGGAGGGGAGGGCGGGGGGGGGGAGGGGGGCGCTTGTCAAGACAGCAACCAAAAATAAAGAGAAATTCTTTGTGCGGCTGAAATGAGTTTTAAAGAGCGGCGCTTCGACATTGGCTGCCGTCCCGAGTGTGTGCAGTGAAGCAATGAATCACTCGCACACATGCAGCCGGCCCGACACACACGAAAACAAAGAGTTATGTAATGCGGAGGCCCACGCTGAGGGGAGCGGACAGGATGGTGTCGTGGAATAGACTTTCACACAGCCTTGTCAATACTGACAGACGTGTATCGCTCACACGCAACAACCAATTGCTTCTCGTTTTTCTGTGTACGTTTGTGTCCGTCATGTATGTGTGTGTGTGTGTGGATGTGTCCCCAGTACCGCAGGCCGTCTATAAAACACGACCGACGTCTGCATGGTTTGATCCAGTTTCACACGCATCCGTCTGTGTGTCTCCCTCTCCCTGCTGGAGTCGGGGGGGGGGGGGGGGGGGGGGACGCTCTCGAGCTGGAGCTCAACCCTCATCAGATTTCTCTACATCTGCTCCATTTCCTCTCCGTTCTTGTGCTCCATCCCTGCCCACCTTACCCTGCTCCCCTCTTGCTTTCTCCTCCATTAACTGTGATCCACTACTGTCCTCTCGTCACTGTTACTCTGGTACGTCTCCCTGCTTATTTTCAGAGCCGACGTCCGACTTTGTGGTTGTGCCACAGTATGTAGTAACAGCTATGAAGGCAATCGCTGTACAGTTGGGACTCTCTGGTGTGTGACGTAGACTCTTCTGGAAGCTGGGGGGGGGGGGGGAAGCTGGCTGGCTGCTCTATCCGCCAATAAGAGCGAGGAGAGCGAGCGGAGGAAGGGAAGGAGGTAGAGCAGGGAGGGTAAGTGATGAAGAGAATGGTGTGTGTGTGTAACAGTCTCCACCCCCATGCGCGCTCCACTGTGAGCTCCAGTCTCGCTGCCTGAAACCAGCTCGGGTCGAAATCCGCTTACAATTAAAACACTATTTGACTGTCGTGTGCCACGCTGCGCAGGATTATTCTTCTCAAGACAACGACGGGAGACCTGCGCATTAAGTAACATGAAAGCGACTGATGCATTAAAACAAAATGTTCTAATAACTGCAACTATGTTCATGAGGAAAATGTGATTAGGAAAAGGATGAGGAGACAAACAAATAGGTAAATAAAAACATTTTGTCATCGGCGAGGAGTGGCTTATTTAAGCACGAGGCTCACAAGGCGGAAATAAAGTGCAATAGAGTAAAAAGACATCTGAGTCACTTGCTCTGACAGCCTATTTGCAAAAACACAGTCCTCAGCTGTGCACAGGAGAATTCCCAGTTCATCAAAGATGCACATCAAACCGTGGCCTTGGGGCTGTGTGCGCTTCATGCGGGGAAAGACGTCTCATCTTCCACTTTAAAGGGGGTCTTCATTTTCGGAGAGAAAAAATGATAAGCTAGCGCGCCCGACTGTTTAAGACCTACATGTTGGGGGGGGGGGGGGGGGGGGGGGGGTGTGTCTGTGTGGAGAGCATTGACAATCCCCTTCTTTCTCCCTCTCGGGGGGAAGAAGAAAAACAAGCCACTTGACCTTAAAAGATAAAAGATCCTTCTGTGTGTGAGCTTTATAAGTGGAGGTCTATGGAACTGTTCAGGAGGACCCACAGGAAGAACTGTGGACTGGCCCATGCAAGTACCATTTAAAGCACCTGTAATAGTCAGAGGCCTTGTATGGGCCCGCTGTAAAACAACTGCAGGAACAATTTTGTGAATTCATGCATGAATTTCATCCAATAACACAGTCCTGATTGCGCATGGGTCTTTAAATATCAGCTGATACTATCACTGATGAGCACGCATTTCAACATTTTTAATGTGTCAGGAGGCATTTTCCTCTCGCTGGGAAAATGTAATACTGTGCAGAGAGCGAGACATTTAACGATTACACCGGCGCAGCTTAAACCTTGAGCAAAAGTGCTCGGGTACCAAATTCCAATAATATCTGTGCTCGTCTACCCCGAGGTTTAATAATAGCGCCATGCCGACTCTGCTTTCCATTCATCAAAGTGGATCGCCTTCGAGTAAACACAGATATGCATGAAAAAGTTCAGTTTGTTAGTGATTATAAGCTTTCCGTAGCTGAGCTGAGTTTTGGCCTGAATGAAGCTTTTAAAAATTACCCAGAGAACATATTGTTCCTCGAATGAAATCTAAATTCTAAACCGTGTCGCTGGGGCTCAACGTCAGGATGCGTGCCTCTATTTCAACAGGCAGCTTCATGGGCTTCTCTCAATCAGGCTCTATCGTTTGGACAACTTCTGCATCAACAGTGCGACAAAGAAATTAAAGCTCCTACACTAAATAAATACCCACGTATATACACAAAAATGTATCCTTTTTCTTGAGTAAAAAGGTGAATATAGCCCGTTCATTCATGTGTATCCATGTATATTATATATACTACCAAAGTGTCACACTACACTACTCTAATTGAAGCAGAAAAGGAAACAAGGAAATGACTAGATCCTTATCAGATGTCTATTGAAGAGGAGGCGGCAGAAAGCGCATCAACGAATCACGAGCGAGGGAGGCACGTCTTTAGGGTTCTCCATCTCTTTCCTCCTGAGGGCTCTAAAATGTGAGCACTGAGCCTCACATGAGAGGAGATTAAAGGGCTTAATTAGAAGTGAATAAATATGACACTGTAGTTAAAGAGAGAAATCCTTCCCTCGCTGCATCACATTCAGCAGCAGACAAAACTGCTATTTAAAAGCACTCGATGTCTGACAGCACGGTGCAAAGAAAAACAAGGCGATATAGGTCAGAGCATTCATCAAACGGTAACTAGATCTCTGAACATAACTGCACACCCGAGTGGTAGAACACATTGGAAGTCATCGCGGATTACTCTCACCGGCGACTCTCGTCTTTTAATAAGCGTTTCCAACCTGAACTGTCCTCAACGTGCAGGAGAGTCAACAGAAGAGTCACATGACATGAACGGTTGCCTGTATGCCCGCTGCTCTCAGGAGACAAGTGGAAGACAGACTGACAGCCTCCCTGGACTCATCACTCCCCTGTCCCCGGCCTTCTGTGCCAAATGCTGCAGGCGGACCAGATTCCACTGTCTGTTATGATTTAGAGGAGGTGATGTGTGAAAGAAAGAGGAGCGTCCCGTCCTCCTGACCTGTGCAGCACCCGCTGGGCCAACACTTTCACCGAGAAATGATCGAGACTGCAACATGGGCCTCATACAGAAACGACACTCTTTTTTTTCTTCTGAAAAAATGCCACCTTGTTATACAAGACACCCACATGATTAAATATTTTGTATCCCCAGACATGTTTTTGCATAATCTCTCTCTCTCTCTCTCTCTCTCTCTCTCTCTCTCTCTCTCTCTCTCTCTCTCTCTCTCTCTCTCTCTCTCTCTCTCTCTCTCTCTCTCTCTCTCTCTCTCTCTCTCTCTCTCTCTCTCTCTCTCTCTCTCTCTCTCTCCTCTCTCTCTCTCTCTCTCTCTCCACTAACCTCCGTGTTTCGCAAAAAAAAATAAAAAATATGCGGATATCCATCATTCGGAGGCTCCAGACTAACTTAAACTCTTTATCATCCGTGTTGCCTTTCAGATAAAGCTCTGCTCTGAACAGACATTTAATGAAGACAGGCTCACATTAACTATTTACAGCGTAACACTCCACAACAGCAAAGATCCAGCCGTTGCTCTTTAAAGTGTGGTTTATCAGCACCATTAAAGCGGCGCTCCTCGGGATGCGACATGCAGAAGAGGCGGCGACGATGACAACCGGCACGCTGGTATAAATTACCCCCGGATCACACCGCAATTTATGACTCTCCAACACAAAGCGCTGGGCGTAATTAAGTGAATGTGAAACGGCAAATTAATCTGTTATGAAATTACTGCCACGACACTACTTTATAACAATGTTGTCTTTTATTGCGCTGTGTAAGTGTGCGTCTCGATGTGAATGTATGTTGTGCCCTATCTGTTTAAAAAGACGTCGCATGAACAGAAACGCACACACACACACACACACACACACACACACACACACACACACACACACACACACACACACACACACACACACACACACACACACACACACACACACACACACACACACACACACAACTGTTCTTGTCAAAAAAAACAAGACATCCTCTGCTGTCAGAACAATCGAAGTCGAAGTCGTGCTGCATTTGACTTGGCCTTATCTGTTTATGTACCTGCTCTGGTGTCACAAAGAGTGCACCAATAAAAAATAGATTATCTTTTGAGACTGCTACTTATGGATTCAACTTCTTTTCGCACACATAACATCTACAGATCTCTAGGAAATGGATTAAATGATAGTTCAGCCTTCGTTTATGCTAAAATCACAATTATACGATCATAACATCCCGTGGTTGGACCGTTTTGCTTTCAACCCACAATGCACCGGAGTCCTCTATGAAGCGAACTGACATCCTCCTTTTCAGGCGGTCTCACTCCTGTTATCTAGTCTACAGAGTTCAACAGCTTTCACACCGTCGCACCAGGTTAAGTGTTGAGTGTGCACCCTCATAGCTGCCTCTGCATCTGGAGGTGAACGTGCTTCGTCTGCTAATGAAATTCACAACATTCTCCGTGAGGGTTAGTGAGGCAGGGAGTGGTCTGCGTCGTGCTTGCGAGTAGCGACGTACGACTGTATGAGTAAAACCACATGTGTGTGTTATAAGCTGCTGGCGTTTGTCCTACAAGGGGACTGGTAGAGTGCGAGTGTGTCTGAGAGGTGAGCCAGTAGAAGTAGCCTACAAAAGGGCCCCCTCAGCTGTGCTGGCAAACAGGAAACTAGCGAGCAGTCTCACAGTTTCACATGGCTCCGTCTCTTCCTTTTGCTCTCGCCTGCCCTCTTCTAGGTCTCTCAAGTCAACGTGTTTTAGCAACAGCCTTCCTACACTTTTGCACAAATGTAACGACTACAATTTAAACCCATTTCTTTTCCTTGCAGCCCACCTTCTTTCTGCTCCCTTTTCTCCCTCCTGCTGGTCCCAAAGTGGGCCTCTCTGCTAGACTAGACAGGCGGTGGTGTAGTGTTACTATGGTGCTCAGGGTCTTGCTGGAGATCTCCTGTGTACGGATGCCTGTTTATTCAGACGACGCGCCAGCAATGCTCTCCTAATTAGTTCCCAGCGTACCCTTCATTAGTAGCAGATACAATCTGCCTCTTGATTAGTCACTCATTAGTGCAAAATAGGAATTTTTGACTATATTTAATAAATATTCTTTGATTTGAGATTTTCAGAGATCCTTCTGCATCTCTGACTGAAATCCATTTGTGGTGAAACAATAATAATCACCTTCTGTTTAATCTATTAGTCGTGAAAATCCAATAAATAATCATCAAGTAGGAATTTCTTGATTCAAGAGCAGGACTACGGGAAACAAACCAAAGCGTCACGATGGACACGAGCATATCCGAGTACACAAGTATGTACAGTATGCTAAAAAAAGTCTAACTCGACATTTAAGGGGGTGAAGTAAAAATGAGGTCATGGCACGTCGCCATTTTGAGCAGCAGCCAAGAATATAATTGTGCAAATCACATCCGAGCTTGAAGAGGGGGAGAAAAGAGTATATAGGTCAATTTGCGGATGCTGTGAAACAACAACACAAAGTAAATAAGAGACAAAGAGAATGCTAACGAAGTGACTAACAGACGAGAGGAATACCAGGTGGGGGGGGGGGGGGGGGGGGGGGCACCTCTGTGACACTGCAGCCTCTTTAACTCATCCTTAAGGGAGACGGTGGGAGGTCGGGGCACTGACCCCCGACGGTAGAGAGGTCACAGGAGTATGTACTAGGAGGAGAACTTACTCCTTTTTACTGTTCTAAACAGAAACTGGCCTCCACAACTCACACAGACACATGAGTCTGAACACGAAGGCAGTGTAAAACATGAAGGCAGTGTAAAACATGAAGGCAGTGTAATTAGGTGTCCCCCTCCGCTTGCTGCCATTAAGGCCATGCTGCCACAAGCTCTAATCAGATCCCACCCTGGCCTATCCCCTACTAGACATTAAGTCCCATCTGCCGCCTCGTCCAGGAGATCTGCTGCTGGGCTAACTGACTGTCTACCCGCCTCTCTCTGGTCATTAGGAGCACTGGCTTGGGGAAACAAAGTGAAGAGTGGGTCTGCAGCTGCCACAGAGCAAAAAACCTGCAAGCTAAACACAATCTTCACTCCAGAAGCAAACTTTTATTCGCCTCTTTTTTTTTACGGTTTGTTTCGTGGTTCCTCTCGCTCGGTTGTCTTCTCTCCTGGGGTTCCTCCTCACCTCTACCCTCCCAGGTATGCTGGAGGAGCCCACGAGGAGGCCTGAGGAGCAGCTGCACCATCCCCCTGCTCCTGATTAGTCTCGTATGGGCACCTGGGCTCCATTTTGGCTGCTGCTAATATTTCCAGTTAAAAGATGTTTTACTATAATAAAAAGTAATGCTTCGCATCCACATAGCACAGCAGTGAACAGATGGAAAATTTGAGGCTCTGAGGCACAGAAATAAAAAGCGATCCCGCACAGGAGTTATTCATCTAATTAGGAGGATACGAACTTCAACACACCCACACGATGAGTCGCCCTACTGTTTGAAAACATGGAATCGCAGACTCATTGCGAGGTTCAAGGCAGACCTATATTTGTGCTGTTGCACCTGCCGCACGTTGTAACACAAACGCAAAGTCATATTTACATGAAAAGAAACAAAGAAATGAAACTAAATGAGAGGCATTTTAGTTCAGCACAAGGAGCCACAACTCACCTTTGGTTCTCTGTTCTGTGGCCTGAGAAAGAGAGGAAGAAATACGTTAGCCACAGAAAAGACAACTCGTAACTTATGACGCAATAAGCACCTTTTATAAGTGAGCATTGTGGCTCTATGTTAATGCGCCATCAACATCTGAGTCGCATTGGCCGGCTCTCCAGCTGCACGACAGCGCTGGAGCGCCGAGCCGGGGCAATCGGAACAAAATGTTCAGGGACTGTGTTTTTTTTTTTTTCTTCTTGCTCATCTATTGAAATGCTAAAAGGGGGCTGAAGACAAAGACGACAACTACATAAAGGTCTGGTTAATGCTTCTTGTGGGAAACACACACGACAACGTGCCTGTGATCTGATGCAACTTCAGCAAAAACTCCTGAGCTCAATGAAGACTTCACCAGCTAACATTTTAAATCGTAAAGATGCCGTCATCTGAGATTAACGGAGGAAAAGGGAAGTGGAAGTACTGTCTCGGGTAGCTTTTCTTGTCACTGGTGGGGGATGCCGGCCAAGCATGAACGGTGGGTTAACAGTATTTTACCATGTTGATTAAACGATGGGGCAATTCAAACTATAAGATGAGTGTGTGTCAAATGAGAGGGCCACAAGCTCACCTTTTTCTGAGCAGCTTCTTTCTTTTTCTTCTCTTCTTGCTTTTTCTTTTTCTTATCTTCCATCAAATGGTTCTCTTCTCGTGTTTTTTTGCTTCTTCTCACAGCTTAAATACAAAGAGAGAGAGAGAGAGAGAGAAAGGGACATGGTTTTATCCAAATTGCCAACTGAGGACATAGAAGTAGTTTGCTTTTTCTTAGCTGCATTGTTCAGTTGTATTGTTGCTCTCCAATGTAAAACCTGCGACGTCAATGGCTGCTGTTGTTACACACCAGAACACGCGAGTAAGAAGAATGTGGGTTTGTTTTGCACTTTGCATTTTAAGATGTTTTGAACTGTGCAAACTGTGCATGTGTTTTGGTTTGTTGGACTTTGGGGTTGGCTCTGGAAACCATTAAGGAGGCCTTGCAGGTCTGGTATAGTGGGGTTCCATGAGCAACAGCGAGGGCAACGGGATCCCAACACAACTGATATTTGGGGCAGACCAACAGAAAAACAACCCATGCCGGGATCGCTGGGTCGTAGACTTTACAAAGTCTCCCCACCCGACCGGGTTATAGTCCATCCTACGTCATTTATACCCAATCCTGAGAGGAAAAGTGCTCAATACAGAGACACGCTATCTGAGAACCACCTGACGATGCCTCGTAGTTCCATGTGCAAGTGCACCCAGCTGAGAGCTGTATCCATCCTAATGCTCCACGCGGAAAAACAAATAAATAAAAGCTGGAAGCCGGGTTTTTTTTAAAGGACTGAGGGAAGTGGAACAAGCCTTACATGCGGTGCCTATGCTGCTGCAGGCGGCAGCGGTGTGTGGCATTGCCTGGCAACAAGCGCTCCCAGAGGCCCCGGTGAGCAGTCGGGTGCAGACAGGCAGACAGACAGAAATACCAGGAGAAAGATGAACTCGGACAAGCATCAGACACTGTCGAGCACAAATCTGAGCTTATAATTGAGCAATAATTGGGTCAGGCCTTGGAGCATGTCACGAGAGCGAGGGTTCAAGAGAGGACTTTGAATATCCCCCCCCCCCCCCCAAAAAAACAAAAACAACTATTATGCTTTTCCTCTTCCTGAATGTTTTTTCTCGACCTCAAAAGGCAAACGTAAGAAGTTCAACCAAGAAAGAGAAACGTTAGAAACCACCAACCACAGCGGTGAGAGAGCTGAACTGTGCTTACATTTAGCTAGCTTATGCTGAAACGTTGTTTTCTTTAGAGGCGTGTGCAGTCATTCAAATATGTTAGGATGGCAAAAAACATTTTCTTCACTTTAATGAAGAAAATAGGAAAGTAAGAAAGCAGAAAGCCCCCCTAGTGTTTAAAGAAGTCAGGTAGGATGCAACCTAAATGCGACTGAATGATACAAAAGGTTGAGCTCAGAGGATAGAATACAAAGAGCTGTTACAGGTTTAAATGTGAAAGTAACATGTCAGTGCACTTTCCTCCATGTAAATATGTGAGTCATTAGACCCTGTGAGTGATCATCTGCTCTTGAGGCACACTTGTGTGATGTGCATTCCTTCCAACAGGACACAAGGTGTACAGTAATGTGCGGTATTCCTGTACTGCGGACAGTGAACTCTAGTTTTTACAATCTGATCTTGCAAAGTGTGCAGCAATGCTTTGAGAACAGCAGCTGCTGCCACCGCCTCAGTCAGTCACCTCAGTCACCTCCGCTCTCAGACTGAGAGGCGAGCGAACAGGTGACAAAGAGGAAGGAAGGAGCCTCCCCGCTCACCGCGAAGATCAGACGCCCACAATGTTTCTTTTATCTTTTTAATTTCATCTTTAACACCGCAGTCACACGTGGAGAAACTGTTACACAGTCAGGAATCCACCCGGAGAACTGCTATTGTTACATCAAGGGAAACCAGTGCATTCTGCTTTCTGAGTTCTGAGTGTTCAGTAACACCGTCAGTATAAAGTATAAAGCGTCTTTTCAAATGACCAATCAGTGACGTGCACATCACATGTGGAAATAAATACATAAATAAATAGGAAACTGGAATCTCTAAACGACCCAGCTATGGCAACACATGTTTTAATATATTTTTGATGGACGTACTTTATATTTAATTCCGTTGGTGTGAAACAGCACCAACCATGGCTGTTCTGAATTAACTGTACACCGATGGAGTTCAGTCCAAGAACAAAGTCAGCTATCAGTGCCAACAGATCCAAATATGCAAAGAAACAACAACAAACATACAAACAACAACCTGTGACTAGTCATTTCAGTTTGAACTGTAGATTTTGCCCAGCTTTTAATGTATTTTAAAAATAGAGCCAGTATCAACTGAAACCCATCAGCGATATTCTCAGACCATCCCTCCCTCGCACGCCGGGCCTCCGGACCAGCTCGGCGAACACATGCCTTCAATGTTTACAGGAGCTGAAAAGTGAATTCAGCCAAACAAATTGAGCCTCTTTATCACCGGACTGTAGTTCAGATTGCGAGCGTTGGGAGAATGCTTTCGGGCACAAAAAACAAACCGCCTCCGTCCATTCACCTTATCTGCAGCATCACAGACACTTATTTTTACCCTCAAGAGGCTGGATATGGAACCTTGCCGGTGCAGCTGCCGTGCTAAATATAGCGGCTGCTGCTCCTTTCAAAGGCATCAGTGGGGCTTGTGTCATGTAGGATCAGAGCAGAAGAGAGATGCTCCGGTTAATGTGAGCTGCTGTCGGCCTCCGACCCGGATGAGGAGCGCCAGGGCCGAGCAACGCGTCAAAACTGATTTCGGGTTAAGAAACACCGGGTCCCAGAGCAATGAGAGCTGCCATGTCATTTCCAAACATCTGCCTGGATCGGACAGATGTGCTGGCTGATGGTGAGATGCAGTAATGGTACCCTCCTGCCCTTTAGGATGCTGCAGCATCTCCGGAAATATAAGGGCACTTCTATGTGAACAGGCATGAGACGTCATTTTAATTAAACCAGTATTTAAAAAGATAAAGACTCCCCTTCGACATTAATTATGATTTTCAAAATAAAAACCAATTCCAAGGAACCCTTTAATTAAATGTAGATAAAAGCATAATATTGACAGCATAAAGTCTGTTTTTTAAATCAATAAAATCACTGCCGGTCTACTTGTATCAGTGTGCCGAGCTACATCAGGAGCAGCCATTTGTAGCGGGGAAGCTCAGCTCGTGTGGATATGAAGGAGGTAGGTCAATGAGCTCAGCTCTGTTGTGGAATTACACCCTCCTGTCAGAACAACAGGATTAGAGCTCGGTGTCCCTCTGAAAACCAGACAGACACTCACTCTGCTGACAAAGGGGAAAACAAAAAACACACACAGTCTGACTGGGGAGACACCAAGGACAGCCGAATTATCAGCAAGTGTTGAATTTGTAGAAAACGAAGCAGGAGAGGAGGGAGAGTCGACGTGTGTGCAAGGTGGACTTGTGGACGTGTAAATGCCGAGCTGGGGCCCTTCATCGGAAGCGATGAAGATGAGAGGGGATGCGATTGCTGGGGCTGCTCTGTGTGCATGTGTGAGAGATGGGGGAAGGGGTGCTAGACGGCAGTCGCTGGGCACAGAGCCAGGAATGCCTTTGCTGCGAGCCAAACAAGAGCCCTCGGGAGGACGCTCGCTAGCAACCGCAGCAGCAGCAGCCGCCGCCGCAGCTATGGCACAATGTGTGCAGCTCGCTCTGCTCTCACACTTTAGGGCAAGACAAGCTTCAAATGCATACAACCACAAATGCACCGCCAAAATAAAACAAAGAGCAAAAAGGCCAAATTAGTCACCTGCACCTTTGTAATCACGTGAAGGCTTGGTACGCACTAACAAAGTCCCTGTGCTCTGCAAAGAGGATTGCGCTCTCTGAAGTACTTGAAGCTATTCTCAGTGGGGTCATGTTAATGCTTTCTTGACCTGAGCTAACGACGAGGAACAGAGAAACTTGTGCTGCTATCCTGGCACTCTGAACGGGCCCCTAAAATAACTTGTATGGACACACTCCAAAAGGACCGCCCCCCCCAGTCCCAATGTCAGTCGTCTGCTCCAGAAGTAATGGGAACTCTTCCACCAGACTATTTATTGGTCCAGGAGATCAAAGGACGTGCCCAACAAATGTCTTTTTGAACTCCAAATCACTCAGCTTTCCTCACAGTTTCCGCATTTGACTTCATGAACTGAAAATAAATCAAGAATCTGTGTAATAGCCTGAATGAATGGAGATGTCCCATAACTGCTGAGCTGCAGGTATTTATTTTTGTAAAGGACGATTAGGAAAATGCTTTAAAGTAGCATAAAAAAAATACTTCCAAGTGTCTGACACCCCATTACAGAGAATTTGAATTAAAACTGATAAAAGTGCACAGCGAACAGCCTTACAGAAGTAATCAGTACAAAAATAAAGCAACTATCTGTCCAGCATTCAAACTAACTTTTCTATAAACTCAAACATTTCTTTGACAGCAATAAACGGCTTTACTCAGGATGCAAGCTCATCGTTTCCACCGAGGCCCCCAGCTGAGCATCCGATCACCGACACCAAAACAACTCGCCAAAACCAAATGACACAACCTGGCAAAACGCCCCTCGGCCAAAAAAAAACAACAACAAGAAACAAGCCATCGAGTTTTGAGCCGAAAGTGAGGCTGTGACCTTAAGCCTTATAGTAATCACCGTATTTAGTGGCCTGTTTTTGTTATCAAGCCCCCCCTTTGGCGCCTCTTTGTGAATACACACGGCCTCTTTCAGAGGCTTGGGTGCTGACTGGGGGCCCCTGACCCGGCAGGGAAAGAAAAAAGACCCCCCCCCCCCCACACACACACACACCCTTTAACCGCCACCATCTCTTCATCCCTTGCCAGGCGCAGACCCAAATGAAGGACTCTAAACACATTAGTAAAACCAGCGGGCCTCAAAGCTTACGTCAGCCTGAACCTCTACATGCATCAGGGTGCTGCTGGCATTCCCGGTCTCTGTGCACACTGGCGTTCTCCTTTAGGAGTGTGTGTGCCACTGCAGGAGCTGCAGCAGGAGGCGGGCAGTGATGTGTTCGTCTCTATGGTGAAGGGAATACACAGGAAGCGAGCTTTAGATGCAACATCATCTCAAAAGGTGTGACATGACTCTTCAATGCTTACAACTGTGGACTGGCTTGTTTGATTTCCAATAAAATCTTTAAAATATGAAGCAGTTCTGCAAACAGCACTCAAGGTTATGACAAGGCAATGAAAAGGCACAGCTAAAAACAGCTCTCTAGTCTCAGCTTTTCTATTTTCTGCATGTTAAAAAGCAGCCGAGCCAACCTTTGTTGTTGTTCAATAAGTGGAGGAACAACAGGATGCATGGGAAACACACATTCTTTGGTAAACACGACTGGAAAGGCGAGCCAGACGTGGACATGTGTACAGTAAGTAAACCCAGCTTGCTGATGCGTTCACTGCCTGTCAGCTGATTGCATGTCAGATCCAGCTCGCTCTGCAGAGCGTGTTGTGCGAGAATGAGCTGCAGCGATTTCCACGTCAACTCCACTCCGACACACCAGTGCAACGGCAAACCGATGTCTGCCCGAGCGACTACAAACACGGCAACTCGACCGAGCAACAACACAGGGTGCCCTTGAATCGCAAAGGAGTGTGCAGGTTAAGGTGCAACTAGTCCCGGGCTAGAAACCTACGAAATCCTAAAGGTCAGTAACCGATGCATCAGGACCCGACAACTGCGCTAAAGAGCACTCGCTGCTAAAGAAAACATTGATGTCAAAGTGGGCTGAGCGCAACATATTTTCATTCCCTCTCCAGCTGCCACATTGTAACTTCAAAATCACGCACATTTCCGAAAGCGAGAGAAGCGATGAAGGTGCAAATCTGTCGTGCAAAAAAGCAAAAAAAAAAAAAAAAAAAAAAGGCGAGGGGTGAATAAATCCTACCATGAAGCGTTCAGGAGGTTTTCGTTGGCGGCGGAGCCTCTGCAGCCATTTTGTAGTAACTGACCGGAGAGCAGCAGCTTCGAGACGGTTGAATCGGTGGTAACGACGGGAGGGGGGAGGAGCTTCACCGCGCCACGTGACCTTCAATAACAAAACAAACTGGTCGCCACTTCCCCAACGCTCCACCCACTCACGGCGTTTCCACGACAACTGCAGCCCCTCCATCACTCCTGTTCCTCTCTCCAGCTCGCGGCTGTGTGGCCTCGTGCACCCCAAACCTCCCCCCTTCCTTACGATATAAATAAATATATATGTATATATAGCTGAAGAAGAAAGTTAGCAAGTACATCAGTCCACCGACTGCGTGTGAAACGTCTGTTGTCCTACGGGGATAAATACAACAGCGTTTCATTCTGCAGTTTGTGCAGCCGTGCTACGTTTTTGCACCAACAGAGGGCACAGTTGCTACTATTTAGTCCACACTGCAGCTGAGGTGGTTTCACTTTTATTTCTGTATATGACATATATGTGCCAGGGTGATACCAACGCAGTGGTGGAAAGTAATGATGTGCATTTACTCAAGTACAATTCTGAGGTACTGAGTATTTCTTCTACTTGTACTTCACTACATTTCACAGGGAAATATTGACCTTTTGACTCCACAACAATTATGTGACAGAGCTCTATAATTACTAGCTCTATAATTACTAGTTACATAAAACACAGTCATTTGTTAATGGTAACAAAGGCCTCTGTAATGATGTTCAGACTATTTTCCTAACTCACTGAATCCTTTTAGGGCCACGGTTGGCTGGTGGTTGTCCCAGCCAGCAGGCCCGTAGTCACCTTGGACATGTCAACAGTACCACTCAAGGCTTAGAGACAGTTTGGAGTAGGCACCTAACCTGTATTTAAATCTCTGTAATGTGGGGCGGAATGGAGGAAATCCCTGTGACATATGAGGAAGACATAGTGGTGGTGGAGAGGAGTCCAGCGTCCTACCAGTGTTTAATGGCCTGAAAGTGTTCTTGGATCCATCCTCTTTATATATATTTTCTATTCCTTCATAGTGTAATAATAGTGTAAAAATAATATAATAAAGAATAATAAAAATACAACCAACAGCTTAAGCATTGACTGATGCATCAACATATTTACAGTATGCAGGTGATGTAACCAGTCACTCTCCTTAAGTCACTTCAGAGAGAGAAATTCCTTCCGCGCATGGCTCAGAGGAAACTTCATCTCCATGTCCACTCTACATGAGACGCCAGTGGCACCTGATAGGGAAATGATTCTGAAAAACATCAAATGGTGAACACCCGCAAGAAATGACCATGAATCTGATCACAAAGCAGGGTGATGTCCACCGTGCGCTCGCAATTACACAACCATCTGTACTCGTGTCGAGGGCATTTGGATTACGGTGCCACCCACATCTGGATAATCGGAGGGCTATGCATTACTCCGACGGTGGCAAAACACAATAACTCAGTCTACGAGATGATGGAGTGCAAGGGGAGAAGTGTGTGGAGAGGAGGGGAGGCACTAATCACACACCGCGGCGATGAATCTTCAGCGTGTCACGGCAGTAGATAGATTACCTGAATCAATTTTGAACTTTGAGTGTTTTGTGTGTGATGTTTCCACAGTGACCACATTCTGGGTGATACCATCTTCTATATCGTGTTTCTTTAGCTAAAATGCATCAGATTGTTGTTTTGTGACTTGGTCAAGGTTATTTTAGGAACTAATGCTGCTGTAATTAATATGTTGCCTGTACATTGAGCTCGTGTGATTTAACTATTCATTACATCGACGTCGTCTCTACAGTATGTTGTTGCCGCGCTACATTGAAAACAGATTCTACTCACGCTGGTCGTGTGGTTGTTAAAGTGAAGTGGACTGTGACCACTCTGGCATATCATTTCACGGCTCACTGGTAGCGATGCTCCTCTTCGCTGTATTTCCATGATGAACAGAGCCATGTTTTGAGCCCCTGAACAGGTCGACCTGTGATATGAAATGTGAGAAAGAAAGCAGCTCATTGCTTGCAGCTACAGCGCAGGTGTGTAGTAGATGGCATGTTAGTTTATATCTAATTATTCATTGTAGTTCACTCAACTTGCACTTATTTACAATAACCTGTAAATGCATTTATTTTTGGCTTAATATGATTTTGTCCACTTTCATTTCAATACAACGGATGCCAGGATGGATCAATATCCCCCAAAACACCTGTTCTACATCTGTAACACTCCAGTCAATGACACCAAAATATCCACCGCTGCCGTTATAGATTATGATTGTTTTAATACGCACATATAATATGTCACTGTCAATATGAATTCTACACACTGTATTTAGACATCTTTACATGAACATACTGTACATAATCATCCAGTCTATGCATATTCAATCATCCAGTATATATTTCTTTGCGCTATTTGTTTTGTTTACAACGAACAGAACACCTGACATAAAATCATACAAGTTTTATTTCCTCTTTCATTGTTGGTCATCGGTGCTTTTTATACAGGCGAGGTGAGGCTGTACTTTTGACCCGTACATGGATGTAGCACCAGTCCCTTGTGTGCGTTTGTGTGTAAGTGACAGTGGTAAGTTGTTAAAGAGAATAAAATCTGACCTGGCCTGTCTCCACTTTGGCTGTTAGCAACATGGATCTGTGAACGCAGCCAGTCGATGTTAATCTGAGGGGGGGGGTCAATCACAGGGTCATTCAATACCGAGGAGGGGTCAGGTCTGGGAGATGTCCCAGGAGCAGAGAGGCATTGGTATCGATGGAGCTAAAGGTGTTGGAAACACAACTTATGACACTTGTGCTGTCTGAATAGGTTCATGTGTAGCAGTAACTTAATGGATAAATAACTATTTGAATCATTGTTTCATGCTTAAGTATGAAATATCAATGCTCATTTTAACAGAGGTATTTGTACTGTACTTAAATATTTTCATTTCATGCTACTGTACACATAATTACTAGCTACTTTGCAGATTACAATTTGACATAAAAAAAACTGCTGCAACTCGACCAACCACAACAGTAAAATTTGATTTAAACATGAATCCACCAGTTTAAATATTCCAACAATAATAATAGTAGTATAACATTCACAGGGACCATTTTTCTAAATTATGAATACTGTTTCCTCTGATACTTTAAGTGAATTTAGCAAATATTCTTCATTTCCTGTAGTACCTGCTTAAACGAAGAGAACATCACAACATAGCCTACATGTCCTCCTCTTCCTCCTCTTCCTCCTGCATTATTCCTTCAGTAGAGCAGTCATCTGAAAACCAGCCGAGGCTTCACGGCTCCAAGATACATCTTGTGTTTCAAGTGTAGCGAGACAGCAGGTGACAGTATGGTTGCCGAGAGCCTGTCCATTAGAGTGAGTCAATTATCACATTGCTTCTATCAGCGTCACTCTTCTGCACACTGGAGGGAGTCCATGAAGTCTGATGCGATGCTGGACCACTTTCTCAGACTTTGCAGCATCTTTGCAGTGTTTCAGTGCTAAAACCCAGTATTTACACTTAATTTGGCATCTTATTTTGTTCATCTCAAATGTGTTGAGAAACAGGTTTGCCTTATTCATACTCATAATCGAATGAATTACTTCTACCCATACATTGGCACAGCATTTGCTCCCCATAGTGTGCAAGTGCGAGAGTGATCTAATGTCGGTTTATTTTTCAGAACAAGAAGAGAAATGGTAGATGTTGGCAAATGGAGAATATATGGAAAGTGATAATCCTCTATGTTGAATCGCCAGACATCACAAGTATTCAAAATATATCAATTTCACAGAAACTATATTTCATTTGTATTTCATTCATAATAAATCATCAACAAAACAAACATGAGCAGTAGTCCACCAAACCCTGTTCAGACAAAAAACACAAATTTCTCTCTTTCAGCGTCATTTTAACGCTGATGTTTGAGTCCTGAATAAGAAACAACTGTGCAATTAAGGTTGAGGAATAAATCATCGTACTTCACTTCATAGATCGTACGGTAATAGAAAGAGAAATACGCGGTGGTGCTCTCTAATCAGACGTGAGCTGTGCGGGTCTACATACAGACCTTGTAGCATTTGCAGAGCATGGCTCAGTGCGAATCAGATTTATGGTATGCATAATACAATTGTGTGCCTTTGATTCAAATAATTCAATAGAACAATTAAATATTAATTTGCCTTCTCAATGCTTTATTTGTATGTTCCGTCTCTCTCTAATTCTCTGTGTCATAGCTTCAAGATCTTTCCCCCCTCCCTTTCCTCTGATGACCAACATTACATCTTCAAAGCACAAACACAGACAGAAGCACATCCCTCCCACAGAGAGGAGGCATTTGGGAGGAAGAGATGACACAGTAGGCTCTGAAAACTTGTCAGTTTGTCATCCTTCAAAGTCAGCAAAGAGCGCACCTGCCAAGGCCAAGCTGCTGTTTTTGGGGGTGGGGGGGGGGGAGTAGCGTGAGCGTGCTACAGCGCTAGAAGCGTCACCCCACCAGCAGCTATTTGTTTCTATTTTCATGTGAGATTAGATTAAAATCCTTGGGGGGGGGGAAAAGATATCAATCTGTTGTAACATAACGAGTCTTTTCTTGTGAGCAAATAGACACTTGGGCCAACAATGGCTCTGGTCGATATTTGTCTGCCACCCGCCATTATATGCACAGAAAGCAGGAGAGAGACCGCACACAGAGAGGGAAGACCGGACTTCCACCAGACACAAAGAATGGGCAGGTGTTTGTAAAAACCATCGTATCTGCAATTAACAACAGCACCACACAGAATACAGCATCGGTGTAAGATGAGTAGATCAATACAGTCAGGGAATGATGACGTCTACACTGCTTAGCTACAGATTTAATACTATTGGTAGCACAGACGTGTTGAGGGGAATAATACTGTACTAGTCTCCACACACACACACACACCATCCTCTTCTCCCCACAGCATCCAAGTGTCAGAGTGATGAATGTCTCCTTCCTGTGAGTGACCTCCAAGGTCGGCAGTAGTGGGGCAGATGCAGCCTGGCTGCTTCATTTCCTCGGCAGCTACAGCAAGGTAACTGCTCGGGCAATAATTCACCATCGCTTAGCCACAGCTCTAGTCGCAAATGTAATCAAACTGGTCGGGGTGCTGCAGGCTCTGCAGTGCTGGGCTGGACTAGATCAGGGTGCGGTGGGCTGCTTCATTGATGTTGACGCTTTAGTACGCAGTCTGTACACACACACACACACACACACAAGTGTCTGATGCAACGCCTCCCACACACGTCTGCACAATGTTTAAAGCCTTTATTACACCTGCATCATGACACATACAGTACATAGCACCCTGCTTACATTACTGTCAAGTCCACCATCTGCCTATGTGACAGACTACACTTAAGTGCTGGCATACACGTGCCTATAAACATACTGCACGGATACATGTTGGAAACGTATTATATATCGGGATGAACTCTCTGAGATGTATCGTCTTGTTTACCTCCAAATAGAAAAAGAACAAGTGATGCATTACTGAAAACATTGGCAGTCTATTTAAACCATTTCTAAATAAGTAAAATGATGACAGAGAACTGATATTTAAAGGCAACTTATTCCAATCAGAAGGAGCTTTTTAACCAACTTCTCTGGATACAAAAGGGTCTAATGCTGCATGCTTCACGACGCACACTCAGCGACACTTCAGAGAGAAAAAAAGAGATTCAAATAATAAGTGAGCAATCGATCAGTCTCAACCTATGGGAACGTACTGTAGGACTGTAAAAGCGAAACTGCATATGCATCATGCCAAAAAGGCCCATTTGTTCCGTTCCATCACGTACGCCATGCCTTGGGATGTGCCTGTAAATTATACATAAGTATGTCATTACGCTCAGAAGCCAATGACACTGGCCTAATGAATATGGGCAGCGTCGCAGTCAACAGCATCCCCTCGCTGGAGAGATCTTATCTAGGCCACAGCATCCATCTTCCTGTCAGCGCCGCAGCCAACCACTGTCCATGCCTCGCCATCATAAACAGATATATTATTCATGAATTAGCGTTATTGTCCACTTAATTATTCAGCAGGTCTTAATAATCACCCGGCGGATAGTCTACTCCAGGTCGTGGGAAATTAGATAAGGAAAGACCACGTTGTTTCAAGGGTCTCGCCATCTCGAGGAGAGCGCTGAGGGTTTTCTGCTGGCTGGGTTATGGATTTATGAGAGGTTCAGAGTGCATGGGAAAGAATTGTTTCCATTATTGGTAAAAGCTGTATGAAAGGAGGGAGGAATAAAGTAGGTGAAACAAAGACGTAAACAAGCCGGGGATGTATTTAGATTAACGGGACAATAAGATGTGATTTTACAAGGATGATGAATTACAATTAGCACCATGAGGACTGTGCACCCTTAAGTAGTAATGAGATAAACACAATGTTAATGAGATGACGTGATGGTCATTGCATGCACACTGGTGCACAGACACGGGAAGATTACTCTAAAATTGTATTTATGTTGTTTTACCCCAAACCTCACAATGTCTCGTTTGTGTTCCCCACTGCTGTCCTCCACCTCTCTGGCTATGGTCTGTCTCCCGTCACCTCATCTCCCCTTCCTGCAGCCATCTACCGCGCCCTCTCTTCCCCTTCTTGTTTTCTAGTCCAGGCACATACACACCACAGAGGGCGATGAATCATTCATAGCAGCACATAATGCCCTCGGCCGTCTCCCCAGCGAGAGAGAGAGAGAGATAGGGAAGAGAGCGAGAGAGAGAGAGAGATAGGGAAGAGAGAGAGAGAGAGAGAGAGCGAGAGAGAGAGAGATAGGGAAGAGAGCGAGAGAGAGAGAGAGAGAGAGATAGGGAAGAGAGAGAGAGAGAGAGAGAGAGAGAGATAGGGAAGAGAGAGAGAGAGAGAGAGAGAGAGAGAGATAGGGAAGAGAGAGAGAGAGAGAGAGAGAGAGAGAGATAGGGAAGAGAGAGAGAGAGAGCGAGAGAGAGATAGGGAAGAGAGAGAGAGAGAGAGAGAGAGAGAGATAGGGAAGAGAGCGAGAGAGAGAGATAGGGAAGAGAGAGAGAGAGAGCGAGAGAGCGAGAGCGAGAGAGATAGGGAAGAGAGAGAGAGAGAGAGAGAGAGAGAGAGAGAGAGAGAGGCTCGAAATGAAATGGGTTAAGATGCAAGACAATTCAGTCTGCAACGGATTAAATAGATGAAATAGATACAAAGCATGTTACGGGGAGGCTGGGTAAGACATTTAACTATTTCATAAGGTCTGATTTGCTGATATGGGCAATATATTCATAGAGTAGATAAGACTGACATCATTGTATGTGTTTAATAATACTACCTCGAGTCATAACACATTTCTTTGAGTGAAATGATGCGTCTACATGCTTGCGTACAGTATTCACGCACAGCTGTAGACTTGTCTGAGTCAAAGCCGGACCAAAGAAAAAAAAGCCAATACAGCACAACACCGAGATGAACATGGTGTCTGTTGAGGCTACGCCAACTTATTCATCCCCATCAAACCTTTGTTGAGTGTATTTTTTTGTTGAGTGGCAGCACTTTAAGGTTTTATCCATTACTTTAAGCTATCTAACTCTATTTAACTCTTTATTGCTTTTAGCTTATAAATTCTATTTATGTTTTATTTCGAGAGCTAGTATAAACCTTCCATATACCCCCTGGCAACTGCAGAAGTACCGCTCGGTTGGGAATCACTGGGCTGGAAGAGAAAAGTATTTAAAAAGGGAGCTTGGAAATAATGAATAGGATTGAACAAAACAATGCTTTGGGAATCTACCGAATTGGTAATAAATGAAATGAAAAGTGAGAGTAAAAATGATTTCTGAATAACAATCGAAATAAAACAAGCGAAGCTCTCGCAAAAGTTCCGTCACTAAGACTATACTTTTGCATGCTTAGGGCTAAAGTTTATTTCTCATTCATCCTGCTATTCCCTCCTCTCACACGTGCTCACTCTTGATTCCCTTGCTGTCACTGTGTGGAGCTGTCAATCAGGATATCAGCTGTTCTCATCACCTGCTTACATCCATCCAAATAACACAGCGACACACCTTCATTATTCGATTGTCTTATTTAAAAATGCTGCTGTTAAATGCGCCTATCTACCTCCCCGTCACCAGTCTTTCCAGATTCATCAGCTCCATCATTCCATCAACCTCCTCAGCCCACCGGTCTCAACAGGATCACCAGCCGACACCACCAGCGTCTGGACAGATCTACCCCGAGAGTCGAAGAGACAAAGACTTTCTGTCAAGACTTTACCGTCGCACGCCATCCGTTATAATAAACGATTATCTTTTCATCATTCACTCGTCTCCCGTGATTGACATAATCATTGTCCAACATAATGCCGAGCAGTAACTGTAAACATGACAACATTGAACCACCAAGAGACCCCAGACATCATTTCTGGCATGCACCAGCTTGTGTGTACAGCAGCATCTGCTGCAAGTTGAAGTGCAGCCTGTGGATATCGCTAACTCTGGTCAGCAGGCCTCTATCACACAGACTGTGATACACTTATCGTCCCCTGAGACCACCCCATGTGGTGCAGCAGCGGGATGGAAACAACACACGCAGTGACAGAAGATAACACAGCCACACATGGTCAAAGGGAGGGGTCTTGATTCCGTTTGAAGAGCAAATCTGTCCTTGTGTCTGTGATGTTATCAGCAGCGGGAGAGTTAGAAAGCGTGTTAACGTCTCCATTCTTTCATCGGCTCTGCAAGGATTTCCCATTTCCCCTGTGTGAAGCCCCCTCTGCTCATCTCTCTCTCTCTCCTCACGTCCTCGCCATTCTTTTCTCCACCTTACCTCTCTTACTCTTACCCTAACTGTACAAAACAAATGGCCTGTTTGGCTCGCGCTGTTACATTACAGCTACGCCAGCTCATTTCCCCTCGGGGGAAATTAATCAGTGAATTCAGCTGCTGCAGTGTTTTGTTGCAGGGAAAAGCTAAACAATCGTGGGTCATGATGGGACACCGTTAAAAACCACTAAAGATCCACTAAGGAAAGTACAAACTGCTTCAAATCGGCAAAATTAAAAGAGCTTTTTAAGAACTCTGGCAGCAGCCCAGCAGGTCGAATATCTCTTTTTGGCCTCTTAAGATATTAGGCTGACCGGTGGCTATGCATGCGAGGGGAAAACACAAATATCCACCACGCAAACATGCTGCATTTGATGTATGAAAGTGACACAATGTTGTTTATCATACAAGCCTTTATATTACAGCGCTGCTTTTATTTGTTCATCTGTCAAATGAGGTTGAGATAGACTTCTGCATCCTGGTTGTTTTGTACACAGCGTACGGCCACCCGCCGTGTTTGTCAGTAAGGTCAGATGAGTGCTGGAAAGTACCAGACTTACAAGGAAAAGGTGAGGAGGTGTTTGTCTGGCGGTGCAGGCTGTGGTGTGCATGCAAGTGCTTGTTTGTCTGTGTGTTCAATGCAGAGATGCCCTTCATGTGAGATGTTGTGATGCCTGCCTCTGTGCATAATAAACAAACATCTATATTTGCAATTATTTCTGCCATGGGCCTTTATGTTTAGTGCCTCACAACATGTTCACGCTTGTTTTTTTTTTGTCACTCATCACTCACACACACAAAGAAAGACAGAGAGAGAGAGAGAGGTTTCTTGGCATATTGTATCCTGCTGTGAGAATGACAGAAAAGTGGAATCCACTCTGACAGCCATTACACCACAAAGGACCACAACACGGCAAGCCTGGTCTATATGAGAAAAGGGGACGAGTGCCGTTTAGTCTTCCATTATCCCCGCCCTCTGCCACCTACAAAAACATATTATTCCATCTCAAGAACCCAGAGTGTTTTCCTGTTAATGCATCACCAAGAAGCTCACCTCTTCCTCTCCTGTCCTCCCCTCTCTCACATACAAATGCCTTTAATGTCTGGAGTCTGAGGGCACCGTGTGTGTGTGTGTGTGTTGTATATGTGCGTATTAGTTCCGCTGTTTTCTTGGCAAGCTCTCAAACTGCTAATTGCTGCACTACAACCGGAGCTGGTGGGACAGACCTTCTAAACTCACACCCTTTTTTTTCTTTTTTTTTTTTTCAATGAAGGTGAGAAAGAGAGGGTGAGACAGTGACAGAGAGATGAGAAGAGACGGGAATTAAAGAGAGCGAATGAGGAGACAGATGCAATGTGAGAGAGACAGTAATGAGGATCACGTATGAGGGAGAATATGGGGGAGGAATGAGCAAAATGTGAGCGGATAGAGAAGAAAAGACTGATATATACACACAAAAGCAAATCTGGCTCAGAAAGAAAATTATAAATCCACTCAATGTGTCATCCGGACTGCTTTATCCTGTTAAAGAAAAGTCATTATTACCTGGAGGACCCAGAGATATGAGCAAATTGATAACTGAGCTTGGGTATGTCTTCGAAATAGGCTTAGAGATATTCATAGATTTGCACTTTTACTTAAATGTAAACGAAAATAAATGAATGAAATGAACCACAGTAAGGTAGAGGCGTCCTGGATCATAATTACAAGCCTAAACAGAATTAGGTAGAGTGTCTGACTATTTACTGTACCTTATTAAAGGGCAGTGAGAAAGTCCCCTCTGCTCTCCTGAGAGCTTTTAGTAGCAGGCAGCCGGCTAGACGCCTTGGCCCAAGGGGCGCAACTAACTCACTCAGCTAAAGGCCCCCACTAATGGTTGCCATAGAAATAACGGGAGGAAGATGCACGTGCCAGATGGGAAATGTAAATTCCTGTAGTTATGTAGATATAGGCAGAGAGTGTGGGCTATCTGGGTGGTCGTCGAGGCAGGGAGGGGACACCTGTCCATTTAAATGTATGGATGTCTCTACTAGTGCGTCACTGTCCCGCGTTTCTCTCTGTTACGTGATCAGGTGCTGAGTGTGAATGTGAGAGGTGTTAGAGAACTGAGAGGTTTCTAGGACAGCGCCGAGGAGTTAACTCCCCCCCCCCCTATAATCCACATATCGATCCCTCTGCCCGGCCCGAGCCGCGATCAATACAGGCAATAAAACCAAACCCGGCCACCTCTCTGGGGAACTGTGACCCACAAGCGAGGTGTGTGTGTGTGGACACGTTCAGCGTGGCGTGTGAGGTGATGGTGTGTACAGGCCTAGTTTGTGTGTGTGTGTGTGTGTGTGTGTGTGTGTGTGTGTGTGTGTCCAGACACAAATCAGTCAACTGGACAGCCCCCTCGGTGTCATGACGCGGTCAGTGCTGCATAAATGATCAGACATATGCTATCATCACTCACGCGCATAAACACACACACGCACACACACACAGTGCATGAATGCGTAACTGCCCAATCGCAGATGCATTTACACTGCAAGAGTGTCACATGTACACACACACACACGTTTAAACACACACACACACACACACACACACACACACACACACACACACACACAGTGAGATACACTGCCACCTGCAGGTGAGTCGTATGCTGCCCAGCAACAACACAATCTCTGTTAAGATGTTGGCCCACAAACATATTCCCAGTCATTTTATATTCCTCACTTCTATTCACAGGAAATGTCAACACTCCCATTTCCTATTTGACAGATGGTGAGCCAACACACAGAGATCATGTGCTCTGTGGAACCAGCTTCCAGCTTCAGTCCAGGGTGCAGACACACTCACCACATTTAAGAGAAGACTTTATTAATGCACATTACTGACTTTGCTTCTTCCCCGGAGTCTTTGTGCTTTCCCGCCTCACATGTTTCCATGGATCCTGGTTACATCTGGAACATGGTCCTGCCTCCTGCCACGGCCCTGCTGACACCCACTGCTACTGTCATTATTATTAGTCACATTTCTATTACTATTACTGCTTTTATTATCATTATTATAATATATAATCTCCCCCGACACCTCAGACATTCTCCGTCACTCGCCACTTTCAAATCTGCATTTAAAACTCATCTATTTAAATCTGCTTTTAACCTGTGAAGTCAGTCATGTATGTTTTTCTTTTTCGTGTTGTTCCTTACCGCTATGTCATCTATTTTGTTCTTATTGTCATTACTTCTTTTGTTTCTGTTTTTAAAGTGTAAACATTTTCTTGTACCGATGTGAGGGTCTTGGGACAGAGGATGTCGTATGTTTTACAGATTGTAAAGCCCTCCGACGCGAATCTCTGATTTCTGATATGGGCTATATAAAATAAATTGTATTGAATTGAATTGCTTTTGCACATGCAATAAACAGATGAAGTCATGCATGAAGCAATATATTTTAAAAAGGCAATATACAGTAGGCCTATTTGCACACACACACACACACACACACACACGTCCAGTGCAGAGAGACAGTTTTCCTGACCCCTCGTAAAAATATGAATCAACTATGAAATTACAGGGCGGATGTTTATAATTCCCTATACATCAGCGGGTTTGTTATTGTTACCACCCCCACCGCCTCGGTAATCATCATTACTTTTATTGTGGCAGTTAGCGTAGCATCATTAGCATACTGCATTGCAGTGGGTGAGGGGAATCCTGAGGTAGATTGTGATGCTCATAATATTGTCATTGCGAGTCAAAACTATTGTTACAGGGAACACAATTGCGCAATTTTGTATCTTTTAATATCTGTTGGAAATTACACTGTTCCAGCGTCAATCAAATTCATGAGGTGTGTGAGGTGCAATGACGGCGTACGTTATATTTATGGAAATGAAAAACATTTCTGTGATTAGACTTCTCCCAGGCCGTAGTCAATACGATTAGCAGCGGAAAGTGTGCATCATTTTTATATGGAATCCTCCACAGTGAGCTTTTTTGTCCGGGGATAGATTTTTGCAATAAACACTCACTGAGGATAATATTGTGCACTGGGCTCTCGCTGATTCTTGTAAACAGAGAAATTTAATTTGACCTGATGGTGGGCTCCTGGCCATCGGCTCTGATCCTCAGCAGAGAATGCAGCAGCAGCAGCGAGAGAGAGAAAAACAAAGTGAGGGAGAGGAAGGTGTTTAAAAAGAGGGATGAGGGGAAGAGTTGAGCAGCAGAATAACAACTAAAAGATCGACTGAGAAGTATTTAGAATGAGGGGGAAAAAAAACACCGCTTAGAATTCAGACATATGGGCAGACAGACTGAGAAGCTGTACAATGAAAGAGCAGCCTGCGGTAACTTGACAAATCCCAGTGCATGTGCTGTTGAGAGGATTGTGCTTCATTAACAGATAAAGAGTGGAGGAGACAGAGGAGAGGGGCGAGGGGAGACGGCTCTGCTCTTTGTTCCTCAGCCTTTATTCATTGCACTGTTATCTGCTTCGGGGAGCTTTATTCGATGACACGACTTTTAAGTTGCAGGAACATGAATTGGCAATGAGCACAAGTTTCCAACAGTACGTGTGTGTTTAATCTCCTACTAGGATGCTCTCTTATCACATCCCCTCCTGCGGTGGCAAAGATAAATAATGGTGTGTGTGTGTGTGTGTGTGTGTGTGTGTGTGTGTGTGTGTGAGAGAAGAATCCCAAGGAAATAAATACGCTGCATGTGTTCACAAATGGCTCTATTGGAACTCTTGCTCTGCTGCTAAAAACACAGGCACCTAAATCACTATCAAGCAATAATTAAAATCCATTAACAATCATGCTTGAAGGAATAGTTCAAGCACGCATATTCCGTTTATGTTGGAGAGTTAGATGAGAAGATATTGATACTGCTGTCAGATCTGTGTTATAAATATCACAGGATGCAAGGGGGAATTCAGAGTCGGAGCGATTGCGTGTAAGACGTGACTCGGTGTGAAGGTCTGGCGAGAGTTGAAAATGTTTCAGCTCGGGCACAAAAGTCTGCCTTATCCCAGAGTTTAAAAACTTTTTCAACCTTGAATAACTTGAAGTAAAAGTAAATAGCCGTATACTTCTATTAAATCTAATTTCAAAGGGGACACGGCTTATATTTACGGGACAAACGTACATTTTCTTGTCTTATTCTCGTCAATGAAGCAGAAAAGCAGATTTTCCACGCCTCAAACTATTCCTGTCAGCGAGAAAATTCAAACAGTACCGGTATATAGGTGTACATGAGCCAATACGAGGCACTTTTTTTGTCTCGTCAATCTCAGACTCCCCTGGGAGTCCCTGGAGAGGTCAGAGGTCAGGGCAAACCTTCACAACAGCTGATCAATATCCAAGACTTCCAGCAGAAAGCCACAGTCAGCTAATCTAAGTGCACAGTAAGTAGTAAGCTGTACAGTTGAGTTGCGTATTTGTTCAGTGCTTTGGGGGTAATTTTAGGACATGATTCAATATCTATTTTTGGGGGGAGGGGGGGGTCACAGACCCACGTTGCTACCATGCCTAAGTCTGCCCTTGGCTTTGTTTCCTGTGAACCAGAGTGTAGCAAAGAAACAAAATATAAATGCACACTTCTTAGTGAGGGGGGGGGGGGGGGTTGCTGGTTGTGCATGTGCAGTTTCAGAGTACTTTTATTGTTAGAGAGTGTGAAAAAGTAGGGAGGGGTGAGGAGGATGATGAACAAGGGTGTTATTTATAAACCTCAGATCAATAACCATTACAATTTGAATTTCATTGCAACAGGGGTTAGCACACGTGTGTGTGTGTGTGTGTGTGTGTGTGTGTTAAAAGGGCAAGAGGAGGGAGGGAGGGAGAAAGAACATTTGGACACACACACACACACACACACACACACACACACACACACACACACACACACACACACACACACACACACACACACACACACACACACACACACACACACACACACACACTCAGGGCTGTGCAGCGCTGCAAATGAACAGAAGCATAATCTTAGTTGTTGTGATGAATGGAAGGCTGAGGTGTTATTGACTCAGCGCTCTCTCATGAATAAGAGTTCCTCAGAGAGCTTTAGATTGATATCACGCCGCTTCTGTTCGAGACGCAGGAGAAAAACATGCCACCCGCACTCAAGACGGCACGTGTTCAATTCCTTCTGTACGCTACTTCTTCTCACTACATATCCAGAATCCATCAAAGATCCCTCGTCTCTAAATTGTCATCATTAGTATTTTATCTCCGCTTGCTGGTTGGAAACACCAGCAGGTTTTGTGAGCATTGATTGTAGCTGGTAAAGTTGTCCTGTTTCACCACTGTGATTGTGCACTTAATGGCCATTTAACCATCAGCAAAAACCTGTTTATTGAATTTAAGGGGTGTCTCATGGATTATTTTACACAGTGTTATACTATATGTAAAATGTATACTAAACTACTATAAATATACTTCAGAGAACAAAGAACCAAAACACTACTGGCCAAAAGCAAAAACACTTTCACCCGATCCTAAACTTCCAAGTGAACAGATGATCCTTCCGTGCAGTGTAGATGTGAACACATTCATATTCCTGGACAAAAACAGACTTCAGATGAGTGAACAGAGTCACAGCAATCAAGTTTAGTATGAGAACCCCCCCCCCCCCCCCCCCCCCGTATATGCCGTACAACTCAGCCTCCAATCAGTCCTGCCACGAGCCTCTGTGCTCTTAACCCCTAATGCACCGAGGCCTGGGCGAGCAGCGAGTTAATTGCCATTTCGTTTGGCACCACGACGGAGACCGCATGCTAAATAGAGCCGTTTCCCTGGCAACCCACATAAAACACAATGGTGGATTATTTCAAGAATGTTATCGGAGCTCCGGCAGGTAACAAATGTTTGATGGTTTATTGTGTTAGCTGGGTGAAATGTCATCGTGTGGGCCGTCGAATTCCCCCAGTGAGCTCTGAAACGTGTGGAAAACACCCAGCAGTCGCAGCTCTGGAACCTGATATTGACCGAGGAATCTGCCCGACGACAGGAAGTAATCACGGTGAGTTACGTCGTCTCTCTCTCTCTCTTTCTCAATCTGATCAAACATCAACTCCACGGGGAGTGATAGACACACACAGTGAGCCCACCTGTTCTCCTCACCGCACGATCAGTGTGTGTGTGTGTGTGTGCTTGTTAAGACGGCCAACTCCAGATTGGTTCTGCAGTCAAGAGACAAACACACACACACAGCAGCGATGGAGCGCAAAGCCAACACAAAAGAGGAGTCCATCCAGCAATCAAAAAGGACAAACTCGCGAGCCCACTGTCCAGTGACATCTTGATGGGAGTGAATTGGTGCCCGGCTGAGTCCAGTCACAGACTGGGGACGGCGAGGGGATAACAGCCCAACGGCCTGTTCTTCTCTCCACAGCAGCCAGACAGACAGCCGGCGAGCCACGGTGAGCTCTATTCACCATTCCTATCTCGTAGCCGCAGCCCCGCAGGATCATCCATCTCCATTTCCCCACTCCCTGTCACCAGCACCAGCTCAGCCTTAATCAATCTAATTACCAACCGCCGAATGGACCCCAGAGCCCATCTACCTGTCTGCCAAACCTTCCAGACCCTCTCAGGGCCTTCGGTCTAAGCATCCCCCACCTTGGCAGAGCTTGATTGAAGAGCATTTGATTATTTGATGGTTAACAGCGAAAAGGAGAGGAAACAGATGTGGAATTCACAAATAAGAGCGGGTTTTATTCGTCAGTTGGAAGGAGAACATGAATATGTTTTAATTATCTGGACATTCATGTTGTGCAAATGACAACATTTTAGAAACGCACATTTTAGGCTCACATTTACAAAAATTAATTGTATTTCAGTGTTTTAGTTTGTTTGCTGGCAATCATTTTAGCTTTATGCAATTTTTTAGCCCTTTACCCAAGTTGCCATCCATACTTACTCCTGAGATATCTTTTATTGTTCAGTGCTTTCTGATACTTGAAAATGGTGCCTAGTGATCTATATTATTGTATGACACGTTTGTGGATTAGTTGAGGTCTAATTGTAGATATACAATTATATATATATATATAAATCAAATATATAATCCATCAAAATACACAGTAAAAGAGTGAAAATGACCTTGCATGCACTCTCCTACAACGTACCGATTGTTGGAAAGAAATCAAATCAAATCCCTCCTCGGCCTTTATATAACGCGTGACCAAGCGAGGAGAGAAAATGAGTCTGATTTCTCTCTCTCTCCCTCTCTGACAACGGCAAGCTAATTAAAATCCTGGCATTTCATATTCATCACTAATTAGCTCAACGAGATGGCAGCTCCAGAGTGGGCTGCTCTTAATTAAGCCGGAGAATTCGAGTTACACCTTGGTGCGGAGACCGGTGTGTGTGTGTGTGTGTGTGTGTGTGTGTGTGTGTGTGTGTGTGTGTGTCGGTGTGTGTGTGTGTGTGGTAGCATCTGGGCTGCGTTCATCTTGTCGAGAGAAATAGCATTTTCCAAGAAGCTGACCTCTGTCTCAGTGCAGACAGGAGGATAAAGATCATTTAAAGCTGCCTGTGTACACTGCACACTACACACCGCCCGCGATGTTCCATAGTGTCTGTTTTATGCCGGGCTAATTATCAAGGTGTTATTATACAGTAAGTCATTTTACACAGAAGCTTATGTGATGAACTGGTACAAACTGTGGGGAACTTTTGCATCTATAGCAGTTAACGCTATAAGCACAAATGTATTTCTTCAGTGACATTCACCGTCAGCATTCATTGGGTATCCACATAAAAGCTGGCAAAAACTCGTACAAAGTGTAAAAATGACAATTCACAGTTTCTTTCCATTCATGTATATACATTTATTTTATTCTATATTTTTTTTAACTGCTCAATAAAATAGTCTGGCCCATAATCCCCAGTAAAACAGGGAATTCTCATCTTTATACTTCCATTTTTGTTGAACACTAAACACTTTTGTGCGTCCATCATTCTGTCTCCAGTCTTCTGTTCCTGTGCGACTATATTCATTTGGTGTATTTGGGTTTATAGGCGTATCCCAGCAGCAGCATCCAACACGGCCATTCAATTTGAAACGAAAGCCTCAATTCTGTCAGCTCCACAACAGGATAAACAGCTCCCTCAGGCCTCAGTCTTAGACACACTGTTCAACCACCAACATTATTATGTCTCTCACACACACACACACACACACACACACACACACATATTCTGCAGTTTTGTTTACTGTACTGCTCAGATGAGAGAGAGAACTGAAAGCATGAATCTCTGCAGCCCGGATAAAATGAGATGTACGTTTTTACACTCTTTTGTTTTGGACAAATATTTGCTTGTGAGATCTGTTCCCTGTGGTGTGAGAAGCAGAGATCGAGACAGGAGGAAGAAGAGGAATAAAAGATGAATAAAAGATAAGGAGAGAAAGGACAGGTACGTATCCCCTGCTCTGATTCTCTTAATCTCAGACAGAAAATCCTCTTTCATTCCCAAATCCTGGATAAATCCACAGCAAGACATTAGTGCAGCGCGAACCCCTCTCTGACTTTAGAGAGATTTGCATTCTTCAAAGCCCGACTACTTTCATGTGGTCCTGTTGGGCAGGAGCTGAACTCCACTGCTGTGATAGTAGCACCAGCCTATCTGCTATCCGTCATCAGGCCGAATGAAATCATTGGACCGGTTTATTACAGCAAGAGATGCCACATTATTTTGCCAGAGCATGTGATTTATTGATTGCTGTTGGGATGTAAAAATAATTTCAATTATGAATATTATAAATATGACAAAAATAGTTTCTAAAACACATGACCCACCCTAGAACATTGCAGGTTTCCATTTTCCAAAGCATATCATAGCGTTTAAGACTGATTTTCTATGCAGCCATAGGTTTCAGGTTGCGAAACTTTGGTATGAAAATTAATGTGAAACTTACTGTAAAGGTTTTGACACAGCAGAAAGCAGTAGCAGAAACTTGCTATCTATACGCTATTTGCTTTCTTACCGAGTAACTTCCAGGAGTCTCTGCTGGTAGGCTAACTGTTTCCAGCCTTTATGCTAAGCTAAGCTAACAGGCTGCATCTGCATATTTACTGCACATGCATGAAATGAGTATAAATCTTCTCATTTAACCCTCAAGAAGGCAAGAAAAAAAAGGAATGTGCAGATTTCTCAAAACTTTTCCTTTAAGAGTCGGCCGCCGAACAGAATCAAATCAGATATCGGAGCTTAAAGCACAAAGAAATCTTCGGTATGAATCTGCTCTCTTTGTCGCCTCAAAACATTGAGATACTATTAGTGTCATCAGTAGTAAATACACGGCTGATAACTGAACTCATGCAGCTTTCTTTGTACATGATTAATACAAATGAACGGACCATATTCATTATTTGTCTTGTGACCGCTGCCTCCCAAACACTAAAAACTTCTATACATAGTCTAATATATAAATATAATGAATATTCCGTCGATAGCAATTTGATTGAAAGTAGAACAAAATACTGTATGCAGGTGTTCTCATAAAAATCTCTCGCTAACTAAGCAGTTTGCGTTTAGCGGTGGGGAGGAGGATGTAGATCATCCACTCAATAAAGGACACAAAGGCCACTTGCTTTCTTTATTTGTATCAGTTTCCCTGCATCGATTCAAACCTTCTTCAAAGAGTTATGCGGCCTCCTCGTGTCTCTTTGAACCCGACGTCCAAATGAATGAAGGAAACCTTCCAGGGGTCGTCTATAATGAATGGAACCTGAGCAGGAGAGCTGTAGTCAAAAACATAAACCCACACACATGCTTATTAAAGCAGCCTCATGTGTTGCTACAGGGACAGTGTTTCCCCTTCCATCTGTTATGTCATTAAGCATGGCTGTTAAAGTCTTGATGGAAAGCCATTGGGTGTTTTTAAGTAGACACTGTCGAGATGGGTCGTCTCAATGACAGGAAACGAGTAAGGAAGTGTAAATATAAGCCGTAGACGCATGCACACACAGAGCTTCCAGTCATAATAGATAAATCTAATCTCATGTGGGAGGCCCACCCCTATAATGTCATTACAGCACAAACTAGACTGTTGGTGTGTATGTGTGCGTCTTTGCATGCGTTTGTGTTTGAGTGAAGGATACCATCTGTCAAACGCTATTGGCTGCTGAGGCTGGCTGGCTCTAATCCACTTGTTTCTGCAGTGTGTAGATTAGCACCAGGTTAATGGATAGGCTGCCAACCTGGCACCCCCCCCCCACACACACACACACACACACACACACACACGTTTTGGTAATACCATTAAGACAATCAAGGTTCAATAAAGGATGCGGTTTCGTAGAGAGGGACACCTTGAACATCCTCGAAGGAAACAACAAGACAAAGAGTCAAATGAGTAGAGGTGGAGATAAAAATGTGAAAAACAGGAGTGAGAAGGAGCGAGTGCTGACATCATCTTTCACAGACGGGCTTGTCATCTCCACGGTGCATAATATCCAAGCTTCCATGCAGGTGCACAGGGATGGGGACGTGTGCGTGTGTGTGTGTGTGTGTGTGTGTGTGTGTGCACAAGCATAAAGGAAAGCAAGAGTGAAAGATACCAGAAAGTCTGTAAGAAAGTAAAGCTAACCCTTAAATCATTACAGACCAGAGTGAAACACATTCTGAGTGGCTCCAAATACTGTACAGGCTGTTTATTCATCAGAGGTTTCATTTGAAATCTGATCGTGCTTCGTCCCTCCTTCACACAGATCCAACCGGTCTTGGTTATCTCAGTAGGTAAGCTAAGCAGCTCCACAGAAAGACGTTAGAATGAAATAACAGTCGAATTCTGCTTTTTTTAAAAAAGGTAAATCTGCCACAGTTGACTTTGCAAACGCAGAGGTTGACAGGTGTGTGTAGGAACAGTCATTGAGGGGGCGAGATCCGTCAATTGTAATCCAGGCAGTTGCTGGTGCAGCGCGTGTCCACATGACCTCTAATTATGAGGAATAATACCCTGCTGATAATGATTTACGTTGCACATGGTGTTTCTGTCACACATGCAGACACATCCCTTTCTCTTGTTGCCTGCTGAACAGTGGGTGTCTAAATATATCACTCCTTAAATGACAGTCGCCGATCAATGGCTGTCCACCCACCTCTCCCAGAGGAATGCAAGCAAACACAAACGCTTTTGTTCACTGTATAGCGGGCTCAAATCTCACAGCTGCACATGGAAACTTAAAAGAAAAAGAATAGTTCCACATCATATTGTACACCAGGCCCGACAATATTGAACACATCAGAGCGGAGACAGAGACGGTGTAGACCGAGGGGCTGTGGAGACGAAGTGAAGGTGGAGGATCAGTAGAGCAGCACAGAGTGAATTTACAGAGTCAACATTTCTCCTCTAATAAAGAGCACGTTCCTCCTCTGCCGCTCACTGCAGGCTTAGAGAGTCTGGCTTTATTGGTTCATATCAGACTGACTGACTACTGCAGCCACAGGGGGAGTGTGTGTGTGTGTGTGTGTGTGTGTGTGTGTGTGGTCAGCATTCACACAATATTAAACCCTCACCATATCAAACCTTTCATGGAAAAGGAAAGAGACAAGTTGATGGAGAGAGCGCAAATGCCCCGAGGACAGATGTGCATGGCAATAAAGTTGACTTTTTCTGGTAATCTTATGTCATATTTGATATAATAAGAGCCAAGGAGGTTAAAACTGGTTTTGTTTAAGGGTTAGACTTAAGGAATCACTCCTTTAGTATCTCAAGGGACTTCCTGCCGTGAGATTTGTTTCATTAGGCAGGTATGGGAGGCTTTGTGAGCGGTTTATCAAGCCAGCAAACTTTGACTATTACAACCAATAGGGAAATAAAAAAGGAAACACCTGCTGCTCTGTTTGTCCTCGGTGTCTCTGTGGACGTCTGATGGCAGTTCCACAACCTGGGGGACAAAAAGATAGGACAGACAATCAACTAGGACTTGATCTTAAAGCTCTGTGGCAGCACCTACATTGCTGTCAGTTTTGAGGTCAATAGTTGGATTTGCTTCTTTGCCTCATTGCTTCTCTTCTCTCCCGAGGCTCAGTTTTAATTCTCGTTTGCCATCATTCTTCCCGTCACATTCTCCTCTCCTGCATTCTTGTTCTTCATGCCGATCTACTTTTTGCAATTGTCAGCATCCGAGTGGAGGAGGTGCCGTTTCTGGGTAATTGCAGCATGCCTCAGTGAGTGTGTGTGTGTGTGTGGACTTATATACACGTCTGTATGGTCCATCTAAGCATTCACACCTCCCTCCTGTGTATCACCACTGAAAGAGATGCACAACCATGGGGAAAATGTATGTCTTATGCCACGAATCTCCTCTCCATCGCGTTTTCTACCTCTTAACCTCCATTACTATTCACCTGCAGTCTCACCTGGCTGCATACATCAAACTGGGGCTGGCTTTATTCACCCCATCTCTGATGAAATGTGCAGGCTGTCGGGAGACTTGAGCAGGAAAGTCAAAAAGCAATCTGGCAAGCGTGTCCTTGCTACAGGAGCACATTCAGGATTTTCCCCAGGCACCAACACACTGATTGGATCTTTTGGTGCGCGGTAGTCCTGCATGCAGATGATATACACAAACACACAAAACTACAGATGAGCTAACCAAAGACAAACCGGCCGGGCCTTGCTGCATTCACTTCTACAAATTCCTAAACCTCCATATAAACCAGTGCAGAAACCATCGACACAATTATGGGAAGTATTGACTTTCTCACTTCACTGCGGAGAGGAAATTCCCCAGTAAGACACACACACACACACTCCGTCATTCCAATCTCTCTTTTTTTCATTTCTCTCCTCACACTGTCATTTCTCTGTCCCCCTCCTCTCACCCCATCCCCTTCTTTCGTCACATGCATTTTTATCTCTTTTGCTCGGTTCACCCCAAACTCCCTCTCATCCATCAACTCTGTTGGTCGGGTCTTGGCGGTGTGCCATCAAATCTCAGCCACCCATATCTCTCAGGAGTCGTCTCTTAAGCCCGTCCCTTTGGTGCTCCAGATGGATCACCTCTGCTAAAAGTGACTAAAAACTCTATCGCAAAAACTGCTTTGGATAAAACTATCCTCCTCATGTCAAGTCGAGGGCAGCGGAAGAGACTAAGACCAACATTCACAAAGCTTCCAGATTCCAGACAGACAATCCTTCTACACATAAGCGTGCACAGTTCAAAGTACGTTTACACACATTCACCGCTCGCATTCATTTCCATTACAGCAGCATAAGGGTTGACGTATATCTGCGACTAGTTTAATTACTCAGTAATTAGCCAGAGGCAGGAGCTACCAACGACGCTCTTCTTCCTCTGTCTGGATCTCTGTGTGCATGCCAACCAGCATGCCAGTGTTTTATAAAGAGCAGAACACGCCTGCATTGTTATAGTGTGACCGGTGACTGGCATCACGTATACCGCTTGAAGAGTTTATGCCCACAATAAAGTGACCGTTTGAACCCCATATCTTGCCTTTTATTAAAACCCCTCTCCTCTAAACCCCCCCCCCCCCCCCCCCCCCAAGTCCTGATTTCTTTTGTTTTTCCAGTCCTCACCCACACAATGTTTTGGAATTTTTTTTTTATTCCCATCCCGCATCAAAGCAATCCAAGCAAACCCACTCCTCTCTGCTCAGTCAGCTAATTGAATTTGCAGCCGACTTTTAATTAACAGCAGGGCCGATTTGCATGAAGTCAGATCATTTGCATATGGTCGGCAGCCCCTCCCCCCCCTACGCGTCTGGCACAGAGCCAAGGGAAGGGGTGGAAACAGACATCGGCGAGAGAGGAATAAGGAGGGAGGAAGACACGGATGGAGGAGGAGAAGGTGAGGTGTCTGCCAACAAAGGAGGAGAGAAACAGCAGATGGGGGGAAGGAGGAGACAAATGGGGGCAAACAAGAACTCATGCCATGAAATGGGGAGTCAGACGTGCACATACACAGCTACACACACACACACACAAACATATGCACAACATGATCGCCGTGTGCATGCACACACACACGGCATCACACTGGCACAAATATCTCCACAGATTGTGCAATCAAGTTAGCTAATTAAAAAATCAAAAGGAAAATAATAATAACGCGATGCATGCTAAATAGTTACACTCATCTTACAAACAGGTGTTAATTGGTGGCACGATGGCTCTATGCAGATGAGCTGGGTGGATAACAAGATATGGCAATGAGGTGCAATGCAACGCATTTGTCGACCAACATCATGGCAACTTCATGGGGGACGCTGCATGTGGACGACATGCACTCATGTTATGTGTGACACTCCTCCCCAAAATATACTGACACTAGTGTAACCACTACATTAGGTTGAGTATTCGTCAAAATGCTTCCTGTCCAGAGGGCTCGCTGGGCTCCGATAGGTCCCATCCATCACGCTGTGCCAACTCTGACCAAAAAGCACGCCCTCATCTATTAATACCTGTCCAATAATGCCTGGTGGAGCGATCGGTCTTGTCTATCTGTCAATATTGTGCACCGGTGGATCACATACTTGAATCTGCAGTGCAATCTGGCAGCAGAGTGGTAAAGCTGTCAAGGTGTCACTCAGCATTAAATCTGCTGGCATGGTGCAATCTGGAGCACGTACACACCTTTACTGTGTGAAACTCTGTGTACAACTCAATGTTGACTCAAGCAGAACTATCGCCACGAGCTGCATAACAATAAAACACGACTACAGCTCTACACGTGCTTGTACACAAACACGCAGCCTGTAAACAAACTCGCGGGTTGGTTCTCCGTCTGAGTCGCCAGACTTCATTAGTATACAGGAAGAAGGCAGCTCATTAAGGAATGTCATTAAGGCAAGCGCTGTAGCGCTGTAGCGCTGGGCGGCTGCCAACAGGACGACTGCTGGGTGGCATGAAGGGAGGGGACGAGCCTCGGCCGGCGAGAGTTGAGATGCAGCTGCTTCTCTCTCGTTCCCGGGGGAGATGGGGGAGAGGGAGAGAGAGTTGTAGAAAAGGAGTAAGAGAATGTGGGGGTCTCAACTTATGAGTTGAGGTTATAGGGGTTTGCTGGAGGGTTGTGGGGGTTGTGGGCGTGTTCCATCTTAATACTGCAGAAGCCGGGGTGCGGCAGACGCCATTTTGAGGAGCGATGCAGCGAGTCGCCATTTTGAAGCGCACGGGGAACATGTGAATTGATAAAAGACGATCAGATTATGCAAACATCTGAGCAATAGTTTACATTTTGGCCCTCAGAGACGCTGATTGAGAACTTATCAAGTCAGATAACTGCATGAACTTTGCTGCAACAATTTAATGTCATAAGCAACCGATATTCAATATTTCACCAAATAATTTCTCTCAGTCACAAAGTGGATTTAGCACCGTCTTTTTGTTCCCAGCATGTGAAGAAACCCTCACTTTGTTTTGCATCTCAGTTCCGTTTTGTGTACATCCGAAATCAAGCACAAGGTTCTTTAAATGAATGCGACATGAAGAACACTGCGATTGTAGTCGTTGTTACTTGATATCAGCAGTTAGCTCCGTCTACACTCTGCTGCTGCTCCAGTACCTCAGGACGCTCACATCTGCACATCCTCACACCGATCCGAGGCCTCGTCTGGAGCCCAGAACTCGTCTTCCTAAAAAGGAGGAAAACACACACTTATGCATTCGAGTAATTAGTGCTAATCAGCCATGCACTTACCTAGCAGGCGGCCATATTGATTTCAGAGGCTAATCAAGGAAAAGGCCTAATGACATGACAATTAAAATGCTTCAGAACGTGAATTACACATGCAATTAAATGCTATGGGGATCCAGTGCAGTATAAGATGATCTAAAGTGTGGTCTTCTGCAGTCAGAGCTGATGAATTCACGCAGTCCATTTGTTCATCTTAAGCTACTCTGCAGGCCGGGTCTGTACATGCATCTATGGGGGGGACAGTTCATACAGTCGTTTAAAGGGAAAATGTACATTATTGCAACAGTAATATTAAAAGAAAATCATCCAAGAAATTATATATTTACAACTTTAATCTTTATTTCTTTAAAATAAGATAAAAGACAATGTGCTATTATCAATAATACAAGTACAAAAATGTATGAGAACACAGGAGAATATACAGCACAGAGCATGACAGTGACAGCTTTTAGGGAAACATATATGGTTCAAACTGATAAAGATCCGTGGTATATCATGAGAAATGGACAAAGAAAGTGGGCTGGTCAATGGAAGACTGGAGATAAACAAGAAAAAGATTGGAAAATAACCAAACGTAGTCAACTTGGCACCAACAAACCTGCTCTTTCCAGTTTCAGCCAAAATGCTAGAAAACATTCTCCAATAAATAAGGCACTACAATGGGCCCGAAAGCAGGAAAAGTATGTGTGTGAGTGTGGGTATCTGTGTGTGTGTTTGTGTGTGTGTATGTATGTGAATAATCCGACTAAGTGGACCACAACTGATGATAAACTTTCACATTTTATATCATGCATAAATACTTATTCATCTTAAAATCACTCTTAAGATATTTCTATTAATAAACAATGACATTAAAGGGAATTTAGAAGGACGCCAACGTACCGACATCCATATTTAACATTAAACAAACAGTTAAAGCAAAACACAGCTTGTGACAAAAAAGAAACAAACAAATGACGTGCTGGTCGATAACCTTTTTATGTTTACCTCGGGTGAGGGAGCTGACTGACGCTGCATCACACACACACACACACACACACACACACACACACACACACACACACAGACATGACTGTATGTGCGTCGCATGTTGGCATGCTTGTCAATGGCAGACAATGTAGTGATCAAGGGCAATACTGAATTATAAGCACTGCTAAAAAAAAAAACATCAAACTTAGAAGTAAAAGTTGAGGATTATAACACGTTACTGGTTAAGGCAACTCTGACAATGAAAGATATTAAGTGTAAGTCGTTTCTGTTTGGCAGATGCCTTAATGTTTGGCACCACAAAGAAAAACCAAGAAAGTTAACCGTAAGATCTGGAAGCAGGTAAAATCTAGATGCAGCCCATGAAGAAGAATCCAACATCTCTTCACTCTCTTTGTCAGCGACAGTTGAGACGATAGTGTTTTATTAATGAGGCAATAAACTGACACGAACAGTCCATTCAGCCGCCGACAGTCACTGAAAATAAAGTCCCTCTGGCAGGCGTTTAAGTTTCTATCCCACCTGTGAGATGGAGATGGATGGAGTGGAGGGCTGGAGTGGTGGAAGACTGTCAATGATGGTCAAAGTCTCATAGCAAATGAATTACACCCAGTTGAGGGTGAACTGCAGTGAGGCAGCTGGCGTCTACATCTCGTGGGCGGCGAGACGATGTTCTGGCACGCCGTTGGCATGCGCCACCACCGTGTTGTTCTCATTGAGGCGCCTCACACGGTACATTTCATAGTGGATGCTGCTGGTGATGTCCTTAATGTTCTGCATATGGGTCCTGGAAGAAACATACACATCCGTTAGAAACCAGTACAAGAGATGGACACACCTCAAAACCTTTTGGTGGAATAACCATATCAAACGCAAGTTATTACATTTCATAAAACACACACTGACACAAGGCTGCATGAAAACAGAAACATTTAAGACCAAGACAAAATGATATGGAGACAAAATTCCCTCACCTGATGAGGAGATCCCGTAAATAGGCAAACTCACAGTGGGCTATGTTCTCAACTGAAGGAGACAGAAAAGTCACGAGTTATCAGAAATAACTGAAAGTGAGCGAATACACACAAAAAGGACAGCGTGCCAGTTGTGAGGTAAGCTTTGGTGCTATTACAGTTTCCTAAACAGTCCACTAGGTGGAATCAGTGACATCAGTGTGACGTCCCTGTAGACCAAGAGCTGCTGTTTGTTGTCTCAACACTCAAATGCCCTCAGCCATTGCAGAACTCTGAAGTCCTCCTGAAGAGATGAGCTTGTATGTACGTATATCCTATGAGAGCATCCACAGTGTATCCTTTGTGGTACAAAGGGGGGGGGGGGGACCAAGCAAACACATCAGACCTCTTCAGACAGAGTGCGTCTGCTAGAGGCCTGAACCAGCTGTATGGCACACGACACCAGTCTGCACACTGAATGGAGCATTGTTTCATTGACCGTCTCAGTGAGGTCTCTACCAGACTCCCCTTTTGTCTTTTCTTCTCAACAAATCCCCCTCTGGGTTAGTCATGTACACACCGAGGTATTCTGTACTGGAAGTGGCTCTTCCAAACAATTTAAATAAGGAGAACAAAAAAGTGAAATAGGAAAGAAGAGGAGAGAGAGAGTGATACCTTCAATGGTTCCCCACTTGGTCTTCCTCCCCAGCAGCCTCCTGCCATTGACCTGGTACTCCTGGTCGCTGCCCACCACAGCAAATGGAATCATCTCCTGCTCACAGGTTGAGCATCAACAGACAACGGAGTCAGAAATGATTCATTTTAAGTACATTCAAAATGACTGAATGGTTTCAGGATGGCAGATAATAGAGTCACAACTCCTGCCACATGTATGTGTCGTTGCTTTGAAAGTGTTCGCTCACCCTGATCTTCTCGTTGATCATTCTGTCCTCGGCATCCTCGTCAAATTCTTTCTGAGGGTACACGTCGATCCCGTTGGCTCGCAGCTCTTCCCTGATCTGGTGAGAGCATGTTCAAACATAAAAGGTTCACATTACAGGGCTTAATGCTCAATTACATTTCAGTTGACATTCATGTTTGAAGTGACCCATACCCGACATCAGTGTGAACAGATGTCTGCCCTGAAATGTCTCACATGCAACCAAAAACATCACACACGAGGGGGATTGCCCATTATCTCGAAAATACACACTGGAGTTGTTGAAGTCTAGGGACTGTCAACATATTGTTCGATTTAACAGATCTGGGTTCCCCATTACAAAGATGATACTCCTAAATCAAAACATATGACTTTGCATGACTGGATGTGTAATGTTACTGCTCGATAGGGTGAGCGACCTGCGCAATGAAGTATGACTTGGAAAAACACGCATGAATTCCAATATGACCGTTTGCATGACCAGCGACTGGATTTAGGACCACATGGCCCAGATCTGGTTGGAAAAAAATCTGATGCAACAGATCACATCTGTGTCACTTGAGTCACGGATTAGGGCCTCGTGATGTGAACATAGGCAAAGAGAAACACAACAAACTTTGAACACACTACAGATTTGAAAGGATACAAACTAAGGCCTTTAATTGCAGGAGTAATTAGACGGACGCGCTTGATGCAGTCTTGAGAGACATCAAACAAATGTACCTTAATCTGGCAGGATTAACACTAATCTGCCTTCTAATCTACTCCAAAAGTCTGGGTTTAGTGGTTAATCGCTGTCTGTATACAAACAAAACAGAAAACCTCACAAGACGGATGAGTACCATGTGCACACACCAGGTCTGCCATGCACCGACACAAGCAAACAAGCACGCACACATAAACCAGGGGGTTTATGCCGCTAATGAGGAGGGGAAATCCTAAAATCCTTGCAGACTGCCAATAAAAACATACAAATGAAGGGCTGCAGCCTTATTAACCGCGTAGAGGAAGTGTAGAAAGTAAAGGGTAAAGAAAGAGACGGATGCTCTTGAGTCTAATCATGTTTTGTGACTGTCCAGAGAGCGAGGGGAGAGTGCAACTACAGGAACTTATCTCTGGTTACTGCTCCACAAACATGGAAAAATGCACGCGTGAAGAGGGAGAAGAAGAACAAAAAAAGATCATGTTTCTAGATTGCAGATTAATGGCAGAAAAAAGAAAGATAAAGACATTTTAGATACAGTAAAACAGAAATCTATTAAAAGAATAAACAAAAGAGGAAATGGCAGCAGAAAAACGTTACCTTCTTTTTGAAGAAGTCCCTCTCCTCCAGGGTGAGTGTGTCGGCCTTGGCGATGACTGGGACAATGTTGACCACCTTACTGAGACGTCTCATGAATTCTACATCAAGAGGCCGCAGACTGAGACGGGGAGAGACAAGAAAACAAGAAGGATGACATGAGCTGTAACACAGAACCCCTCCACCAGGGGGCAGGTGTTCCCAACAATTCACCAAGATGGAGGAACTCCTGTACCTAACAACACACACACAGTATCAACAGTTCAAACTGTTACCCATGACCTGATCATACTGTATACATGTGAACATCTATTTGATGAGGTTCAAAGGAGTTGTGGTCAGTTTGAGTGGCCCCCAGTTTGACAAAAGCATCTGCATGTGGTTATGGTAGAGGATGCTGGCCTGGCTAACAACACTTTGACAAAGACCAGCTATTGTTAACAAGGAGTCTCATGCACTTATGCAGGAGCACGCTCAGAAAAAGACCAAAAGTGCAAAATTTATTGCATGCTCCCAGACACCCACACAGTCTCTCTCGTCCTTCCTTCCTCTCTCTCTCTCTCTCTCCCATTAGACTTTTTAAGGCAATCCTTGAGCAGCTGCTGGCCAGCCCATGTGACATCTGCAGAGTTGGATCAACATGAAACCTTGCTGGATGGGGTGCGGAGACAGGGGGCATTTTCATACCAGCCCCCTGCCAGAGTAAAGACAGGTCCATGACACACAAATGAATAGAGGTGCAGCACATGAATAGTGCTGATGATCAACGGTGTGTGTGTGTGTGTGTGTGTGTGTGTGTGTGCTCAAACGAGGCTGACAATCCACAGCTGCCTTCAACATTTTCCCCAAGACCGGCCGCAGCGCTCGACTAGATTAACACAAAAGCAAAGGCTATAACATGCTCTGTGAAAGCATTACTTGATGGACACATGAGACTGTTTGCACTCTGCCTCTAATTCCTTCTGCTAGTATACGCCAACCCCCTGAGCTCCGAACAGCGAGGCGCTGAACCAACACAGTGTGGAGAGGGACGGCAGTTTATGCAGTTCGATCAGAGCCAGATGTGCGTCTCTGTAATAGATCCAGGGAGTGAAACTCGGGACATTGTGCTGCTGCAGGGCCTGGCGAGAGCAGCCCATCTTTCCTGTGTGTGTGTGTGTGTGTGTGTGGTGGAGTGCTGTTCTGGGATATGTTGCATCGCGCTGCGGAAATGTGTGTGGGCGTGTGTGTGTTCAATATGAGGGGTAAGAAATGTCTCACATTGCCTCACCAAGAAGCTTGAGAACAAACAAAGGAAGTCTGTATCTTCATATGATCTGTCAGCACATGCTCAACGGCTGCATCTCGTCGTCGATTCGTTGATGCTCAACACACTGTTACTGCCAGTGACAGTTGTTGAAGTTTCAGGTTTTTTGTAATTCTTTTGTCAGCTAAGGATCAGTCTGTAATGCAGTCAAGAAACGCTGCAATACGCCAACAAAGGCAGGGAAGAAGAAGACTACGAGCTAGTGAACAGGAATGTTGACGATGCAAGGTCCGAAATATGTTTGCAAATAGTTTATAAAGGAAGGAAATGCATTTCAACGCTTTTGTTAGACCTGAAAGACCTCAATGTGTTTTAATGAGTGAAGCTCCACAGTACACCGTTCGGATAAGTTAGCAGGCTGCTGGCGGTAGCTTCATCTATAATGTTCATACATTAGTGGTTTCAATCTGAAAGTGAACAAGTGTATTCGCCAAAATGTTTTTCTTTCAAAGCGTCCATCATCTCGTGTGTTGTGCTCTCATGTCTACATTTAACCATGTTTGCATGCGTCCTTACCAGTGTCCGGTCGGGGGGATGAAGTATATGCAGCAGTGGACTCTGGAGTCTGGAATCCTTTTCTTCCTGTTGATGTTGATCTCCTCCTGCAGGTACGCCTCGTACTGGTCATTAATGAACTTCATGATGGGCTGCCAGCTAGTCCATGGTGAGGGATGGATTGAGTGGTAAGGGAAGAGATGAGGGAAAAGAGGAAGCAACACCGAGGTGAAAAGAGGAAAAGAAGGAGGTGTAGATGGGTAAAAGGAGGGAGATGAGGATATAGAGAGGCAGAGAACAGGAAAAGTAAGGAGAAAGGGAGGGGCATCTGGTTAGACACAATTTAAATATTTCACTATGTCGTCAATGCAATGATGGTAAAATAGTAGCGTACCAGTTCTCATTGTTGATCTGGTCTCCAAAACCTGGTGTGTCAATGACTGTCAGCTTCATTCTCACTCCCTTCTCCTCGATGTCTGCACACAAAGAAATATACTTTAATGTCAAAAACAGTCTGTACTTTATCAACTACGACTTAACCACGCACTAGAGATGCAAAACAAACGTAGCATGATTCTGCAACTGCACAGCTGCCAAATTAGAAAATGGGCTGGTTTTATGAGGCTACGAATACAGTATAATCAAAGGTCGTTTCATCCAAGATTACAGTAATTAAAGAAAATTACAATTAGACAATTAGAGAAAAGTAGAGTGAAATAAGGATAAGGTACTGTAAATGTTTGGAGCGACTACACGAGCAGTATGTAAGAGAAAAGTGCAACCAAAGAGGGAAATAGAAAAAACGAAGTGGCAGAGAATGAGATGAGTGGATTTTGGCAAACAGATGATAGAAAAAAAACAGAAAACAGGTAAAAAAGAAGGGACAGAGAGAAGAGCTGAGGGGTTCAAGAGGGCCATACCATGACTGATGGACTTTATTTCGATTGTTTTGGGGATCTTCTCCTGGGCTGTAGCCAGCACCGACTTACGGCTGACTTTAGACTTGAACAGCGTGTTCATCAGAGTAGACTTTCCCAGGCCACTCTGTCCTGTAAGCAAAAACACAGTCAGAGAGGCAGACAGTGAGACAGATACACACACACCAGTCCACACACACTGCAACATTGGGGCCATAAAAAACCCAAGCAAGACCCATTATTTGGACGGTTGGGACGACTCCACGCCGTCAGTTGACAGTGACGAGCTGCAGGTGTACGCCAGCACTAACACTGTCAGAAAATCCATCAGGACACACGTCTTCAACCCAAACACACCATCAATAAGACACATCGGATCCGTGGTAAACCAGTTTTTAATTTAAAAAAAAAAAAAAATAATCAGAAGGCTTGGATTATTGTGCGCTAAGCCACCAGAAATAAAGAATCCCCCTCCAACAGACCCGTAGTAAATACTACTTCAGCTTTTAATTCTAGGTGACACTGAGCCAGAAGAGAATGGATGTAAATATGAAAAACTACAACCTTCATTCATAATATTTGCACACATTTAATCTATACAAATGCATGAATGGTTGTCGTTTTCTTGGACATGGCAATACTGCGAGTCTTGAAGTTCACGTTGCAGTTGGCTGATAAAAGGCTCCCCAAATGGAGGAGATTAATCGAGGTCGACTTTAATGTAGAAGAAGCAGCAAGACTCACTCTAGACTGTCCGAGTCATCATAAACTGTTTGGTGATATGGATGGGACCCTCTGTGACTCCTGCACGCCATGCTAACATCTCCACGGGTTCATGAAGAGGAGTTTAGAGGGGCCCACTGGGCAGCGAACATTCACAGTTCAACTTCAAGTTAAGTCAACATGGAGACCTTTACTGATTTATGGAGACAGTCGCATGTTCTGTACAAGAAGCACATGGATCTGTACAACCGGTATGCAAGCCAACAGCTGCATTCCTTCCTGCACGGCTCCCCTTTCTTAAAGTGGCGGTACATTAACGTCACCTAAACATGGAAACCAAGTTCGTTCAGTTTTGTTTACCGTTGCCTCCACAACTTTATTTAAAATCAGTCTCCAGCCTGAGGCTGCTTCTAAAACAAACTTCTTTTTAATGAGAGGATGAAACACAAGACCAACCGGCGCGACTTCATCCAGAGGAGACGTACAGTAGGGAGGCTGAGTGGGTTTGTCTCATGTTGAGGTGTGCATGTGTAATTAGCTCCCGTTTTAAAAGGTGTCTGATCACAGTGACGAGGGCTTAGTGAGAGAGTGTTTTACGTGGCTGCTTATTAAAATAAGTTTGAGGCCTCCATCTTCTGCCATGATTAGAGAGAAAAGTTGACACCAAAAAAAAAAGAGAAATTGACTTTAGAGTCTGCACTTGATGACAAGGCTCACAGAATGAGAAAGACAAATAGTATCCGTGACTAAAAAGCGACCTTTGCAGTGTGCAGAACATTCATTCTGGCTCAAACTAAATGTGGACGATATGAGATAAGATAAGATAAGATAATCCTTTATTAGTCCCTCAGTGGGGAAATTACAGGACTGAAACATTAGCTGGTGAGCACATGGGCTACTTACCCACAACCATGATGTTGAGCTCAAAACCCTGCTTCATGGCCTTCCTCCTCATCTGCTCCAGAATAGCGTCAATGCCCACGTAACTGAAGTCCACCCCGGGGCCACCGGCCTTCTCCCCGTACGGCCCCCCCACTGCTGGGGCCACCATAGCATCAGGGGCCACCGCCTCAGACATGGCACTGCTGCTGTAGCTGGGAATCACCTCGGGCCCTGGTTTGAAAGAGAGAGAGAGCGAGAGAAGGTTAGAGGGAATGAGATGAGGTGTGATAAGAGGGGATTAAGGGTATGAAGGGAATGAGGGTGGATAGAAGTGGCAGATAAATGAAGAATCTAAGATTCTATGAAAACACCTGTTGAATAAGGAACAACGTATTGTACTAAACTGCAAAGATGCACAAAAACCTAAAGCAATACTAGATTTTGGGAAAAAAAAACAACTTATTAGGGAGATTGGCGAGAGGATCACGCCACCTCACTTCTGAAGGGAGGAAGTTATTAATGGTCACGGCCAAAATTGGTAAAACAAACCTCCGGAAAACTGCAAATTGATGCTTTTAGACTTTGTTTTCTGTATGTATTAATCAAGTAAGATATAACGTGTTAATAAACAGTGAGCCTCAGATGATTTGCTGGTCGGTGGATTTTATTACCTTTGGACAGAGTCCGGCTAGCTGTTTCCTCCTGGTTCAAGTCTTTGTGGTAAGCTAAGTGGCTCTTGGCTGTAGCCTTATATTTAACGGATGAATATAAGAATTATGTCAGATTTTCTCATCTAACTTTTCAAAAGAAAGCAAATAAGTGCATGCTGCTCATCAGTGCTTTGGATGCACCTCTTGTAAGACTGGAGCGGAAGTGACGGCTGAATCGGGTAAGTTGTTTTAGCTTGCTTTTTATTCAAACACACACACACACACACACACACACACACACACACACACACACACACACACACTTGTTAAACACCCCCTGACTTTCAAACAGCGGGAGAAGCTGGTCTCATGCCAATACAGACTTTTGACTCAACAGAAAACTATTAGAAAATATACTCTGTAGAATTAAAGTACTTTGCACTTGGCAGGAGGTTATCCCTGCAGTTTGTTTTGACAATGATTAGCTTAATGTCCTCCTGTGGAATGCCGTCGGACATGTGTCCAATTGTAAGACAAATATTAAACTTTGAACATGCTCACCGAGGTCTGCCGACACTGTTAACGGCCTCCAATATGCATGCAGAAAGTGGCTGAACCATAACAATATGTTAAGTCAGCGTAGGTGAAGAATTTACAGCGTGTATGGACAGTACTTCATGTAGCTGCTCCCCCCCCACAAGGCCTCCCTTCCCCTCGCCCTCCACGGTGCCGTGTTACTGTCCTGTTAATGTGAGAGTGGAAAAGAGGGAGACTGCCGAGGCTGAAACCTGATCCGCTCACCCAGTTAGCCCTGGTCTCTCACTCACACACACACACACACACACACACACACACACACACACACACGTTTGTGCATTTAAAACACAGTGGACGCCATGACACCGCTCACACACACACAGCCTTTCCCCCGTTTGATCACATAGCTGACCTGCAAGCGCATGAAATCGCGCGGACCGTCAGCTGCTGCCAAGAATTAAACAGCTATTGGCTTCCAGCTCGGACACAAATTTTACTTCACAACACGGCCTGTCACAAGGAGACGAAGTCCAGACGACTAGCCAGCTCACTCGCACTACTCGGGGAAATTAAATCAACAGGGAATGACAAGTAGAAAGTCCACACACTTCAACCTGGCACTGCATTGATTCATGGAAGAAATTCAGTGAAGAATAACACCACTGTGGAAACTCAACAGTGGTTCGTATTCAACGTTGAGTCTTACTTTTCTAATGTGTTCTATTGTGTGTGTGTGTGTGTGTGTGTGTGTGTGTGTGTGTGTGTGTGTGTGTGTGTGTGTGTGTGTGTGTGTGTGTGTGTGTGTGTGTCCCCCAGAGACCCACCTATGGAAGCAGCTCTCCTGGCCTCATTCACCACTTCCCCATCCTGTTCCAGCAGTCAGTCAGCAACTTACTGCCCTCCACCTCTCCCCTCCACCTCCCACATTCCCGTACCTCTGCTCGTGTCTCTCTCAGCCTCACCATTTCCTCTCTCCACACACTGATAATCTCGCTCGTCTTCATTTTCCCCTCTCCACTCCATCTCTTGACTTTCTTTTGTCTCTCCTGTTCGACTCCCCCGTCTTCTTTTGATCTGACATTACATCTTCGCCTTCTTTCTCCCTCCCACAGCTCATCTGGCTTTTATCTTTGACATTTCATTTGTTCTCCCTTTTCTAAACTCTCCTGAAGTCACTGCTTTTATCTCCACCTCGCAAAGCCTCTTTCTTTTTATCCTTTGCTGGACACTTTTCATGTCAAGCTCCCTCGCTGCTCCGCCAACACTTCTCTGATAGCTATGTGCTGTAAACAGAGACGTTGGCCAGGGGCTAGCTCACCTTGACAGGCAAGCATGCGACAACTGAGCCTCACCTGAGGCGGGATGCCAGCAAAGCAGTACGGACATGAAATGAATGGGCTTAACAGACACTTGAGATAAAGTATCAGCCTCGGAGTGCTCAAATATCACCCAAAAGCAGCTACACCTGCAAAACACTAAAATAAAAATAACCCTCCTTCTTCTCTGTTAATACGATAGACACAATGTCACATCTCAAAGCTGAAACTGTTTTTAGGATTTTAATGCAAAACATTCAACTGTTCTAGTTTCTCAATTGTAAGAATTAACTGCATTTCTTTTTGATACTGAAATGATCATTGGACAAACTGTTCATCATGGACTTTAGGTAAACGTGATGAACATGGCTCAGTACAGGGTACTGCGAACAATACCACCCACATCTATTGTATTAACAAGCACACACACCGATCTCCCAGTGCGGGTGGAAAAACTTCTAAAGCCACCAAAACACAGAGTGAGTGGAGGCGAGACGGAACGATGTCCGTGTATCCTGCATCTCAACGAGCTGGTTACCCCGACAGAAGCAGCAAGACTCTTCAGGCCATCGTTAACCGTCTTTCATGGCACGCCGCCAGTTTGCCCGAGCCAAAGTAGAGTCAAACACTGTAAAAGACTTGGCAAACGCACAACACACACTGAAGAACGCAAAGTGCCGGAGCATTACTGTGGGAAACACAGCTCGACCCAACAATGGAAATCAATCACCTTCATTACAGGTAGTAAACCGTTTCAGACCTGTGTCGTCAATTTCAGCAAACTACAAACCCAACAAGTGAAGCTTACCGTGTCAATTCTGCCGTTTTGAGTAAAAACCAGACAGGTGAAGGCCTCAGGAATAGTGAAACATCTGGATAAACTGACCACTTATCAGACCGAGGCATTCATACCTGCAGCTCTTCCATGATGTGCTTCCAAGTGGTTCTTAGCCAGTAAAAAGAGGGTGTCGGGAGACAGCAGGTTGGAGCATGACCCTATAAATGACATCTGACCTCCACATGATCAATGTCTGGCCCTGGTGGCAAATGGAGACATTTAAGATAAGCTACCTACAAAGATCAATACGGGATTGGAAAGGATTTAGATTGGATAAAAGGCTATCAAACCCAATCCCACCCAATGTAATCGTCTTACCATCCCCCACAGCAACCCTGCAGAACTGCTCCTCCTTTACGAGTCAACGAGGGAGCTCAAAAGCAAACAGTGTTTAGTGACAATAACTTTATCACCGGAGGCCCAATAAAATGGCCTTTAAATTATACCTCAAGGCCTCGTAACATTTCAGGGAAATGCCGGTCTGATCTGACCACACCCACACAGTCCTAATAGAGTTCAACTCTAACAAAGATAATCTGCTCTCAGTAAATAACAGCTCGGAGTATTTGTTCCAAAATTTAGATTTTTATTGTCGAGCTATAAATTATAAATAAAGGATTTTCCTTTGAGTCTGTAAGACAGCAACATAAATTTTAGAAATTGGAAAGCATAAAAATGACTCACTGGACTTGCTGTGATCCTGTTTTCAATTACAGGCACGAAAGAACGTTTTTTTTTTTTTTTTCTTGCTTTCCAGCAGCATCAGATTACTTTGCTTTCTGTAAACATGGCCGACAGTCTCCTATGGCACAAAAGCATTTTGGAGGGGAGAACAGAGGAGACGAGAGCAATGAGGAGAAAGTCAAAGCAGCAAGGAAGGAGTGTGGGGATAAGCATGAGATAAAGAGAAGAAGCTAAAAGGAAAAGGACTGTTGAGTACGGGGAGGTAAACAAGATAAGGCCAGGAAAAAGAGGACAGAGGAAGGAGTTTGGAATGGAGGAGGAGGAGGGGAGGAAACAGGGAAAAGGAGAGTAGCATTTGTGATTTATTCCACTTTTGGGTCATTCCTCACTAACTACACAGAGGCCTTCAAGCAGGGACGTAGTTAAACATGTCCCTTTACGTTGCCTTTTTAAAGAAAAGACGACCGTAGAAGAACTGTGCCTGTGACTGTGTTGTCTATGTTTAGTGGAGATGTGGTCAAAACCACTGAGCCTCAGCTGTCCTGGGTGTTGATCTTGACAGCATGGCAAGCAGGTCAGAGGTCATGTTCCCAGTTTAGGTAAAAAAAAAAATATATATATATATAAAAAAAAGAGTGGCGCTGAGGTTCTACCCTCTATGACAAACCAGTGGTTTGACCCTCTGTACAAACCGACTTAAAATCACAAGAGAGGAATCCAGAGAAGGAAAAAAAAGGACTGGAAACTTGGACCGAGAGAAGTTCATATGCAGGAGAGTGATTCACTCAAAGAAAACTCTTTAAAACTCTGATAAGTCTCTTTGTTTAGACATTTATAGGACTGCGTGAAACGAGCAAGTAGAAAGTACCACCTATTTTATTCCATTCCTATGAGCCATGATGCACCCTAATGTTGTCTTTAGCAGGAGAGTACTTTTAACACTTTCAGCATGACTCATCACGATGCAATATTGTTTACACCCATTATTAGGGACACACAGTTGGCCATTGCTGTGGTTTGTTTTAATTACTGTAATACTACTAATCAAGAGATTAAGAGTACAATTACTTTGACAGTGAAGTTTTTGTGTACTGTTCACAATCCCTGAAAGTGGGGAGGTGGCTTGAGCTCACTTATTTCATGCCAAGTCATTCCAAACACACGTTACCGTACTAATCCACCAAATGGGTCGTTTGCATCGTTGCTCTGGTCTAAAATCTTTTTTTATGGTTCTTCTTTGAAAACAGCTGCTCCTCTTGTCCTTTATTTGCATTCCCAGACAGGACAAAGAAGCTCTGCATCTCGTCTCATCTTAATGTTTGTTTTGACGGAGACTCAGATGCTTCTCCAGAAGTTTGTGGGCTGCTGCAAATCTTATTCAATGTGATTAAATCAAGAAAAGGTTTCTGTGAGGCCTTTCAAATTAGATTTCCCCCAAAGAGGAAGAGATGGTACAAGCACAATTGTGGAAAGAATAAAGTGCATGAGGCCATTAAATTACTTTGAACCGGGGCTTCAACAGCCCTCCAGCACAGAATCAATAAGATACCCAGACCACATGGCCCAGGGGAGGAATATAAACGCATACATAAACACATACATGCACCCAAACACGATTTCCCACCCTCTGACAGTGAATCTCTTTATAAAAAGGGGGAAATTGGAGTGGTGGCGGCGCAAACATGGTCTGTTGTGTAATTAAAGTCGCAGTGTTTGTGCAGCAAGACCCAGTTCCCAGAGTCTCACTTGTTCAGCTCTCTGGAGAAATCTAACACGCTCATCGTGTCACTGGACACCGAGTGTGTATCCGTCATATATGTGATAGGCTTTCCTCTATTCCTGACGTGTGATGTATGTCATGTGTACACTATACAGTATGTTGTACGCACGTTTGTAAGGGCATACATGACTACTTGTCACCTACTAAGTCTTAATTCAATCATGGATCTTTCGGTCTACAAGGCCCAGGTTTTATTCAGTCAGTGCAAACGTTACTTTGCAGACGTTTGAGAAATGTTGGTAAACTGCAGTAATGACAGTAGAAGACCACAGGTTCACCTAGACTGCCAGAGGAATGTGTTCAGCCTCCACACGGCGGTTGTGCACAACAGAGAGCTGTTGTCTTCTTAGGCTCTTTAACGGCCTCCTCACGAGAAAAAGGGTTCTTGAACTGCAACAAAGTCCACTTTGCATGCTTTAGTCCATGTATTATGAAAAACAAGAGTGCTTAACCTTACGGACCAACTTCTGAACCAAAGGCTCATTTATTTAATTTCTAACTCAACATCTACATCTAAGGAAAGCAATTCCACCGAACTACGACATTCCTGCAATTGACAGAATTTGTAAGCATTACAAAACAATATTCTAGCCCAAAGCAACTGCTAAACATTAACCCAAAAGTATGTTTACACAAAAGCTAACCGAGTCAGGAAGTTGCCAAATTTCCGAGGCTCTTTGAAAACATGGCTGAATAATAACTTGGCTAGCTATTATCTGCTAGCTGCTCACTGACAGGAGCTGTCGAAGTCATGAGCCAGGCTGTGGTAGCTAGCCAGTGTAGTTCTTAATCTTAGTGAGCGGGTCAAAGTGTATCAGTGAAATGCTTGGCTGGCAGCAAGCGTAGGTCTTCGGGGCCAGAGGGCTCAGGAATCTGACCTCTGTCCTCACACAGACCTCACATCAGCGGCAACAGTCACAAGACGTGAAACTCTAATAAAACAAGATTCTCACACGTACGTCGGTATGCAGCGGAACATGACAGCAATTATTATTTTTGAATTATTAATATCAGTATATTTAAGCATTCAGACTCTATTCCTCTAGAAATATTTCCACATCTTATAATACTCAGAGGTGAGCTGTCGGTAAAAGGCACGGTGGGTGTTCAGTTACACCTGGGGCAACCTATGGTAAATGTGAAAAGGCCCATTGTTGTTCCTGAAAGCAGTGTGATAACATCAGCTCTTACACCGTTTCTGAAGAAAAAAAAAAAAGATGGAGTCTTAACGCCTGCTAACAAAAAGGGCGCATTCTCTCAGTTTAAGAGGTCAACTTTATTTATGTCAATGTTAAGACGAGGAGTCTTAAGGTCTCCAAGGCTCCTAAAGAATGTTTCTGTGTATGTGTGTATGTGCACGGACACACATCTATTGTTCTATTGACAACACAACACGCAGGAATCCTTAGTCTCTTTGACACACTTCACAATCAGTGTGTGTGTGTGTGTGTGTGTGTGTGTGTGTGAGAGAGACATAAAGCCCGTCACTCTGGTCCTCTCCAGGCCTCAGCAGTATTATTTATGGACTGTGACTGACCCACATACAAAGCCCAAGAGTACAATAGAAGACATTACTTCAGAAGACCCAACTACTGACGATGATTATTTGCTCAGTCCCGATAAGAGTTCGACGTGATTTCCTGTTCTGACATTTGACAAAGCGTGACTCCCTTTTCATTCAGTTCTTATTTTCTACCATTTGCAAAGCAGGTTAGATACGAGTCAATTATGACGGCCTCCTCATCACTGATATTGGTACTTCACCGTAATAGCATCATAATAAATGTCTTTAATGTCTGAGCTTCACACACGTTTACTACTATCTGTTCTTACAGTCAGTGTTGTCTTTTGGAATTTTTAAATAGAACATGTCCTCTAAATTAAACATAATTATAGACTTAGCTGACATTACTCACTGCTCAGAGATTAAGTCCCACACTTACAATAGGTAAGGACTGTTGCTGTTACTACATTACAGTATGTCCTGATTCACAGCTGATCTTTTGGTGACAGATGAGGGGCGGTAAAGGTTCCGTTTCCTGAATGTCAACAGAATGAAAACAGTTTGTTTCTGTATGCCAAATTGTTTTAAAAGTTAAGCGACAACTGAAGCAAAACCTTTACACCTCTCCTTTTACAACCCTTATTTATACTCGACACAACATGCACGCATCCATGCACATCCACACATCCTAAACGTGATATTCTGAGAATGTGCAGCATGTCGAGCTACAGAGACAAAACCTTATCAATTTTACGCGACGAGAGCTCCGGTTACATTCACGGGATATTTTGCATTTCATAGTTATGATGCTGAATTCCACAACAGATACATAATCTCACTGCACTGACTTATTGGCTGACTCAAGCATACACGGACAGACAAAGACATTCAAGATACAGAAGGTAACGATGACCTTTTCAGCGTCCCATCAAACACTGGTGAAAGGCCACTGTCTGTTCTCGCCTGGCAATGCACAGGGGCCACAACAGAGCTCCTTTCAACAGCTCTGTGTGTGTGTGTGTGTGTGTGTGTGCATGCTTGTGAGGGAAAACAGAGGCGGGTGACTCTCTTAAAAGGTGAAGGGTGGGTTGCTGTTTTCCATCGGTTTGTTGTTATCAGAGAGCAATGCCTTTTATTCCCCAGGTCAATGCTAGGCAACAAAGCCCGGGTGATACAATGCAGCAGCTCACCTCCTTCCTCCTGCTGCCACATCGCCAGTTAGCCAAAAGCTCACACAATCACATTTAAACACAGACAGAGAGGCTAATCACAAAAGTTGACGTGAAAAAAAAAAAACAACTTGAAAGAACAACTGTTTGGGGTGAACAAAGCAGCTCAAAAGAACAAAGAATTTGAATATCCTTTGATTTCGGTCAAAATTTGATACATAGCGTTTCCCACTAAATAAGAATAAGGACCACTTTTTACTGATTATCATTAAATAAGATGATTCCTTCACTGTACTTTCCAAAGCAGAAACTAAACTTAATTCCCTTCTGCACTCTGTGGACCCTCCTAACCACAAGTGTGGAGCTAACCTTTCACTTTGCCACACACACACACACACACACACACACCTGAGCGCTTGCTACGCGATCATGTAATGGATCATTGTCAGAAACAGCAGAACACGTCCAGTGTGTGGACAACGTCGGGAGGGAGGAGACATGAAGAAACAGAAAAGTGAATTTAAACAGAGTAGGGGCTGAAACATGATGGAGCATCACTCTGTAGACATACATACAGACGGAATACAAAGCTTGGCACAGAGCAGACACACGCACACCATTTAAGAGATGAAAGACAGAAGGAATGTAAAACTTCAATAATGGTAATTACACGAACATGCAAGTAGACACACACACGCATGTAAATTTAAAAAAAAACGTGTTAAAACCGATTAATAACTGGAAAACTTCCACTTATAACTGGACTCACAAAACACTTTTCTTTGCAGTCATTTTTCATTTTCAGCCCGACAGTCAACTGCTAAAAACAACTAACATATAGACACAAATAAACAGCTGGGTTCCAGAGTCAAGTATGGAAGGCATGCAGCGATATTAATCAAGTCAAGTATGGGGAAATGACAGATGATCAAATCTGTTCTTCCGCTGAAGAGAAGGAACATAGAAAGAAAAAAAAAAAAGAACACAACAAAGGACAATTTACTCCCTGTAGATTCCAACTAGTTTCTTACAAACACACCCACACACATATACACACACCCACGCACAGATACTCTCCCGGTATGCAAAACACTCACCGTGTGTGAACTGTGTGTATGTGTGTACGAGTCGTCCCCTGCCAAAGCGCAGTGCTCCAGTGAGAGGCCAAACTCTGCTGAGGCTCTGGAAGCTCCCAGCCTGCCCCTCCCACCCAGGCCTGTCATGTGACCGAGCACGCAAAGGCAACCAGAGACGCCCACTTCCTTCAAACCCCCCACACAAACGCTCCAATAGAGAAAGAAACTTCCAACCTGTATGCGTGCAAAAATTTACTTTTACTGTGAAAAAGTAGCAGAGTTTAAACATTGAGTAAGGGAGGGAGAATGAGCTGGACGTTAGAGAGAAAAAGGCTGTGGAAGGAGCCTTTGGGGCAGCCGAATGTCTTCTCTCCTAAACCCCCGGGATATACAACCCTAATTATCTGACCCTCTCATCTGCTCCTCAGGCGTTGCATTCATCACATCCCATTCATTCCTCTCACACAGACCTGAGACGCATCACACGACCGAGATTCCCTTTGTCATCTGTTGGTGCACTGATGCACTCCGCTTTAAGTTTTCAAGATACAAACAAGCCCTTTGGTGCTCAACACCTTTGGGTTATCATCGTCATCTACGACTCAGGGCTGCCGTTCCCACAGGCATCGCATTCAGGCATTCTTGTGTGTTGCGGAATGAGGGGAGGATATGAAGACATTTGTTCTTTTCTCAAAAGTGAGAAAAAAGTTGAAAGCGCTAGTTGTTGTTGCATAATTTCCCAGCAAACAGCAAATTATCACCATGAATCTAGTATCAAGTAGAGAGCCAACACAGCAACTTTAAAAAAACAGAGCAGCAATTAAAGTCAGTTTTCCAACATTAATGTATAATGTTTAGAGGGGAACCCAAAGAGATGACAGTTAAATTAAAGTACAACTCAAAAGTGCCTTAAAATTTGCAGAATTTCTGTTGAATAGACAAAAATGCAGCCTTAACGTATTTTTTTTTTAAAACCTGGGAACAAACCAATTACTTTGGCCGATTACTATTCTTATACAGTATGCATTTGTGTGATTAAAGAGGAGAGGAAACAGCTGTCTCCAGCCTCACAGGAAGTGTAATTACACACCAGTGCAGAGATCAACCTTACAGCCACATGAGCAGACAGACACACACACACACACACACACAGGGCAACACCTGCATTCCTCCAGATAAAAGAGTCATGTTTCTTAAAAAGCAGGCACAAAGGCTGGAAAGATGGATTTGTTTCATTTCATTTCACACTTTTGTTGCCAAGATAAACTTTTCTCGCAGCACATGTCGGCACCTCAATGTTAAACGCCCGTTACACCCAGATCAGAATGTATAGCGTGTCCAGCTAACCAATCGGAAGCATCGTTATGGGCCTTCAAAATTCTGCATTTTACCAAAATACAGTATATATACACAGATACTATGAGAGAAAAAAACAAACGCACACAGACGGACTTGTTAGTGGGATTAAAACCCGGACATACCAAATAAGGAGTTGGAATAAACCACCGTTATACTTAGTTTTACGATGTGGGAAACGGTACATTTTCCCCAAACTACGGCCCCGTGTCTTAAAACTGTTCAGTCTTTGCCTTCTCTCTTTTCATCTGACCTCCATCAGAAACTCCACTTTATCGCCCCAATAAAAGCTCAGTGTTTAAAACGGGAGGTACTAAAATGTAGATAAAACTGACAGGAGTTACTTGTGCGATTAGAAGCGCCTAGTAAGTGAGTTTGCTGTGTGGAGGACAAAGAGAGACAAAAAAAATACAGTTTACATTTCATAAACAGAGGCAGAAAAAAAACATGTTCTTTCCGTTTGCCATTTAATGCAAACCATTTAACACCCAAATTCAATGAATTTAATGACGCAGCAGAATCTGCTGACATGGCATAGTTGCTCCGTTTGAAAAGAAATGAAAGGGTTGAACAACTCTGAGCTCTTAAAACAAACGTTTCCTCTCGCCTCTTCCCCCACACCGCTGCCTCTCTGCAGCCAAACTCTTTTACCATCTTTCGCGCTCACCAATAACTCCGGCTCGTCTTTCTCCCTTTTACCCCAAACCCTCGAGTCAAAGTTTTTCTGAGCTCCCCAGAGTTCAGAGAGTAAATCTGTGTGACGCGCAACACACTCCAATTCACTGCAGGTTTTACTATGGCTCAGTCTGCGCCAACTGTAAAGCTCTGCAAGCTGACGACACGACTTCACAGAGGTTAGTAATAGGTCAAAACAATAAAACAAGATAAAAAACAGAAGATTTCCACTCCCTCCCTGTCGAAGATTCTTCTTAAAGTCGCTGACTCCTGAGTGAACCCTGCACGCACGCATAGTGACATAATGCGTTTGATTCGACATAGCTTGGCATGTCGCTTCATTTAAGAGTAGCTGCCATGTTTGGGGACACGGCCATCTCAGATCAAATTATCTATATATTTTGAGGCGCCGGATGATGGGAGTGACAGAAGGTCAATGGCAGGGAGCGCCGAGCCAAGATGGAGCCAAGATGTATTGGGGAGGTGGAGTAGAGGGCTGCCTGGCTGACCCCCGACAATGTTCCCTGCAGCTGTCCAAGGACTTGCATAACAACTTGATGGATCCAAGTAGCATGAATCACCGGCTGCATTACATTAACTGCATCAGTGGCTGATTTTTTTTTTAAACAATTGTATCAAAGAGAACACGGCGATATCTTGTGCAATGCCAGTTAGCCGTCATAACAATTATTTTAATCAATTTCTCTACAACAAACTATAACGTTTACCGAATTATCAGCATCTCTGGCAGCACCGTACATGTCGAGAGCATCGTTAGTACTGCATTGCTTGTATGATGCTCTTGTGCTGCCCATGTGAAAGATGTGGGTGGTGAGCACAGAGGAACTAAGTGTTTCCTTTGTGTGTATTTGACTTTCTTTCCGTCTTTCCCACAGGGAATACCAAAGCCTTCACACAGGATATCACGAGAAACGTCAGTGTGTCTCTGTGAATACACATCTGTGTGTCACTGTGTTTATGGAGGCGTCACATGAATCCACTTTTCTGTGAAAAAAAGGATTCATAGAAGACCAAAAACAAACGGCTTCAGCAGCCTCACAACGGACGGTGCTGCATGTATGCAAACACAGAGCAAGACCGCTGATCGGCTGTTTGGTACGTTTCAAAATGTCAACTATAACGGCCTTTAAATGCAGCACTGCCACAAAGCTTTCACAAGCTCAAGGCTTGATACCTTCCAGGTGTGAGAGACCAACTACCTGTGTGACAGCATCTCCTGCTGGCTGCTGGTAGAGATGCAGCAGTGCAGGCAGTGAACAGGCTACTAAAACATACTGTAGTGACAACTTTAACTATTCCTCATTCTACAGACCATCTCAGGAGAGAAACGTATACAGTATAGTTATATAGTTAATGTAGTATTGGTCCAACATTGTTTTACTGCATATATTTTGCCAACAAAAACGGCATTTCAAAGAGATTTCAATGCAACTGCTCCACAATATAGATGAAAGATATAAAGATGATTTGATTAAAAAAAAATCTGTAATTAAATAAAAAATAGATTAAAAAAATGGTTGGTTATCGTCGTCTCTCAACCAACAATTGCTGGCGCACATTGGAAGACAAAATGCCAAATTCACCACGTTTTTGAAGCAGATATTGCCGTGAAATGATATAAGCAACAAACATCTGACGATAGCATACATAAATATAAAAAAAAAAATGAAACAAGAAAGTAATCGAACTATGACTAAACATCTTGTCACGCCAATGAATACTTGTTGAGCCAGTTAAATTCCTAGTAACGCCGACACACAGATCACATACCAGACGGCAGCAGATCAACACAGGTGAGCTCCATCATTTTCTGATCACTAGCATTTAACTGAAATCTTCTTTGTAAATGGCTCATATGAACTTCAGATAAAATACACGTTTGCACAGAAACGAGGACTGTGGATTCCTTCTGATACGTTAACTCTTTCTGCTTAGCAGGAACAATGGCAACAAGTGAAACCTGTTTCAACGTTCATATGGCCACAAGACTTGTTTTAAGAACGACATCTCAATGTAAACTTACTAGGGGTGTAACTGTTCACAAAATTCTCGGTCGGTACGTTTTCAATACAGCAAAAAAGCAGAAATGCCAAATCCTCGCTGGTGAGACTCTTAAGGGGGCGTGTCTGAAGAACATGGCTCTTCATCTCCCATTCAGTAGTGAGGTAATGTGTTGTTACAGTCGGGTAGCTTTGTGTAGTCTGTGACGTCCGGCCGTCTGCTGTCAGAGGAACAGCGGGTGCCTCAAACATTTCATTCTCCGTTTGGGGTTTTGTTTTGTTTTACAAAGCAGGAATTATGGTCTGGCGAAATGAGCTCGTGAAGGAGGAGTGTCACGGGGCTCAACAACATTAAGTAAGTGAGTATGATTTATTTATTAAGCGCTTTTTACAGACATAAGTCACAGAGTGCTAAACAGGGGCAGAATTACAAACAACACAATGTGACCATATAAGGGCCAATCATTTACATACACACAGAAAGTAGAAAATTAAAACGTGGTTTAAAAGCAGGCCTAGAACATGAGCTTTTAGTCAAATGCCAGGTGGGTCTTGAGCTGATTCTGGAATGAATTGACAGAAACGTAGGGGTGCGGGCAGAGCATTCCACAACCTTGGTGCTACTGCCTCAAAAGATCGGTCACCACGGGTCTTATCTGTCTGTCCCACTCGCGTGGGACAGACAGATAATTTAACATGTTTGACCCGAGAGCGAGGGCGGGTGAATAAGGGTGAAGTAATTCAGTCAAATATGTAGGAGCCTGGCCGTGTAGTGCTCTGTAAGTGAGAGTGAGAATTTTGAAGTGTATCCTAAATGCTACAGGGAGCCAGTGGAGATATCGGAGTATGGGGGTGATGTGAGACCATCGATTTGTCCTGGTGAGTAATCTGGCAGCAGCACTTTGGATTACCTACTAACAGTTGAGAGCAGCTACACTGAGTGACGAGAAAAGTGTGTTGCAGTAGTCGATTGGTGAAGGGATGACGGCGTGTAACTCTAGTTTGGTGAAGAGATGAAGGCGTGTAACTCTAGTTCAGCTGTTGGCACTACAGATCTCAGTTTACTGATGTTTCTTAGATGGAAGAAACATGATCTGGACAGCTGCTTAACATGGGGGTCAAACGACATGGATCGATCAAAAATAACCCCTAGATTGTGCAGGTTGCAATGGGCAGCAGAGGAGAGTGGACAAATACCCTGCTTGATCGTAGGGACAAATTAATCTGGTGCAATAACTAGAACCTAAGCATGTTCGTACAGACAGTAGAATGTTTTTCTTCCGTGGTGGGAGTGCCAGACAGCACGTTGTCCGTTACGTCGGGTGGGTTGCCATGTTGAGCGCAGTGGTTGCACCGAGAGAACATTATACTTCCCACAATTTAAGCTTTTACATAAATGCAATAGTATTATTCGGTTCGTAATGCGTAGGGAACTGAAAGCCTCGTACCCAACGGTTCAATACAAATACGTGTATTGTTACACATCTAGAACTTATCCTTTAGTGTTGCGCTATTCATCAAAATAAAAGATACTATAAAATTGATTTATTGAGTCAGGAAAATAATCATAAGATGAATTGCCAGTTGCAAGTATGCTTTGAGAATCTACAAAATAGATGAATGTAAGCAATATCATTTTAACTATCTCTACAGGATGATGGAGAAGACAGGAAGAGTCATGATCTGCTGTGTAGCTCTGCTCCTTGTAATGACCTCTGTGTCGGCACAGAGCGAGCTTGATTCAATCAACGATTTAAAGGAAATCGACTTTGGTCAATCTGTGCCCAAACACAGTCTTTTGCTGCTCTACTGGTTTGCCAACATAGTGGACATCGATGAGGACGACGACATAAGCCTGACCTTTGACCCGGAAAGTAGAGCTTATGGCGCACATCATTATGGCAACTATGAGGGGCTGTTGGACGACTTGCCTAGCGGAAATATCAGATACAATTACTACACTATTGGCAGTCTCTATCAACAAACATCCATGCAACTTCCTCGTTATGTTGTCCGTCCCCCAGCAACAGAGTATGAGGGAAGTAACAGGGACAGGATCATAATTCGCATCAGGGAGCCGAACATAGGACGTAGAGCTCAGCAGAATATAGACCAAGTTTATATCACACAGCATATTGAACATGAGGGGGAATATGATCCAGATCATACCTACAGGATCACTACTAACCTCTTGATACAGATCAGACAGTTTTCTGTGGGAGAAAACCAACAGCAACTGTTGCAACTCAGAAATCACTTTAGAAGCAACACTGATGTTTCCCACCTCAGAAACACATGGGGTGACCTTGCTGGCCTTGGACTGCTGCTGTTCATTGTGATCCAGGAAAGGTACTCCTTTTACCCAGAAAACAACTACCAAACTGAAGACAACTACCAAACGGAAAACAATAACCAAGCGGAAAACAACGGCCAAGCGGAAAACAACGGCCAAACGGTAAACAGTTGGAAAATGGTAAACAACCACCAAACAGAAAACAGTGGCCAAGCGGAAAACTACCAAAGGGAAAACAGTGGCCAACCGGAAAACAACCACCAACCGGAAAACAACCACCAAACGGATAACAGTGGCCAACCGGAAAACAACAACCAAGCGGACAACAGTGGCCAACCGGAAAACAACTACCAAACGGAAAACAACGGCCAAACGGAAAACGGTTGGCAAACGGTAAACAGTTGGCAAACGATAAACAGTTGGAGAATGGTAAACAACCACCAAACAGAAAACAGTGGCCAAGCGGAAAACTACCAAAGGGAAAACAGTGGCCAACCGGAAAACAACCACCAACCGGAAAACAACCACCAAACGGATAACAGTGGCCAACCGGAAAACAACAACCAAGCGGACAACAGTGGCCAACCGGAAAACAACTACCAAACGGAAAACAACGGCCAAACGGAAAACGGTTGGCAAACGGTAAACAGTTGGCAAACGATAAACAGTTGGAGAATGGTAAACAACCACCAAACAGAAAACAGTGGCCAAGCGGAAAACTACCAAAGGGAAAACAGTGGCCAACCGGAAAACAACCACCAACCGGAAAACAACCACCAAACGGATAACAGTGGCCAACCGGAAAACAACTACCAACCGGAAAACAGTGGCCAAATGGAAAACAACCACCAAACGGATAACAGTGGCCAACCGGAAAACAACTACCAAATGGAAAACAGTTGGCAAATGGAAAACAGTTGGCAAACAGTAAACAACCACCGAATGGAAAACAGTTGCCAAACGGAAAACAACCACACAACACAAAACAACTACAGACCAGGAAACATACAAAATAATGGAGAGGATGATGCTTTAATGATCTGCATACCTTTGGTATTGGTTTTAATTTGTTTATTCATATATTTTCTTAAATCATTGAGGATTTAGATGACAAAAAATAAGGGAGAACACTAGATATCGTCGAAACCAAGGTGTGATGGTATAGCTTTTTTAAGGCCGATTAGGACCATGAAGCCAGCAAGATTCATCAATAAATTGAAAAAAAAAAAAAGAATTAGGAGTTACGACACCTCAGTACTCCTGAACAATGGCCAGGGGTATTTCTTTGTTTTGCCTCCACATGTCTGATTTTATTGTTTACTATATAATTTTTTTGTAAATGGGGTTCAGTTAGGATAGCGATATATGCTTTGTATATAATCTGGTGATGAAATGCCAAATTCCTTAAATCACGCATCTCAACCCGCTGTGATGGTCTGAGAATCTTAAGGACATTTGGACCTTGATAGCTCTGTCTACTAAATTGCATCCGTTAATAAAAGCAAAAAGTCTAAATTATTGAAAAGAATTTGAACTGAGGATAATGTCTTTTATTGTATATTATAATGCACTGCTCTGGCATCGTCATGAAGCTTCAGGATCCATTCAGGCAACACCGTCGTGCTCCAGCATGTATAATCTAATAGTAACGACTCGCTGATGATTCCTCGATTGTTCGAACTAATACAGATACAGAGAATGTAAATTGCTCTGATGGATAAATGAAACTGATCGGTGAAAGGCTCTATGGTGTGTCAACGACAGCTGTGATTGATGTTTTAGCTTAAAAAAAAAGGGTTTATTTCATCTATGGTTTTGTGTTTATTAAACTATAATTAACTATCACAATGATGTGAGTGTTTTCATTTTAATACAATAAAAGAAGAAGGAAGTAATCAGAAGTAAAACTTTAGACTTGTTGTTACCACCAGCCAAGCTTGTTTAGTCAGTTTCATTGACAGCGAAGCGGTGACCGAGAAGATGTCACGCCTACTCTCACAAAAACACAGATCAGATACCTGACGGCAGCAAACACACACAAGTGAGTTCTCTTATTTTCTGATTACTAGTTTTGTTACATCGTATTATATTCTTGAATCCAAAACAGCTGTATGATGCAACTTCCTGTAACCACAAGCAACACTTGATTTCAGTTTAATTTGCAGGACACAGTAACCTAAAAGGAGTTGAACAGGCTCTCACACAATCACAGGGATCAGAAAACAGCAGCAGACAAAAGCAGGTGAGCCCTCTATTAAATATGACCATGTTTTGTTTTTATTATCCAACCTCACACTATGCAACATGACTGGTGAAGCATTAAACTCAGTTCTTCTTTGTGAGCGTTCTCGAAGGGAATTTGGTCTATAGACAGTAACTTTGGAAAAAACTTGATTTGATTAACTCATGCTGCTGAAATCTCATATTTGTAAGTTTATCTGAAAATAATTAATTTTGCACAGAATGAGGAATGTGTATTACTTCCTCATTCTGGCCTACCTCTTACTAGTCAGTAAAAGCAGGAGGAATGAGAACAAGCAAAACCTGTTTGAACGCTCATATGGCCGCCTGACTATTGTTTTGAATGTGAACTTACCCTTTAGGTGCTGAGCTATTCATCAAAATAAATGATATTATAAAATAGATTTATTGAGTCAGTAAAATAATCATGAGATGAATTGCCAGTTGCAAGTATGCTTTGAGAATCTACAAAATAGATGATTAATGTAAGCAGTAACATTTTAAACATCTCTACAGGATGATGGAGAAGACAGGAAGAGTCATGATCTGCTGTGTAGCTCTGCTCCTTGTGCTGACCTCTGTGTCGGCTGTACAGAGAGATCTTGATTCAATCGATGATTTGAAGGAAATCAACTTTGGTCAATCTGTGCCCAAGCACAGTCTTTTGCTGCTCCACTGGTTTGCCAACGCAGTTAACATCGATGAGGACTGCGACATAAGCCTGACCTTTGACCCGGAAAGTAGAGCTTATGGCGCACATCATTATGGCAACTATCAGAGGCTGTTGGACCCACTGCCTTTGAGCAATGTCAGATACCAGTATTACACTGTTGGCAGTCTCAATCAAGAAACATCCATGCAACTTCCTACTTATATTGTCTCTCCCCCAGCAACAGAGTATGAGGGAAGTAACAGAGACAGGATCATAATTCGCATCAGGGAGCCGAACATAGGATGGCAAGTTCCGCAGAGGATAGACCAAGTTTATATCACACAGCATATTGAACATGAGGGGGATTATGATCCAGCTCATACCTACAGGATCACTACGAACCTCTTGAGACAGATCAGACTGTTTTCTGTGGGACAAAATCAACAGCAACTGTTGCAACTCAGAAACTGCTTCAGAAGCAACGCTGATGTTTCCCACATCAGAAACACATGGGCTAATCTTGCTGGCCTTGGACTGCTGTTGTTTATTGTGATCCAGGAAAGGTACTCGAACCAACAAAACAACAGACCAGCAACCAACTTCTCATTGCAAAGCAACTACGGAAAAGGAAACGACTTCCCACCACTAACGTACAACAGACCAGCAACCAACATCTCATTGCACGGAAACTACAGAACAGGAAACGACTTCCCACCACAAACGTACTACAGACCAGCAACCAACTTCATACCGCAAAATAATGGATGGGATGATGCTTTGGTGAAGTGCATTATGTTTGCATTCGTTTTGATTTGTCTTCTCATATATATGTTCTCATACAATAGGGGATTTAGATAAGAAATGAGGGAGAACAATAGATATCGTCTAAAGCAAGGTCTGACAGTATAGCTTTTTGAGGACGATTAGGACCACGAAGCCAGCAAGAGTCATCAATCAATGGGGAAAAAAAAGAATCAGTAGTTATGACACCTCAGAATACTGAACAATGGCCAGGGGTATTTCTTTGTGTTGCCTCCACATGTTTGATTTTATACTATCTAATTGTTTTTGTAAATGGGGTTCAGTTAGGATAGCGATATATGCTTTGTATATAATCTGGTGATGATGCCAAATTCCTTAAATCACGCGTCTCAACCCGCTGTGATGGTCTGAGAATCTTAAGGACATTTGGACCTTCATAGCTCTGTCTACTAAATTGCATCCATTAATAAAAGCAAAAAGTCTAAATTATTGTAAAGAATTTGAAATGAGGATAATGTCTTTTATTGTATATCATAATGCACTGCTCTGGCATCGTCGTGAAGCTTCAGGATCCATTCCGGCAACACCCTCGTGCTCCAGCATGTATAATCTAATAGTAATGACTCGCTGATGATTCCTCGATTGTTCGAACTAATACAGATACAGAGAATGTAAATTGCTCTAATGGATAAATGAAACTGATCGGTGAAAGGCTCTATGGTGTGTTAACGACAGCTGTGATTGATAATGTTTCAGCTTATAAAAAAAGGGTTTATTTCATCTATGGTTTTGTGTTTATTAAACTATAATTAACTATCACAATGATGAGTGTTTTCATTTTAATACAATAAAAGAAGAAGGAAGTAATCAGAAGTAAAACTTATTAGACTTGTTACCACCAGCAAAGCTCGTTCAGTCAGTTTCATTGACAGCGAAGCGGTGACCTATAAGATGTCACGCCTACTCTCACAAAAACACAGATCAGATACCTGACGGCAGCAAACAAACACAGGTGAGCCCTCTTTATTCTATAACCACGCTTTGTTTTTATTATCCAACCTCGCACTATGCAACATGACTGGTGAAGCATTTAACTCAGTTCTTCTTTGTGAGCGTTCTCAAAAGGGAATTCGGTCTATAGACAGTAACTTTGGAAAATACTTGATTTGATTAACTCACGCTGCTGAAATCTCATATTTGTAAGTTTACCTGAAAATAATTAATTTTGCACAGAATGAGGAATGTGTATTACTTCCTCATTCTGGCCTACCTCTTACTAGTCAGTAAAAGCAGGAGGAATGACAACAAGCAAAACCTGTTTCAATGTTCATATGGCCGCCTGACTATTGTTTTGAGAGACTTGAAAAATTGTCATCCTATCCGTTGGTGAGGCCTTAGTGTGAGATATTCAAGAAGGAAAAGAGAAAGTATAGATTAATCCAATCATGAAAATAGCCATTAGATGAATCTCTGGCTACAAATACATTGAGGTTGATCATGTAATGTATGGATGATTAATGTAAGCAATACATTTTTAAATATCTCTACAGGATGATGGAGAAGACAGGAAGAGTCATGATCTGCTGTGTAGCTCTGCGCCTTCAAGTCCGCTATGTCATTTAAAAAAGTACAATGAAAGTTTGAACAAAGAAAATAGCAAAACATACATAATCAGCCGAACTGAATACTAGCCAATAATAACCCAGGCAGCCTCACCATGCAGTACAAAGGACACTATCGAGTCTAGATAAGCTACTTCCTTTTATAACCCTTCTCATAAAATCACCAGCTGACTCACAGACTTTACACAATCGTTCCTCTCAAAACCTCCAGTTTCATTTACAGCGAAGCGGTGACAGAGAAGTTTCAGATCCCTGACGGCAGCAAACACACGCAGGTGAGTTCTCTTATTTTCTGATTACTAGTTTTGTTACAAAGTATTATATTCTTGAATCCAAAACAGCTGTATGATGCAACTTACTGTAACCACAAGCAACACTTGATTTCAGTTTAATTTGCAGGACACAGTAACCTAAAAGGAGTTGAACAGGCTCTCACACAATCACAGGGATCAGAAAACAGCAGCAGACAAACACAGGTGAGCCCTCTTTATTCTATGACCACGCTTTGTTTTTATTATCTAACCTCACATTATGCAACATGACTGGTGAAGCATTTAACTCAGTTCTTCTTTGTGAGCGTTCTCAAAAGGGAATTTGGTCTATAGACAGTAACTTTGGAAAATACTTGATTTGATTAACTCACGCTGCTGAAATCTCATATTTGTAAGTTTATCTGAAATAAATATATTTTGCACAGAATGAGGAATGTGTATCACTTCCTCATTCTGGCCTACCTCTTACTAGTCAGTAAAAGCAGGAGGAATGATAACAAGCAAAACCTGTTTCAACGCTCATATGGCCGCCTGACTATTGTTTTGAACGTGAACTTACCCTTTAGGTGCTGAGCTATTCATCAAAATAAAAGATATTATAAAATAGATTTATTGAGTCAGGAAAATAATCATGAGATGAATTGCCAGTTGCAAGTATGCTTTGCGAATCTACAAAATAGATGATTATTGTAAGCAGTAACGTTTTACATATCTCTACAGGATGATGGAGAAGACAGGAAGAGTCATGATCTGCTGTGTAGCTCTGCTCCTTGTGCTGACCTCTGTGTCGGCTGTACAGAGAGATCTTGATTCAATCGACGATTTGAAGAAAATCAACTTTGGTCAATCTGTGCCCAAGCACAGTCTTTTGCTGCTCTACTGGTTTGCCAACGCAGTGGACATCGATGAGGACGGCGACATAAGCCTGACTTTTGACCCGGAAAGTAGAGCTTATGGCGCACATCATTATGGCAACTATCAGAGGCTGTTGGACCCACTGCCTTTGAGCAATGTCAGATACCAGTATTACACTGTTGGCAGTCTCAATCAAGAAACATCCATGCAAATTCCTCATTATGTTTTCCGTCCCCCAGCAAGAGAGTATGAGGGAAGTAACAGAGACAGGATCATAATTCGCATCAGGGGGCCGAACATAGGACGGCAAGTTTCGCAGAGGATAGACCAAGTTTATATCACACAGCATATTGAACATGAGGGGGAATATGATCCAGATCATACCTACAGGATCACTACTAACCTCTTGAGACAGATCAGACTGTTTTCTGTGGGACAAAATCAACAGCAACTGTTGCAACTCAGAAACTGCTTCAGAAGCAACGCTGATGTTTCCCACATCAGAAACACATGGGCTGCTAACCTTGCTGGCCTTGGACTGCTGCTGTTCATTGTGATCCAGGAAAGGTACTCCAACCAACAAAACAACAGACCAGCAACCAACTTCTCATTGCAAAGCAACTACGGAACAGGAAACGTCTTCCCACCACAAACGTACTACAGACCAGTAACTAACTTCACACCGCAAAACTACAACACGCATGCAAACGTGCAAAATAATGGATGGGGTGATGCTTTGTTGAAGTGCATTATTTTTGCATTTGTTTTGATTGTTATTTTCATATGTATGGTCTCATCCAATCGGGGATTTAGATAAGAAATGAGGGAGAACAATAGATATCGTCTAGAGCAAGGTGTGACAGTATAGCTTTTTGAGGACGATTAGGACCACGAAGCCAGCAAGAGTCATCAATCAATGGGGAAAAAAAGAATCAGTAGTTATGACACCTCAGAATACTGAACAATGGCCAGGGGTATTTCTTTGTTTCGCCTCCACATGTCTGATTTTATTGTTTACTACATAATTTTTTTGTAAATGGGGTTCAGTTAGGATAGAGATATATGCTTTGTATATAATCTGGTGATGAAATGCCAAATTCCTTCAATCACCCATCAAACCACTGGGATGGTCTGAGAATCTTAAGGACATTTGGACCTTCATACCTCTGACTACTAAATTGCGTCCATTAATAAAAGCGAAAATTATTGAAAAGAATTTGAACTGAGGATAATGTCTTTTATTGTATATTATAATGTACTGCTCTGGCATCGTCATGAAGCTTCAGGATCCATTCAGGCAACACTGTCGTGCTCCAGCATGTATAATCTAATAGTAACGACTCGCTGATGATTCCTCGATTGTTGGAACTAATACAGATACAGAGAATGTAAATTGCTCTGATGGATAAATGAAACTGATCGGTGAAAGGCTCTATGGTGTGTTGACGACAGCTGTGATTGATAATGTTTTAGCGTATAAAAAAAGGGTTTATTTCATCTATGGTTTTGTGTTTATTAAACTATAATTAACTATCACAATGATGTGTGTTTTTATTTAATACAAGAAAAGAAGAAATCAAACTGTTATTAGACTTCTTGTTACCACCAGCAAAGCTTGTTTAGTCAGTTTCATTTACAGCGAAGCGGTGACCGAGAAGATCTTCTTTTTGTTTCACTGAAGCGTGATGGTTATATGACAGTTTCCCATTTCTTTACACAGTCCTTTGCATTTTCATTGAACACTGCAAGGTCTTTTGAGTTGCAAGGGTTGGGTAGTAGAGGACAGACAAGGCAATGCTCCATAGTATGGTCTGCTTCTCCACATTCACATGTGGTTGGGCCAGCCTTGTAGCCCCATCTGACCAGAGCAGCTTTTGATCGTCCCGTTCTTGTTCTGAGGCGGTTTAGTGTTTTCCATTGAGCCCATGGTGCTTCTGGGCCAGGGGGAAGGTTTTCAGTGGGCGGTATTTCCATGACAGTTGGAGGAGGGTCATTCTCAAGCTTTTCCCTCCAGAGTTGGAGTCTGGTTTCTTACCGAGACTTTATTAGGGGCTGGACATGGCTGAGAAAGCTTCTTCTTGATTTTAGCCGTTGGGCCGGAGGGTGACATCCATGGAGGAGATGGCGTTCATCGCTAGTAGATTTTGTTTTCTCGACTCGGCTGGCAACTTCCCGTCTAATATCAGCAGGGGCAATGCCAGCGAGGAGGTGAAGGTTGCTTGTGTTGGTGGGTTTCAAGCAGCCAGTGATCAGGCGGCAGGTGGTGTTTAGTGCTGGGTCAAGTTTCTTGGCATGGGTTGACCTCTCCTAAACTGGACATGCATATTCCGCAGAGGAATAGCACAGGGCCAGAGCAGTAGATCTTAATGTGTGTGCTGTGGCTCCCCATTTAGAGTTGGTCAGTTTCCGTAGGATGTTGTTTCGGGAACCGACTTTGGATTTTGTGTTGTTGATGTGCTCCTTAAAGGAGAGAGTACGGTCCAGGGTTACTCCAAGGTAGACAGGGTGGGTACAGTGCTCAAGTGGTGTTCCAGAGAAGATGTCACGCCTACTCTCACAAAAACACAGATCAGATACCCGACGGCAGCAAACACACGCAGGTGAGTTCTTATTTTCTGATTACTAGTTTTGTTACATCGTATTATATTCTTGAATCCAAAACAGCTGTATGATGCAACTTCCAGTAACCACAAGCAACACTTGATTTCAGTTTAATTTGCAGGACACAGTAACCTAAAAGGAGTTGAACAGGCTCTCACACAATCACAGGGATCAGAAAACAGCAGCAGACAAAAGCAGGTGAGCCCTCTTTATTCTATAACCACGCTTTGTTTTTATTATCTAACCTCACATTATGCAACATGACTGGTGAAGAATTTAACTCAGTTCTTCTTTGTGAGCGTTCTCAAAAGGGAATTTGGTCTATAGACAGTAACTTTGGAAAAAACTTGATTTGATTAATTCACGCTGCTGAAGTCTCATATTTGTAAGTTTCTGAAAATAATAAATTTTGCACAGAATGAGGAATGTGTATTACTTCCTCATTCTGGCCTACCTCTTACTAGTCAGTAAAAGCAGGAGGAATGATAACAAGCAAAACCTGTTTCAATGTTCATATGGCCACCTGACTTTTGTTTTGAGAGACTTGAAAAATTGTCATCCTATCTGTTGGTGAGGCCTTAGTGTGAGATATTCAACAAAGAAAAGAGAAAGTATAGATTAATCCAATCATGAAAATAGCCATTGGATGAATCTCTGGCTACAAATACATTGAGGTTGAGAATGTAATGTAAGGATGATTAATGTAAGCAATACATTTTTAAATATCTCTACAGGATGATGGAGAAGACAGGAAGAGTCATGATCTGCTGTGTAGCTCTGCTCCTTGTGCTGACCTCTGTGTCGGCTGTACAGAGAGATCTTGATTCAATCAACGATTTGAAGAAAATCAACTTTGGTCAAGCTGTGCCCAAACACAGTCTTGTGCTGCTCTACTGGTTTGCCAACGCAGTTAACATTGACATGTACGGCGACATAAGCCTGACTTTTGACCCAAACAGTAGAGCTTATGGCTCACATCATTATAGCAACTTTGAGGGAACGTTGGACCCACTGCCTTCGAGCAATATCAGATACCGGTACTACACTGTTGGCAGTCTCAATCAAGAATCGTCCATGCAACTTCCTACTTATGTTGTCCGTCCCCCAGCAACAGAGTATGAGGGAAGTAACAGGGACAAGATCATAATTCGCATCAGGGGGCCGAACATAGGACGGCAAGTTCCGCAGAGTATAGGCCAAGTTTATATCACACAGCATATTGAACACGAGAGGGAATATGATCCAGATCATACCTACAGGATCACTACCAACCTCTTGATACAGATCAGACAGTTTTCTTTTGGACAAAACCAACAGCAACTGTTGCAACTCAGAAACAACTTCAGAAGCAACGCTGATTATTTCCAGTTAAGGCACATCAGAAACACATGGGGTGACCTTGTTGGCCTTGGACTGCTGCTGTTCATTGTGATCCAGGAAAGGTACTCCTCGAACCAACAAAACAACAGACCAGCAACCAACTTCTCATTGCAAAGAAACTACGGAACAGGAAACGTCTTCCCACCACAAACGTACTACAGACCAGCAACCAACTTCACACCGCAAAACTACAACACGCATGCAAACATGCAAAATAATGGATGGGATGATGCTTTGGTGAAGTGCATTATGTTTGCATTCGTTTTGATTTGTCTTCTCATTGCTTCAATCACCCATCTCAAACCGCTGTGATGGTCTGAGAATCTTAAGGACATTTGGACCTTCATAGCTCTGTCTACTAAATTGCGTCCGTTAATAAAAGCAAAAAGTCTAAATTATTGTAAAGAATTTGAACTGAGCAAAATGTCTTTTATTGTATATTATAATGCACTGCTCTGGCATCGTCATGAAGCTTCAGGATCCATTCAGGCAACACCGTCGTGCTCCAGCATGTATAATCTAATAGTAATGACTCGCTGATGATTCCTCGATTGTTGGAACTAATACAGATACAGAGAATGTAAATTGCTCTGATGGATAAATGAAACTGATCGGTGAAAGGCTCTATGGTGTGTTAACGACAGCTGTGATTGATAATGTTTTAGCTTATTAAAAAAGGGTTTATTTCATCTATGGTTTTGTGTTTATTAAACTATAATTAACTATCACAATGATGAGTGTTTTTATTTAATACAATAAAAGAAGACGGAAGTAATCGGAAGTAAAACTTAGACTTGTTACCACCAGCAAAGCTCGTTTAGTCAGTTTCATTGACAGCGAAGCGGTGACCGAGAAGATGTCACGCCTACTCTCACAAAAACAAAGATCAGATACCTGACGGCAGCAAACACACGCAGGTGAGTTCTTATTTTCTGATTACTAGTTTTGTTACATAGTATTATATTCTTGAATCCAAAACAGCTGTATGATGCAACTTCCTGTAACCACAAGCAACACTTGATTTCAGTTTAATTTGCAGGACACAGTAACCTAAAAGGAGTTGAACAGGCTCTCACACAATCACAGGGATCAGAAAACAGCAGCAGACAAACACAGGTGAGCCCTCTATTAAATATGATCATGTTTTGTTTTTATTATCCAACCTCACACTATGCAACATGACTGGTGAAGAATTTAACTCAGTTCTTCTTTGTGAGCGTTCTCAAAAGGGAATTTGGTCTATAGACAGTAACTTTGGAAAATACTTGATTTGATTAACTCACGCTGCTGAAGTCTCATATTTGTAAGTTTATCTGAAATAAATGTATTTTGCATAGAATGAGGAATGTGTATTACTTCCTCATTCTGGCCTACCTCTTACTAGTCAGTAAAAGCAGGAGGAATGAGAACAAGCAAAACCTGTTTCAATGTTCATATGGCCGCCTGACTATTGTTTTGAGAGACTTGAAAAATTGTCATCCTATCCGTTGGTGAGGCCTTAGTGTGAGATATTCAACAAAGAAATGAGAAAGTATAGATTAATCCAATCATGAAAATAGCCAATCGATGAATCTCTGGCTACAAATACATTGAGGTTGAGAATGTAATGTAAGGATGATTAATGTAAGCAATACATTTTTAAATATCTCTACAGGATGATGGAGAAGACAGGAAGAGTCATGATCTGCTGTGTAGCTCTGCTCCTTGTGCTGACCTCTGTGTCGGCTGTACAGAGAGATCTTGATTCAATCGACGATTTGAAGAATATCAACTTTGGTCAATCTGTGCCCAAACACAGTCTTTTGCTGCTCCACTGGTTTGCCAACGCAGTTAACATCGCTGAAAATGGCGACATAAGCCTGACCTTTGACCCGGAAAGTAGAGCTTATGGCGCACATCATTATGGCAACTATCAGGGGCTGTTGGACCCACTGCCTTCGAGCAATATCAGATACCAGTATTACACTGTTGGCAGTCTCAATCAAGAAACATCCATGCAACTTCCTACTTATGTTGTCCGTCCCCCAGCAACAGAGTATGAGGGATGTAACAGAGACAGGATCATAATTCGCATCAGGGGGCCGAACATAGGACGGCAAGTTCCGCAGAGGATAGACCAAGTTTATATCACACAGCATATTGAACATGAGGGGGATTATGATCCAGCTCATACCTACAGGATCACTACGAACCTCTTGAGACAGATCAGACTGTTTTCTGTGGGACAAAATCAACAGCAACTGTTGCAACTCAGAAACCGCTTCAGAAGCAACGCTGATGTTTCCCACATCAGAAACACATGGGCTGCTAACCTTGCTGGCCTTGGACTGCTGCTGTTTATTGTGATCCAGGAAAGGTACTCTAACCAACAAAACAACAGACCAGCAACCAACTTCTCATTGCAAACCAACTACGGAACAGGAAACGTCTTCCCACCACAAACGTACTACAGACCAGCAACCAACTTCACACCGCAAAACTACAACAGACAAGCAAACGTGCAAAATGATGGATGGGATGATGCTTTGGTGAAGTGCATTCTTTTTGCATTTGTTTTGATTGTTATTTTCATTTTCATATGCATGTTCTCATACAATAGGGGATTTAGATAAGAAATGAGGGAGAACAATAGATATCGTCTAGAGCAAGGTGTGACAGTATAGCTTTTTGAGGACGATTAGGACCACGAAGCCAGCAAGAGTCATCAATCAATGGGGAAAAAAAAGAATCAGTAGTTATGACACCTCAGAATCCTGAACAATGGCCAGGGGTATTTCTTTGTTTTGCCTCCACATGTCTGATTTTATTGTTTACTATATCATTTTTTTGTAAATGGGGTTCAGTTAGGATAGCGATATATGCTTTGTATATAATCTGGTGATGAAATGCCAAATTCCTTCAATCACCCATCTCAAACCACTGGGATGGTCTGAGAATCTTAAGGACATTTGGACCTTCAAAGCTCTGGCTACTAAATTGCGTCCATTAATAAAAGCGAAAATTATTGAAAAGAATTTGAACTGAGGATAATGTCTTTTATTGTATATCATAATGCACTGCTCTGGCATCGTCATGAAGCTTCAGGATCCATTCAGGCAACACCGTCGTGCTCCAGCATGTATAATCTAATAGTAATGACTCGCTGATGATTCCTCGATTGTTCCAACTAATACAGAGAATGTAAATTGCTCTGATGGATAAATGAAACTGATCGGTGAAAGGCTCTATGGTGTGTTAACTACAGCTGTGATTGATAATGTTTTAGCTTATAAAAAAGGGTTTATTTCATCTATGGTTTTGTGCTTATTAAACTATAATTAACTATCACAATGATGTGTTTTTATTTAATACAATAAAGGAAGAAGGAAGTAATCAAACTGTTATTTGACTTCTTGTTACCATCAGCAAAGCGCGTTTAGTCAGTTTCATTTACAGCGAAGCGGTGACCTAAAACAGGGATTCCCAAAGTGGGGTGTGCGAGCTGCCTCTAGGGGGTGCGCGAGAGGAAAAATGTAATGGTGGTCTTATGGTGCAGTCCTGTCTCCTAAAAATTACGTTCCCCCAAAACTAAAATGCATTCTCAATTACGTTTGACTGAAAACGTATTTTCTCCCCGATTACGTTTGTGTTTGACGTATTACAAATACTCCCGGATTTTACACGCGGGCCTTTGTGGAGGTATTGTAGCCGCGTAATGTTCCTCGTTGCTCGGCCTGGATGAGCGCGTTTCTGCTGGAGACAGGCGGCGTGTTGTGGTAGTATTCTGACCGCGTAATAGGGAGAAGGAGAGGCGGTGGTGGAGAGGGAAAAAAAGGTGAAAGTGTTAAAATGTTGATTAGAAACGTATTTGTAATACGTCAATGTAATAAGTCAAACACAAACGTAATCAGGGAGAAAATACGTTTTTAGTCAAACATAAGAAATCAAACTTATTAGACTTGTTGTTACCACCAGCAAAGCTCGTTTAGTCAGTTTCATTTACAGCGAAGCGGTGACCTATAAGATGTGACGCCTACTCTCACAAAAACACAGATCAGATACCTGACGGCAGCAAACAAACGCAGGTGAGTTCTTATTTTCTGATTACTAGTTTTGTTTTATTCGTATTAGGTTCTTGAATCCAAAACAGCTGTGTGATGCAACTTCCTGAAACCACAAGCAACACTTGATGTCACAGTTTCATTTACAGGGAACCAGTAACCTAAAAGGAGTTGAACAGGCTCTCACACAATCACAGGGATCAGAAAACAGCAGCAGACAAACACAGGTGAGCCCTCTTTATTCTATGACCACGCTTTGTTTTTATTATCTAACCTCACACTATGCAACATGACTGGTGAAGCATTAAACTCAGTTCTTCTTTGTGAGCGTTCTCAAAAGGGAATTCGGTCTATAGACAGTAACTTTGGAAAATACTTGATTTGATTAACTCACGCTGCTGAAATCTCATATTTGTAAGTTTATCTGAAAATAATTAATTTTGCACAGAATGAGGAATGTGTATTACTTCCTCATTCTGGCCTACCTCTTACTAGTCAGTAAAAGCAGGAGGAATGAGAACAAGCAAAACCTGTTTCAATGTTCATATGGCCGCCTGACTATTGTTTTGAGAGACTTGAAAAATTGTCATCCTATCCGTTGGTGAGGCCTTAGTGTGAGATATTCAAGAAGGAAAAGAGAAAGTATAGATTAATCCAATCATGAAAATAGCCATTAGATGAATCTCTGGCTACAAATACATTGAGGTTGAGAATGTAATGTAAGGATGATTAATGTAAGCAATACATTTTTAAATATCTCTACAGGATGATGGAGAAGACAGGAAGAGTCATGATCTGCTGTGTAGCTCTGCTCCTTGTGCTGACCTCTGTGTCGGCTGTACAAAAGCTTCGTTCAATCAATGCTTTGAAGAAAATCAACTTTGGTCAATTGGTGCCCAAACACAGTCTTTTGCTGCTCTACTGGTTTGCCAACGCAGTGGACATCGACGACAATAACGTCATATGGTTAACCTTTGACCCAAACAGAGAAGATTATGGCTCACATCATTATCACAACTCTGAGGGGCTGTTGGATGACTTGCCTTGGGGAAATGTATACCAGTACTACACTATTGGCAATATTTATCAAGAAACATTCATGCCACTTCCTCGTTATGTTGTCCGTCCCCAAACAGAGTATGAGGGAAGTAACAGAGACAGGATCATAATTCGTGTCAGGGGGCAGAACACAGGACGTAGAGCTTTGCAGAGGATAGACCAAGTTTATATCACACAGCATTATGACATGTATGAAGGTCTGGGGACAGATTATGATCCAGATCATACCTACAGGATCACTACTAACCTCTTGAGACAAATCAGAGAGTTTTCTGTTGGACAAAACCAACAGCAACTGTGGCAACTCAGAAACAACTTCGGAAGCAACGCTGATGATTTCCAGTTAAGGCACATCAGAAACACATGGGGTGGACTTGCTGGCCTTGGACTGCTGTTATATATTGTGATCCAGGAGAAGTCCTCCTCTAACCAACGCAACAACCAACATGATAAAAGACAAAAGCTTCGGGACGATGATGCTTCCGAGAGCAACGTTTCCAGAGATTTTCGCAACCAAGATTATGTAGTGGACATCGATGAGGACCACGAAGCCAACAGGACGACTGGGAACAGAGAATCAGGCATCGACTCAGTAGCTCAGACCATGAGGAAGTTCTGTTGTATTCTCATATGTCTCACAATCATATTTTGTTTTGTATATCTTTTTTATGTATAGGAGAAGATACAACTTTTCAGTGCAACAGTTGCAAATATTAAAGTTTAAGGATAATGATAAGGTGTTCTGGCCTTGGTTTGTGTGTGTGTGATGCCTTTCAGGTACATTGCGTATGTGGCGACCCTCCCAGTTGATGGTCCAGGAGTATAACTTTGTAAACCTTAAAACATCAGCTTTTATGGAACTTCATTTTCCTTAAACAAGCTGGGTCGTAACAATAGGTAATCTAAGAGTACACGGTTAGAACAGAACGTTTATCATTAAGACCAACATATTCCATTGTATGTCCCTTTATGTCCCGTGAGTTAGTTGTGAGCAGTTGAGTTGTACTAATAATAAATCTAATTTATTCCACAGGGGACATTAATCCAGCGAGAAAAGATTTTATGAAGAACAAATATCTTGAAAACATAGTTAAAAAAAAAAAACAACCTTATTGCTGGGAATACTGGATACATCAGTGTAAACTTTCATTTTTAAATGGTGTTTTGTTGATCAAGTGCTCTAAAACCACCGCATCATTGGTTCGATTCCAGACGGGGATGTTTTGTTGCAGGTCATACTTGATTCTTAACCCACAAACTATACTGTGTACTGTCCAATAAAGGCAACATGCCAAATTTAACAAATGTTTGAGGCAGATGACATGAAATAGTACAAACAATAAAAATCGGACAAGTATATACCTGACAATATTTCACTCCACTTACAGGCAATGATCCCTCATGTTCAGTGATCAAAGGTTGTGACACAGATACAAGTTAGGACACTTTACTGAAAACATTCAAGGTAAATATAAGATGAGGGTATTGAACAGTGACCTTCAATGTCATTTAAAACACTACAATGAAAGTTTGAATAAAGAAAATAGCAAAACGTACATAATCAGCCTATAAAATGTGCATGTACTGCAACTTGATCCGTGATAATTGAACACTAGCCAATAATAACCCAGGCAGCCTCACCATGCAGTCCAAAGGACACGATCGAGTCTAGATCTGCACAAGCTACTTCCCGTTATAACCCTGCTCATAAAATCACCAGCTGACTCAGACTTTGCACAATCGTTCCTCTCAAAACATCCATTTGCATTTACAGCGAAGCAGTAACCAGGAGGAGTCACACAAACAGATCAGATACCTGACGGCAGCAGACTTACTCAGGTGAGTTCCCTTATGTTCTGAACGCAAGTTTTGTTTCATTAGTATTTGCCGTGGAATTATTCCACACGAAGTGTTTTTTGAGAGTGTTTTCTCCTGTGTTACCATCGCTCCACCGCAACTCAACAAGGAAACACTTTCTATTGCAACATGAAGCCTCACTAACATCAGATAAACTTACAAATACATTTGAATGAGGACGATGTATTCCTTCGTAATACTAACCTGATTCTTACTGATCACATCATGAAAATAATAATTTGATGCATCTCTAGTTAAACTTAGTATAGATGAGAATGTAATGCAAGGATGATTAATGTAAGCAATACATTTTTAATATCTCTACAGGATGATGGAGAAGACAGGAAGAGTCATGATCTGCTGTGTAGCTCTGCTCCTTGTGCTGACCTCTGTGTCGGCTGTACAAAAGCTTCGTTCAATCAATGCTTTGAAGAAAATCAACTTTGGTCAAATGGTGCCCAAACACAGTCTTTTGCTGCTCTACTGGTTTGCCAACGCAGTGGACATCGACGACAATAACGTCATATGGTTAACCTTTGACCCAAACAGAGAAGATTATGGCTCACATCATTATCACAACTCTGAGGGGCTGTTGGATGACTTGCCTTGGGGAAATGTATACCAGTACTACACTGTTGGCAATATTTATCAAGAAACATTCATGCCACTTCCTCGTTATGTTGTCCGTCCCCAAACAGAGTATGAGGGAAGTAACAGAGACAGGATCATAATTCGTGTCAGGGGGCAGAACACAGGACGTAGAGCTTTGCAGAGGATAGACCAAGTTTATATCACACAGCATTATGACATGTATGAAGGTCTGGGGACAGATTATGATCCAGATCATACCTACAGGATCACAACTAACCTCTTGAGACAGATCAGAGAGTTTTCTGTTGGACAAAACCAACAGCAACTGTGGCAACTCAGAAACAACTTCAGAAGCAACGCTGATGATTTCCAGTTAAGGCACATCAGAAACACATGGGGTGGACTTGCTGGCCTTGGACTGCTGTTATATATTGTGATCCAGGAGAAGTCCTCCTCTAACCAATGCAACAACCAACATGATAAAAGACAAAAGCTTCGGGACGATGATGCTTCCGAGAGCAACGTTTCCAGAGATTTTCGCAACCAAGATTATGTAGTGGACGTCGATGAGGACCACGAAGCCAACAGGACGACTGGGAACAGAGAATCAGGCATCGACTCAGTAGCTCAGACCATGAGGAAGTTATGCTGTATTCTCATATGTCTCACAATCATATTTTCTTTTGTATATATTTTTTATGTATAGGAGAAGATAGAACTTTTCAGTGCAACAGTTGCAAATATTAAAGTTTAAGTATAATGATACGGTGTTCTGGCCTTGGTGTGTGTGTGTGTGTGTGTGTGTGTGTGTGTGTGTGTGTGTGTGTGTGTGTGTGTGTGTGATGCCTTTCAGGTACATTGCGTATGTGGCGACCCTCCCAGTTGATGGTCCAGGAGTATAACTTTGTAAACCTTAAAACATCAGCTTTTATGGAACTTCATTTTCCTTAAACAAGCTGGGTCGTAACAATAGGCAATCTAAGAGTACACGGTTAGAACAGAACGTTTATCATTAAGACCAACATATTCCATTGTATGTCCCTTTATGTCCCGTGAGTTAGTTGTGAGCAGTTGAGTTGTACTAATAACAAATCGAATGTATTCCACAGGGGACATTAATCCAGCGAGAAAAGATTTTATGAAGAACAATTATCAAATATCTTGAAAACAGGGTTTTAAAAAAAAAAAAGTTTCACCCCTTATTGCTGGGAATACTGGATACATCAGTATAAACTTTCATTTTTAAATGGTGTTTTGTTGAGCAAGTGCTCTAAAACCACCGCATCATTGGTTCGAATCCAGACGGGGATGTTTTGTTGCAGGTCATCCTTGATTCTTAACCCACAAACTATACTGTGTACTGTCCAATAAAGGCAACATGCCAAATTTAACAAATGTTTGAGGCAGATGACATGAAATAGTACAAACAATAAAAATCGGACAAGTATATACCTGACAATATTTCACTCCACTTACAGGCAATGATCCCTCATGTTCGGTGATCAAAGGTTGTGACACAGATACAAGTTAGGACACTTTACTGAAAACATTCAAGGTAAATATAAGATGAGGGTATTGAACAGTGACCTTCAATGTCATTTAAAACACTACAATGAAAGTTTGAATAAAGAAAATAGCAAAACGTACATAATCAGCCTATAAAATGTGCATGTACTGCAACTTGATCCGTGATAATTGAACACTAGCCAATAACAACCCAGGCAGCCTCACCATGCAGTCCAAAGGACACAATCGAGTCTAGATCTGCACAAGCTACTTCCCGTTATAACCCTGCTCATAAAATCACCAGCTGACTCAGACTTTACACAATTGTTCCTCTCACAACATCCATTTGCATTTACAGCGAAGCAGTAACCAGGAGGTGTCACACAAACAGAGATCAGATACCTGACGGCAGCAGACTTACTCAGGTGAGTTCCCTTATGTTCTGAACGCAAGTTTTGTTTCATTAGTATTTGCCGTGGAATTATTCCACACGAAGTGTTTTTTGAGAGTGTTTTCTCCTGTGTTACCATCGCTCCACCGCAACTCAACAAGGAAACACTTTCTATTGCAACATGAAGCCTCACTAACATCAGATAAACTTACAAATACATTTGAATGAGGACGATGTATTCCTTCGTAATACTAACCTGATTCTTACTGATCACATCATGAAAATAATAATTTGATGCATCTCTAGTTAAACTTAGTATAGATGAGAATGTAATGAAAGGATGATTAATGTAAGCAATACATTTTTAATATCTCTACAGGATGATGGAGAAGACAGGAAGAGTCATGATCTGCTGTGTAGCTCTGCTCCTTGTGCTGACCTCTGTGTCGGCTGTACAAAAGCTTCGTTCAATCAATGCTTTGAAGAAAATCAACTTTGGTCAATCTGTGCCCAAACACAGTCTTGTGCTGCTCTACTGGTTTGCCAACGCAGTGGACATCGACAATAACGATATCATATCGCTGACCTTTGACCCAAACGGAGGAGATTATGGTGCACATCATTATGGTAACTATGAGGGGCTGTTGGACCCACTGCCTCGGGGAAATGTATACCGGTACTACACTGTTGGCAATATCTATCAAGGAACATTCATGCCACTTCCTGATTATGTTGTCCGTCCCCCAGCAACAGAGTATGAGGGAAATAACAGAGACAGGATCATAATCCGTGTCAGGGAGCCGAACACAGGATGGCAAGACTTGCAGAGTATAGACCAAGTTTATATCACACAGCATTATGACACTTCTGAAAATCTGGGGACACCGTATGATCCAGATCATACCTACATGATCACTACTAACCTCGTGAGACAGATCAGACAGTTTTGTGTTGGACAAAACCCACAGCAACTGTGGCAACTCAGAAACAACTTCGGAAGCAACGCTGATGCTTTCCACATCAGAGACACATGGGGTGACCTTGCTTGCCTTGGACTGCTGCTGTTCATTGTGATCCAGGAGAAGTCCTCCTCCCACCGTCCCAACAACAGACCAAAAAACAGAAGAAGTGATTTGGATGATACTGCGGCAAGAAAGACCAACGTTCCTCGAGGTTCACGAAACCAAGCTGATGTTGTCGTGGATTTCAATAACTATGTGGACCAAAATGCCAGCAGGACGATTAGGAACAGAGTACCAGTCATTGAGAACAACTCACCTCCCCAGAACAACATCCGGCGGCGGATCTGTTGTTGCATTTGTTGTATTGCCACCATATGCTTGATTTCATTGTTTACTGTATTATTGTTATGGTATAAAGGGAAGCTAAAATGAGATAAAACTGTGTATGTTGCAAAGGAAATTGCTGTGCAGCAGTTGCAATACAAAGTGGAAAGAGTGTAAATATAAAGAGTGTAAATATAAAGAGTGTAAATATTAAAGTCTAAGATTACAATCAAGTTAAAAAAAAGGAGTAAATCCAAAATATAAACAATGGTGGAAATCAGTTTAGGTGGGGTTGCATATAGATATATATGCATGTAGCCTCACAGTATATGACCAATACTTTCTTTTGCCTCCCCATGTCTGATTTTATTGTTTACTATATAATTTTTTTGTAAATGGGGTTCAGTTAGCGTAGAGATATATGCTTTGTATATAATCTGGTGATGAAATGCCAAATTCCTTCAATCACCCATCTCAACCCGCTGTGATGGTCTGAGAATCTTAAGGACATTTGGACCTTCATAGCTCTGTCTACTAAATTGCGTCCGTTAATAAAAGCGAAAAGTCTAAATTATTGAAAAGAATTTGAACTGAGCAAAATGTCTTTTATTGTATATTATAATGCACTGCTCTGGCATCGTCGTGAAGCTTCAGGATCCATTCAGGCAACACCGTCGTGCTCCAGCATGTATAATCTAATAGTAATGACTCGCTGAGGATTCCTCGATTGTTGGAACTAATACAGATACAGAGAATGTAAATTGCTCTGATGGATAAATGAAACTGATCGGTGAAAGGCTCTATGGTGTGTCAACGACAGCTGTGATTGATAATGTTTTAGCTTATAAAAAAAGGGTTTATTTCATCGATGGTTTTGTGTTTATTAAACTATAATTAACTATCACAATGACGAAGTGTTTTTATTTATTTTTCAGGGACAATGCACACTAATTAACAGTTACACTGTAAGTGAGCCAGAGTTAGCCAGAGAGGCTAATTTCCATCTGCTGTCCCCGGCCAGATGTTTCAATGCAGCCTAAAATAACAAAATCTCAAATTGAAACAGAGTTAAAATTCATAGAGAAACAGACAGCAGCATATAGATAAAACCGAAAAACAGCAAAAGAAAAGTGTACGACATTAAAGCAGAGCAGACATAACAGGTTTCAGCATGCGTCACGCAGAACAGACCCACCTACAGGACAAGCACATGTAACACTGAAGCACTTCACATACACATCAAAAAAATGGAAGATAGCAACACTGATCAAGACAAATGCACATATCGGCAAAACAAGCAGGCAGGACAGACAGTACATCAATGCTGGCACACCTGATTGGCAACAAGCCATTTCTTGAAGTGATGCTTGAATGTTTGGTACGTGTTTTGTGTGCGTACGTGTGGTGGCACAGCATTCCACGAGTGAGCTGCCTTCACAGAGAATGTAGATTTACTGAACGAGCTTGACCTATGAGGAATGACACAATCACCTCTTGAAGCAGATCTAGTGAGTCTGCTGCTTTCAGTGCTTTGTTTAATAAAATCACGAAGTGGAGGTGGGGCCATACCATGTAAAATTTTAAAAACCAGACACACATCAGTGAATTTAATGATGTTCTCCCAACTCAGGATATGGTGTTTGGTGAGAATATTGCAGTGATGGTGACTTTTGGGTTTTTTATGAAGTGTTTTTAGGGCTTGTTTATGGAGAATATGAATGGATTTTAATGTCGTGCTGCTGGCTTGTGCCCAGCTGGTTAAGCAGTAGGTCAGATGGGGGATAATCATTGCATTAAAATACAATTTTGCAGCTTGCATGGTTAGACAGTGTCTGATATATCTAAAATTCATGAGATTCAATTTTAAGACATTTGTCACATGTTTTACCTGTTTTTTAAAAGAGAGATTAGAATTTCCTAAATATTTAAAATCTGACACTACCTGTAGCCTCTCACCAGCAACATAAACATCTGGCTCCAGTGACACTTTGCAAGCTCTCTTTGTGAAGAACATACAAACAGTCTTTTTAACATTTAGGTGAAGGCAGGAATCTGCAAGCCATTTAGTTACATTTGTCAATGTGGACGTGAGTTTAAGTGCAGCTTGTTCTTTGCGTGCACATAAATCACTGTATTGTCAGCGTACATTTGAATATCACACCCATCGCAGACACCCGGCAAAATCAATAATGTATAAACTGAATAGTAAAGGTCCTAAAATAGAACCCTGGGGTACACCCACGTTAGATCTTAGAGTAGATGACGTAACATCACCCACTCTGACACACTGGGGTCTTCCTTCAAGGTATTTAATACAATCAAGGAAGAAGGAAGTAATCAAACTTAATAGACTTGTTGTTACCGCCAGCAAAGCTCGTTCAGTCAGTTTAATTTACAGCGAAGCGGTGACCTCGAAGATGTGACGCCTACTCTCACAAAAACACAGATCAGATACCTGACGGCCGCAAACAAACGCAGGTGAGTTCTCTTATTTTCTGATTACTAGTTTTGTTTTATTAGTATTATATTCTTGAATCCAAAACAGCTGTATGATGCAACTTCCTGTAACCACAAGCAACACTTGATTTCAGTTTAATTTGCAGGACACAGTAACCTAAAAGGAGTTGAACAGGCTCTCACACAATCACAGGGATCAGAAAACAGCAGCAGACAAACACAGGTGAACCCTCTATTAAATATGACCATGTTTTGTTTTTATTATCTAACCTCACATTATGCAACATGACTGGTGAAGAATTTAACTCAGTTCTTCTTTGTGAGCGTTCTCGAAAGGGAATTTGGTCTATAGACAGTAACTTTGGAAAAAACTTGATTTGATTAACTCACGCTGCTGAAGTCTCATATTTGTAAGTTTATCTGAAAATAATTTATTTTGCACAGAATGAGGAATGTGGATTACTTCCTCATTCTGGCCTACCTCTTACTAGTCAGTAAAAGCAGGAGGAATGATAACAAGCAAAACCTGTTTCAATGTTCATATGGCCGCCTGACTATTGTTTTGAGAGACTTGAAAAATTGTCATCCTATCTGTTGGTGAGGCCTTAGTGTGAGATATTCAACAAAGAAAGTATAGATTAATCCAATCATGAAAATAGCCATTAGATGAATCTCTGGCTACAAATACATTGAGGTTGATCATGTTTGAATAATGGGAGAAATAACGTTTTAAATATCTCTACAGGATGATGGAGAAGACAGGAAGAGTCATGATCTGCTGTGTAGCTCTGCTCCTTGTGCTGACCTCTGTGTCGGCTGTACAGAGAGATCTTGATTCAATCGATGATTTGAAGAAAATCGACTTTGGTCAATCTGTGCCCAAGCACAGTCTTGTGCTGCTCTACTGGTTTGCCAACGCAGTGGACATCGACAAAGACAACGTCATATCGCTGACCTTTGACCCCAACAGAGAAGATTGTGACTCACATTATTACCACAACTCTGAGGGGCTGTTGGACCCACTGCCTCTGGGAAATGTATACCAGTACTACACTATTGGCAATCTCAATCAAGAAACATCCATGCCACTTCCTGATTATGTTTTCCGTCCCCCAGCAACAGAGTATGAGGGAAGTAACAGGGACAGGATCATAATCCGTGTCAGGGGGCGGAACACAGGATGTAGAGCTTCGCAGAGGATAGACCAAGTTTATATCACACAGCATTATGACATGAATGAAGGTCTGGGGACACCGTATGATCCAGATCATACCTACATGATCACTACTAACCTCTTGAGACAGATCAGACAGTTTTCTGTTGGAGAAAACCCACAGCAACTGTTGCAACTCAGAAACAACTTCAGAAGCAACGCTGATGTTTCCCACATCAGAAACACATGGGGTGACCTTGCTTGCCTTGGACTGCTGCTGTTCATTGTGATCCAGGAGAAGTCCTCCTCCCACCGTCCCAACAACAGACCAAAAAACAGAAGAAGTGATTTGGATGATACTGCGGCAAGAAAGACCAACGTTCCTCGAGGTTCACAAAACCAAGATGATGTTGCATTGCTGTTAGAGGACGATGAGGACCAAAATGCCAGCAGGACGATTGAGAATGGAGAATCAGACGTTGAGAACAACTCACCTCCCCAGAACAACACCGTGCAGTGGTTCTGTTGTATTTGTTGCATTTGTTGTATTGCCACCATGTACTTAATTTCATTGTTTGCTATATTATTGTTATGGTATAAAGGGAAGCTACAATGAGATAAAACTGTGCATATATATTGCAAAGGAAATTGCTGCGCAGCAGTTACAATACAAAGTGGAAAGAGTGTAAATATAAAGAGCATAAATATTAAAGTCTAAGATAACAATCAAGTTAAAAAAAAAAGAGTAAATCCAAAATGTAAACAATGGCAAAAATCAGGTTAATAAATGATAAGCAGGGTAGCAGTGGAAATCAGTTTAGGTGGGGTTGCATATAGATATGTATGCATGTAGCCTCACAGTATATGACCAATACTTTCTTTTGCCTCCCCATGTCTGATTTTATTGTTTACCATATAATTTTTTTGTAAATGGGGTTCAGTTAGCATAGAGATATATGCTTTGAATATAATCTGGTGATGAAATGCCAAATTCCTTCAAACACACATCTCAACCCGCTGTGATGGTCTGAGAATCTTAAGGACATTTGGACCTTCATAGCTCTGTCTACTAAATTGCGTCCGTTAATAAAAGCGAAAAGTCTAAATCATTGAAAAGAATTTAAACTGAGCAAAATGTCTTTTATTGTATATTATAATGCACTGCTCTGGCATCGTCATGAAGCTTCAGGATCCATTCAGGCAACACTGTCGTGCTCCAGCATGTATAATCTAATAGTAATGACTCGCTGATGATTCCTCGATTGTTCGAACTAATACAGATACAGAGAATGTAAATTGCTCTGATGGATAAATGAAACTGATCGGTGAAAGGCTCTATGGTGTGTTAACGACAGCTGTGATTGATGTTTTAGCTTAAAAAAAAAGGGTTTATTTCATCTATGGTTTTGTGTTTATTAAACTATAATTAACCATCACAATGATGAAGTGTTTTTATTTAATACAATAAAAGAAGAAGGAAGTAAAACTTATTAGACTTGTTGTTACCACCAGCAAAGCTCGTTTAGTCAGTTTCATTGACAGCGAAGCGGTGACCGAGAAGATGTCACGCCTACTCTCACAAAAACACAGATCAGATACCTGACGGCAGCAAACACACGCAGGTGAGTTCTCTTATTTTCTGATTCCTAGTTTTGTTACACAGTATTATATTCTTGAATCCAAAACAGCTGTATGATGCAACTTCCTGTAACCACAAGCAACACTTGATTTCAGTTTAATTTGCAGGACACAGTAACCTAAAAGGAGTTGAACAGGCTCTCACACAATCACAGGGATCAGAAAACAGCAGCAGACAAACACAGGTGAACCCTCTATTAAATATGACCATGTTTTGTTTTTATTATCCAACCTCACACTATGCAACATGACTGGTGAAGCATTAAACTCAGTTCTTCTTTGTGAGCGTTCTCAAAAGGGAATTTGGTCTACAGACAGTAACTTTGGAAAATATTTGATTTGATTAACTCACGCTGCTGAAGTCTCATATTTGTAAGTTTACCTGAAATTAATTTATTTTGCACAGAATCAGGAATGTGTATTACTTCCTCATTCTGGCCTACCTCTTACTAGTCAGTAAAAGCAGGAGGAATGAGAACAAGCAAAACCTGTTTCAATGTTCATATGGCCGCGTGACTATTGTTTTGAGAGACTTGAAAAATTGTCATCCTATCTGTTGGTGAGGCCTTAGTGTGAGATATTCAACAAAGAAAGTACAGATCAATCCAATCATGAAAATAGCCATGAGATGAATCTCTGGCTACAAATACATTGAGGTTGATCATGTACAGTATGTTTGAATAATGGGAGAAATAACGTTTTAAATATCTCTACAGGATGATGGAGAAGACAGGAAGAGTCATGATCTGCTGTGTAGCTCTGCTCCTTGTGCTGACCTCTGTGTCGGCTGTGCAAAAGCTTCATTCAATCAATGATTTGAAGAAAATCAACTTTGGTCAATCTGTGCCCAAACACAGTCTTTTGCTGCTTCACTGGTTTGCCAACGCAGTGGACATCGACAGAAACAACGTCATATGGCTGACCTTTGACCCAAACGGAGGAGATTATGGTGCACATCATTATGGTAACTATGAGGGGCTGTTGGACCCACTGCCTCGGGGAAATGCATACCAGTACTACACTGTTGGCAATCTCGATCAAGAAACATCCATGCCACTTCCTGATTATGTTGTCAGTCCCCAAACAGAGTATGTGGGAAGTAACAGAGACAGGATCATAATTCGTGTCAGGGGGCAGAACACAGGACGTAGAGCTTCGCAGAGGATAGACCAAGTTTATATCACACAGCATTATGACACTGAAGGTCTGGGGACACCGTATGATCCAGATCATACCTACAGGATCACTACTAACCTCTTGAGACAGATCAGAGAGTTTTCTGTTGGAGAAAACCAACAGCAACTGTTGCAACTGTTGCAACTCAGCAACCGCTTCAGAAGCAACGCTGATGTTTCCCACATCAGAAACACATGGGGTGACCTTGCTGGCCTTGGACTGCTGCTGTTCATTGTGTTCCAGGAGAAGTCCTCCTCCCACCGTCCCAACAACAGACCAAAAAACAGAAGAAGTGATTTGGATGATACTGCGGCAAGAAAGACCAACGTTCCTCGAGGTTCACGAAACCAAGGTTATGTTGAATTGCCGTTAGAGGACCTTGAGGACCAAAATGCCAGCAGGACGATTGAGAACAGCGACTCAGACGTTGAGAACAACTCACCTCCCGCGAACAACACCGAGCAGCGGTTCTGTTGTATTTGTTGCATTTGTTGTATTGCCACCATGTGCTTAATTTCATTGTTTGCTATATTATTGTTATGGTATAAAGGGAAGCTATAATGAGTTAAAACTGCGTATATATATTGCAAAGGAAATTGCTGCGCAGCAGTTGCAATACAAAGTGGAAAGAGTGTAAATATAAAGAGCGTAAATATTAAAGTCTAAGATTACAATAAAGTTTAAAAAAAAAAAAAAAAAAAAAAGAGTAAATCCAAAATATAAACAATGGCAAAATCAGGTTAATAAATGATAAGCAGGGAAGCAGTGGAAATCAGTTTAGGTGGGGTTGCATATATATATGTATGCATGTAGCCTCAGAGTATATGACCAATACAACGTTCATGACTACGCCCATGATAATGCAGTTAATATCACACCGTGTCCTGTGAGTCAGTTGTGAGAATAATAATACCATTATTATTAATGTGACTACTAAGATTACCATCTATGTGCATCGTGTAAATATCTGGTTATTTGTCATTCAGTTAAAAGTATTTGATCCGAGTGAAATGTCTTACTGTACATTATAACGCACTGCTCTGGCACGGTCATTGAGCTCCAAGCTTAAGTCAGTCAACAAAGTCGAGCTCCAGCACGTCTCGTCTAACTCACTGATGATTCATTCTGTGTCCGACAGTGATGAAGCGAATGTATTGCACTGATAAATAAAACATAAATAAAAGGCTTTATGGTCTGTTCAGGACAGCTTGTGTATTCTTTCTGTAGTGTCGATGGTGTTTATTACACTGTAATTAACAATCAGACTGATGTCCGTGTTTTTATTTTACGTTCAAGGAAAATGGACGAACGCAAGTTAGACGTGCAGATTCATGACGACAACTTTAACTATCCCTCGTTCTACAGACAATCACACCAGAGACAGAACTTTCCTCAGACTATTGAGATCAGCTGGCGTCAGTTTTGAAGAACAAAATAGTAGTGGTACAACTACTGCCTATGTTGCCAATTGTTGAACTGGAATATCGCGATGTCGTAATAATCTTAAATGTCTGAAAAACATTTTAATTATTGTGCACCAGAATTTGTATTTAAACTCTTAAAAAGAGGAACAAAACAGCCTTTGTGGACGGGAAAATATTGGACAAATCAGATAAAATGTGCTGGTGACAGAGTGGTCTTAACCCACAACATCACAATCGATCCTCTAAACACTGAATACAAACAGTCTGCGTCTTGCATTCCTACTGCCACATGACTGATAATAGCAAACACAGAAATGAAAGGGAGTACTCCTTTTTTTTTTTTCCCAGATCAGCTGTAACATGAAACTTCCTGTAAACAGAAGCAACGCTTGATTCCCCAGTTTCATTCATCGGAAACCAGTCATCTAACAGGAGCTGAACAGGCTCTCACACAAACGGATCAGAACACTAACGGCAGCAGACAGACGCAGGTGAGCCCTCTTTATTCTGTGACCGCTAGTTTTGTTTTACGTTTTTTACCGTGGCACTACCCCACATGACTGGCGAAGCATTCAACTCTATTCTCCTTTGAGAGTGTTCTTTCCTCTTTATATTAATATCCCTCCACCACAGCTCAACAAGGAAACGCTGTATACTGAAACACAAACTAAATAGACTAACTTTGGAAGATATTCACTTGTTGTGATTAACTCAGGCTGCTGAAGTCCCATTCATTTCAGCTTGCAAAAGGTTTTTTGCACAGAATGAGGAATGTGTATTACTTCCTCATTCTGGCCTACCTCTTACTAGTCAGTAAAAGCAGGAGGAATGACAACAAACAAAACCTGTTTCAATGTTCATATGGCCGCCTGTCTTTATTGTTTCCAGACACTTGTAATTATCATCCTATTTGTTAAATGTTAAATGTAGCTCTGCTCCTTGTGCTGACCTCTGTGTCGGCTGTACAGATATCTTGATTCAATCAACGATATTAAAATAAACTTTGGTCAATCTGTGCCTAAACAGTCTTGTGCTGCTCTACTGGTTTGCCAACACAGTGGACATCGACAATAACAATATCGCTGACCTTTGACCCAAACGGAGGAGATTATGGCTCTCACATTATTATGGTAACTTTGAGAGGCTGTTGGACCCACTGCCTCGGGGAGATGTCCAATAGCAGTACCACACTGTTGGCAACCTCTATCAAGAAACTCTCACACCTTGTTAGCTCACCTGGTAGAGCAGACCTGAGCAGTGGCACAAGTTTAAACCTGACACACATCCCTTCACTACATGTCGTCACCTCCCTTTCCCTCTTTAGTGTCCATCTTCGGCTGTACCATCAACTAAATGCAAAGAAACACCCAAAAAACTATTCATATATAAAAAAAGGTTATTCTCACAAGGAAAAATAACTTGTTTCATTCATTTCAATAAAGAATGAAAGAAACACACTTGACCATGCACTTAAATCTCATCTTAAAATCATTCTGTGTTCATTTATTGCAGTGACCTCCAATGTACATTACAACAATGCTATTATGAACATTTGAATGAAGAAAAAGAGCCGCAAAACACCCAAATGTGCAGTCATGAAACACGTGTAAATTGAAATGGATCTGTAATAAGTGAATGCTGCTAATAATAAGCCAGGAAGTACTACACATCTCATAGTCTGTCCCTCTGCAGTCTCACTGTCGAACCGGACATGCACAGGCTGGTTTCATAAAGAATGAAAGAAAAAAAGAAATGCCTGATGACTCACAGACAGACTTTACAGATTAATTCCTCTAAATGTTTACAGACTGGTAAATGCCAAAACACTGAAAGGGAGAAACTACTTTTCTTTTCTTGAATACAGAAGGAATGTTTTTTTCAAAAAGCCGTTTTATAAAACCTACTCTGCGACGCTTGTTCTTTCAGTTTCATTTTCAGGGAAACAAAACCTAGGAGGAGTTGAACAGGCTCTCACACAAACACAGAGATCAGAAACCTAACAGCAGCAGACAGACTCAGGTGAGCGTCCCTTTTTTATGAACACTGGTTTAAGTATTTACTGCGGCACTATCCCCAGTGATTGGGGAAGAATTAGCCTCAAGCTATGTTACTATCACTACAGAGCGTTAATTGTCATCCTATCCATAGGTGTTAGAGTGAGCTATTCATTAGAATGAAAACAAATAAATAGAAAATTCATGAAATAGTAATTTGATGCATCTCTAGTTAAACATATATAGTATAGATTAAGAATGTAATGTAAGGATGATTAATGTAAGCAATACATTTTTAATATCTCTACAGGATGATGGAGAAGACAGGAAGAGTCATGATCTGCTGTGTAGCTCTGCTCCTTGTGCTGACCTCTGTGTCGGCTGTACAGAGAGATCTTGATTCAATCGACGATTTGAAGAAAATCAACTTTGGTGACTCTGTGCCCAAACACAGTCTTGTGCTGCTTCACTGGTTTGCCAACACAGTGGACATCGACAATAACTATATCATATCGCTGACCTTTGACCCAAACGGAGGAGATTATGGTGCACATCATTATGGTAACTATGAGAGGCTGTTGGACCCACTGCCTCAGGGAAATGGATACCGGTACTACACTATTGGCAATCTCAATCAACAAACATCCATGCCACTTCCTGATTATGTTGTCCGTCCCCCAGCAACAGAGTATGTGGGACGTAACAGGGACAGGATCATAATCCGTGTCAGAGAGCAGAACACAGGACGTAGAGCTTTGCAGAGTATAGACCAAGTTTATATCACACAGCATTATGACACTTCTGAAGGTCAGGGGACACCGTATGATCCAGATGATACCTACATGATCACTACTAACCTCTTGAGACAGATCAGACAGTTTTCTGTTGGACAAAACCAACAGCAACTGTTGCAACTCAGAAACCGCTTCAGAAGCAACGCTGATGTTTCCCACATCAGAAACACATGGGGTGACCTTGCTTGCCTTGGACTGCTGCTGTTCATTGTGATCCAGGAGAAGTCCTCCTTCCACCGTCCCAACAACAGACCAAAAAACAGAAGAAGTGATTTGGATGATACTGCGGCAAGAAAGACCAACGTTCCTCGAGGTTCACGAAACCAAGCTGATGTTGTCGTGGATTTCAATAACTATGTGGACCAAAATGCCAGCAGGACGATTAGGAACAGAGTACCAGTCATTGAGAACAACTCACCTCCCCAGAACAACATCCGGCAGCGGATCTGTTGTTGCATTTGTTGTATTGCCACCATATGCTTGATTTCATTGTTTACCATATTATTGTTATGGTATAAAAAGCAGATAAAATGAGATACAACTGTATATATATATATATCGCAAGGGACATTGCTGTGCAGCAGTTGCAATACAAAGTGGAAAGAGTGGAAATATAAAGAGTGGAAATATTAAAGTCTAAGACAATCAAGGAGTAAATCCAAAATGTAAACAATGGCAAAATCAGGTTAATAAATGATAAGCAGGGTAGCAGTGGCAATCAGTTTAGGTGGGGTTGCATATAGATATGTATGCATGTAGCTTTAGAGTATATGACCAATACAACGTTCATCACTACGCCCATGATAATGCAGTTAATATCACACCGTGTCCTGTGAGTCAGTTGTGAGAATGATAATAGTAATACAATTATTATTATTATTATTATTATTTATGTGACTGCAAAGATTACTGTTTATGTGCATCGTGTAAATATCTGGTTATTTGTCATTCAGTTAAAAGTATTTGATCCGAGTGAAATGTCTTACTGTACATTATAACGCACTGCTCTGGCACGGTCATTGAGCTCCAAGCTTAAGTCAGTCAACAAAGTCGAGCTCCAGCACGTCTCGTCTAACTCACTGATGATTCATTCTGTGTCCGACAGTGATGAAGCGAATGTATTGCACTGATAAATAAAACATAAATAAAAGGCTTCATGGTCTGTTCAGGACAGCTTGTGTATTCTTTCTGTCGTGTTGATGGTCTTTATTACACTGTAATTAACAATCAGACTGATGTTCGTGTTTTTATTTTACGTTCAAGGAAAATGGACGAACGCTAGTTAGACGTGCAGATTCATGACGACAACTTTAACTATTCCTCGTTCTACAGACAATCACACCAGAGACAGAACTTTCCTCAGACTATTGAGATCTGCTGGCGTCCGTTTTGAAGAACAAAATAGTAGTGGTACAACTACTGCCTATGTTGAACTGGAATATTGTGATGTAGTAATAATCTTAAATGTCTAAAAAAAGTTTTAATTATTGTGCACCAGAATTTGTATTTAAACTCTGAAAACAGGAAGAAAACAGCCTTTGTGGTCGGGAAAATATTGGACAAATCAGGGGGGGGAAAAAAAGGAACCGGGCAGTTACGACTAGTTCGGATCACCCCTCACGGTTCGGATCACTCGTGAACCGCGGATCAATTGAGTATTTATTTTTTAACAGTTTAATTATCATAGTGTGTAATAAAGTTCTACTGCTGCTGTTCATTTTCAAGTAACAAGTCCCCGAATATCAATGCAGAGTGTCAGTGAACAGATATGAAGCAGGAGTGTGTTCACGTGAACGGAGCAGGAAGCATTTAACGGTGAAGTCATGGCGAGCGGAGGAACTTGAGAAGCCCCCGGCGTCATTTAAATCGCAAGTTTGGGAACATTTTGTCTTCCCTGTAACGTATAATGACGGATGAGGGCGGCGGACAAACCGTTACGTTATGTAGGCGTTATTTAAAGAGAAGGACACACGATAACGGCAAAACATCGGGCATGTCCACACGTATGAAGAGCCACCATCCCGTCTGTCAGTGACGGGGGCACTCCGTTGTGGAAAACAAAGGATTTCAAAATCTGGTTAAAGTGCTTGAGCCACGCTACGAAATCCACTCACGCACCCACTTCAGTGTGAAGATCGTTCCAGGCCTCTATGAGAAGGAAAAGACTGACCGCTCACTTCATCACGGGAGATTCATAGTCCCGTGCTGTAGACACGCCCCCTCTGTGAGAGTCACAGACAGCTGCTGTAGACACGCCCCCTCTGTGAGTCACAGACAGCTGCTGTAGACACGCCCCCTCTGTGAGAGTCACACAGACACACACCTGGTGCAGGTGCTGACAGAAGTATCAGAGTGGAAGCCGGGGTACTTCTCAAGTCTCTTAATTGTCGTTTCCTCCATGCATCCCTGGGAGGGACTAAGAAGCAAGGAGGGAAACGGGGATGCAATTAAGAGACTTGATAAGTACCCCTAGACAGGCCCAATAGCAATATCCCAGTCACCACAGAAAGGTCTACCCTCTCCCCAGACAATGGAGATATTCTGGGGTGAGATGAGAACAGTACACAGTCACAGTAATGGCAAACATTATTGTGTATTTGAATGACATAACCAGACAGGAAGTAAACATAGACCCAAGTTGAGCATTTCAGTTCAGTGTAAACAGTGGAAGCTAGCTCACTGGCTGTTTCTTTCTTTCAATATTGATCAAAGGACGAGGATATCAACATACCGCATGTTGCACTTAAACGTAACAGAATTGAGTATTCTTGAATGTTTTATTTATTTATTTCATTTCAAATTAGACATCTTCAATATTTTTGTTTTCATGTAAGACTATAGCCCAAAGTTATTTTCTTTAAGTGTTCTTGAAGTTCTTTAATTAATAAATGGAAAGCAAAGTTATAATTGAGTCCTCCAATTTTCTTTGTTGATCTGAAAAATGATCCGAACCGTGACTCAAGAACCGTGATCCGAACTGAACAGTGAGGTTTGTGATCCGTTGCACCCCTAGTTACGACACCTCAGTACTCCTGAACAATGGCCAGGGGTATTTCTTTGTTTTGCCTCCACATGTCTGATTTTATTGTTTACTATATCATTTTTTGTAAATGGGGTTCAGTTAGGATAGAGATATATGCTTTGTATATAATCTGGTGATGAAATGCCAAATTCCTTCAAACAGGCATCTCAACCCGCTGTGATGGTCTGAGAATCTTAAGGACATTTGGACCTTGATAGCTCTGTCTACTAAATTGCGTCCGTTAATAAAAGCAAAAAGTCGAAATGATTGAAAAGAATTTGAACTGAGGATAATGTCTTTTATTGTATATCATAATGCACTGCTCTGGCATCGTCATGAAGCTTCAGGATCCATTCAGGCAACACTGTCGTGCTCCAGCATGTATAATCTAATAGTAATGACTCGCTGATGATTCCTCGATTGTTGGAACTAATACAGATACAGAGAATGTAAATTGCTCTGATGGATAAATGAAACTGATCGGTGAAAGGCTCTATGGTGTGTTGACGACAGCTGTGATTGATAATGTTTTAGCGTATAAAAAAAGGGTTTATTTCATCTATGGTTTTGTGTTTATTAAACTATAATTAACTATCACAATGATGTGTGTTTTTATTTAATACAATAAAAGAAGACGGAAGTAATCGGAAGTAAAACTTATTAGACTTGTTGTTACCACCAGCAAAGCTCGTTTAGTCAGTTTCATTGACAGCGAAGTGGTGACCGAGAAGATGTCACGCCTACTCTCACAAAAACACAGATCAGATACCCGACGGCAGCAAACACACGCAGGTGAGTTCTCTTATTTTCTGATTACTAGTTTTGTTACATCGTATTATATTCTTGAATCCAAAACAGCTGTATGATGCAACTTCCTGTAACCACAAGCAACACTTGATTTCAGTTTAATTTGCAGGACACAGTAACCTAAAAGGAGTTGAACAGGCTCTCACACAATCACAGGGATCAGAAAACAGCAGCAGACAAACACAGGTGAGCCCTCTATTAAATATGATCATGTTTTGTTTTTATTATCTAACCTCACACTATGCAACATGACTGGTGAAGCATTTAACTCAGTTCTTCTTTGTGAGCGTTCTCAAAAGGGAATTTGGTCTATAGACAGTAACTTTGGAAAATACTTGATTTGATTAACTCACGATGCTGAAATCTCATATTTGTAAGTTTATCTGAAATTAATTTGTTTTGCACAGAATGAGGAATGTGGATTACTTCCTCATTCTGGCCTACCTCTTACTAGTCAGTAAAAGCAGGAGGAATGAGAACAAGCAAAACCTGTTTCAATGTTCATATGGCCGCGTGACTATTGTTTTGAGAGACTTGAAAAATTGTCATCCTATCAGTTGGTGAGGCCTTAGTGTGAGATATTCAACAAAGAAAAGAGAAAGTATAGATTAATCCAATCATGAAAATAGCCATTAGATGAATCTCTGGCTACAAATACATTGAGGTTGATCATGTACAGTATGTTTGAATAATGGGAGAAATAACGTTTAAATATCTCTACAGGATGATGGAGAAGACAGGAAGAGTCATGATCTGCTGTGTAGCTCTGCTCCTTGTGCTGACCTCTGTGTCGGCTGTGCAAAAGCTTCATTCAATCAATGATTTGAAGAAAATCAACTTTGGTCAATCTGTGCCCAAACACAGTCTTTTGCTGCTTCACTGGTTTGCCAACGCAGTGGACATCGACAAAGACAACGTCATATGGCTGACCTTTGACCCCAACAGAGAAGATTATGACCCACATCGTTACCACAACTCTGAGAGGCTGTTGGACCCACTGCCTCGGGGAAATGTATACCGGTACTACACTGTTGGTAATCTCAATCAAGAAACATCCATGCCACTTCCTGATTATGTTGTCAGTCCCCAAACAGAGTATGTGGGAAGTAACAGAGACAGGATCATAATTCGTGTCAGGGGGCAGAACACAGGACGTAGAGCGTCGCAGAGGATAGACCAAGTTTATATCACACAGCATTATCACACTTCTGAAGGTCAGGGGACAGCTTATGATCCAGATCATACCTACAGGATCACTACTAACCTCTTGAGACAGATCAGACAGTTTTCTGTTGGAGAAAACCAACAGCAACTGTTGCAACTCAGCAACCACTTCAGAAGCAACGCTGATGTTTCCCACATCAGAAAGACATGGGGTGACCTTGCTTGCCTTGGACTGCTGCTGTTCATTGTGTTCCAGGATAAGTCCTCCTTCCACCGTCCCAACAACAGAAGAAGTGATTTGGATGATACTGCGGCAAGCGAGAATGTTCCTGGAGGTTCACGAAACCAAGGTTATATTGCATTGCAGTTAGAGGACCTTGAGGACCAAAATGCCAGCAGGACGATTGAGAACAGAGAATCAGGCGTTTACAACAACTCACCTCCCGCGAACAACACCGAGGAGCGGTTCTGTTGCATTTGTTGCATTTGTTGCATTGCCACCATGTGCTTAATTTCATTGTTTGCTATATTATTGTTATGGTATAAAGGGAAGCTATAATGAGTTAAAACTGCGTATATATATATATATATATATTGCGTATATTGAGTAAATCCAAAATATAAACAATGGCAAAATCAGGTTAATAAATGATAAGCAGGGAAGCAGTGGAAATCAGTTTAGGTGGGGTTGCATATATATATCTATATGTATGCATGTAGCCTCAGAGTATATGACCAATACAACGTTCATGACTACGCCCATGATAATGCAGTTAATATCACACCGTGTCCTGTGAGTCAGTTGTGAGAATAATAATACCATTATTATTATTAATGTGACTAAGATTACAGTTTATGTGCATCGTGTAAATATCTGGTTATTTGTTATTCAGTTAAAAGCATTTGATCCGAGTGAAATGTCTTATTGTACATTATAACGCACTGCTCTGGCACAGTCATTGAGCTCCAAGCTTAAGTCAGTCAACAAAGTCGAGCTCCAGCACGTCTCGTCTAACTCACTGATGATTCATTCTGTGTCCGACAGTGATGAAGCGAATGTATTGCACTGATAAATAAAACATAAATAAAAGGCTTCATGGTCTGTTCAGGACAGCTTGTGTGTTCTGTCGTGTTGATGGTCTTTATTACACTGTAATTAACAATCAGACTGATGTTCGTGTTTTTATTTTAAGTTCAAGGAAAATGGACGAACGCAAGTTAGACGTGCAGATTCATGACGACAACTTTAACTATTCCTCGTTCTACAGACAATCACACCAGAGACAGAACTTTCCTCAGACTATTGAGATCAGCTGGCGTCAGTTTTGAAGAACAAAATAGTAGTGGTACAACTACTGCCTATGTCGCCAATTGTTGAACTGGAATATAGTGATGTAGTAATAATCTTAAATGTCAAAAAAAAAAAAATGTATTAACACGTGTAAATTGAAATGGATCTGTAATAATAATAATAATAATAATAATAATGCTGCTAATAATAAGCCAGGAAGTACTACACATCTCATAGTCTGTCCCTCTGCAGTCTCACTGTCGAACTGGACATGCACAGGCTGGTTTCATAAAGAATGAAAGAAAAAAAGAAATGCCTGATGACTCACAGACAGACTTTACAGAATAATTCCTCTAAAAGTTGCGAATAAAAATAATCATCTTTTTGCATTTCTACAGACTGGTAAATGCCAAAACACTGAAAGGGAGAACTACTTTCCTTTTCTTGAATACAGAAGGAAGTATTTTTTCAAAAAGCCGTTTGAAAGAACAAGCATTGCAGACTAGGTTTCATAAGTTTCATTTTCAGGGAAACAAAACCTAGGAGGAGTTTAACAGGCTCTCACACAAACACAGAGATCAGAAACCTAACAGCAGCAGACAGACTCAGGTGAGCGTCCCTTTTTTCTGAACACTGGTTTAAGTATTTACTGCGGCGATGTAACAGAGTTAAAAATGTACTTTATTATTCTGTCAAGTATGTGTGAATTCTATCTTTATGAGCTATTTTTATTTAGCGTTTTATTTTGTTAATGCTTCCTGCGGAAGCGGTGTCTCGCCTCTTTTGTACCTCCAAAGCCCCCGTAGTCCCGACTTTCCCTTACAGTGGTGTTTCGTACTGAGGGCAAGTTGTGTGGAATAATATCGTTGCACTGTTTTGTTGTTTTCTTCGGGAATGTAACCGTTTACGTTACGTTAAGAACTACTAAGGCGATGACCTTATGAAGCGGTTACGTGCAGTTTTGACTGGAAAATATAAGTTTACTGGCTGTTTAAGTTCGCCTATTTGGCGCCATTTACTTTCACGTCAGGCTGCCCTGTCATAACGTAACGACGCAGATACTACGTACTACTTTCTACTTGAAAATCAGATTCCTGACGGCAGCAGACTTGCTCTTATTTTCTGGACGTTAGTTTTTAATTAGTATTTGCCGTGGCGTTATTCCACACGAGGTGTTTTTTGTGAGTGTTTTGTTCCCTTTGTGTTACCATCGCTCCACCGCAACTCAACAAGGGAACGCTGTCTATAGCAACATGAAGCCTCACTAACATCAGATAAACCTACAAATGCATTTGAATGAGGACGATGTATTCCATCGTAATACTAACCTGATTCTTACTGATCACATCATGAAAATAATAATTTGATGCATCTCTAGTTAAAAATATATAGTATAGATGTGAATGTAATGTATGGATGATTAATGTAAGCAATACATTTTTAAATATCTCTACAGGATGATGGAGAAGACAGGAAGAGTCATGATCTGCTGTGTAGCTCTGCTCCTTGTGCTGACCTCTGTGTCGGCTGTACAGAGAGATCTTGATTCAATCGATGATTTGAAGGAAATCAACTTTGGTCAATCTGTGCCCAAGCACAGTCTTTTGCTGCTCTACTGGTTTGCCAACGCAGTGGACATCAATTCGTGCGGCGACATAAGCCTGACTTTTGACCCGCACGCGGACAGTAGAGATTATGGCTCACATCATTATGGTAACTATGAGGGGCTGTTGGACCCACTGCCTCGGGGAAATGCATACCAGTACTACACTCTTGGCAGTCTCAATCAAGGAACATCCATGAAACTTCCTCATTATGTTGTCCGTCCCCCAGCAACAGAGTATGAGGGAAGTAACAGAGACAGGATCATAATTCGTGTCAGGGGGCCGAACACAGGACGTAGAGCTTTGCAGAGGATAGACCAAGTTTATATCACACAGCATTATGACCAGGAGGGGCAATATGATCCAGACGATACCTACAGGATCACTACTAACCTCTTGAGACAGATCAGAGAGTTTTCAGGTGGACAAAACCAACAGCAACTGTTGCAACTCAGAAACCGCTTCAGAAGCAACGCTGATGTGTCCCACATCAGAAACACATGGGCTGCTAACCTTGCTGGCCTTGGACTGCTGCTGTTGATTGTGATCCAGGAAAGGTACTCCTTTTACGAACAAAGCAGACCGGCAGCAGCCAACTTCACACCACAAAGCTACAACAGACAAGCAAACGTGCAAAATACTGGATGGTGTGATGCTTTGCTGAGGTGCATTATCTTTGCATTTGTTTTGATTGTTATTTTCATTTTCATATGTAGGGCATCATCCAATCCGGGATTTAGATAAGAAATGAGGAAGAACAATAGATATCGTCTAAACCAAGGTGTGACAGTATAGCTTTTTGAGGACGATTAGGACCACGAAGCCAGCAAGAGTCATCAATTGACTGGAAAAAAATGAAAAAAAGAGAAACACCTCAGTACTCCTGAACAATGGCCAGAGGCATTTCTTTGTTTTGCTTCCACATGCTTGATTTCATTCTTTACTATATTATCTTTTTTGTAAATGGGGTTCAGTTAAGATGGAGATATATGCTTCGACTGCTGTTGTATATTGTGATCAAAGGAAAGTACAGACAGAAAATAATTGTAATTATTGTACTTTGATTATTTTATCCATCTTTATTGTCGCATGCATTATATTTTTGATTGTCAAGTCCACGGTGTGATGGGAGTGCATCTCAAAAGAGATGACAACGAAGCCAGTAAGAATCAGGCAGGTACGACACCTCGTTCTGTTCTCTGGTGTTGTATATTTTGTTTGACGTCAATATTTTTTGTATTTTATTGTGTACTATATTATCTTATTTTGTAAACGTTGAGTTAAGACTGAGATACAGGCTCAGTACAACATTCTTGTGATAAAAGGCCGAAAGTCCCCCCTCTGTGTTGAAGGGCTGGGATTATTCCGTTTTTCAGTCCCACCAAGTCGGTTAGCCAACGTTATTTCAGACTAAACTCAGTTTTTATCTTCCTCACCAAGAGATGTTCATATGTTAAAGAAGAGGAAGAGGGCGGTTTGGTGTTTGAACTGAAACCCTGCAGACTTTAAACTCCATGTCACTGTTTGAGACATCTGCTGTAAAACAATTACAAAAACATGACAGTTTACATTTCTCATAACAGGAAGGAAGTGTTTCACCATTGAGGTTGATATTTTGAAATTTGTAGCTCTATTTACAAAATGACTGTTGTGTAATAAAGAAAGGTTTTCATCCCGTGGCTGACGAAAAAATGAACGAGATAAGTTAAAGGTTCTCTAGTCTGTTAAGGACAGCTTGCACTGATAATTCAGTTTCACAAAAAAAAAACAGGTGTATTTCATTTATGGTTTTGTATTCTTTCTGTAGTGTTTGAAATTGTGTTTATTAAAATATAGTTAACAGCCAGACTGATGTCAGTGTTTTTATTTTAAGTTCAAGGAAACGGATGAACACAAGCTAGATCTGCAAAAACAGGAAGTCAGGTCTGTTTTTGCATGCTTCGTGCAAAACACACACACACAGATTAACGATATAGCAGCAAGCCATTTCCATCCCTTGTGACATGCACAAGTCCTCGTTTCTTGCCAAGTCCCAGGCAGGCCCATCAAAAGGCCTTTATGTTTGTGAGAAAGAGATGAGTGCCGTTTAAATGTGGTGAAACCAGGATAGCAGTCAGCAGGCCAGCACAAGACCCAGCAGATCAGAAGATAATGAGTCATTAAAAACTGTCGCTGACTCAGCTTTAATTACAACTATAAATCAAAGGTTCCTCTAAAGGCTGACGGAGTTCAGAGCCAATATTGAATAAGAAACAGGCACTGCTGTTTGTTAGAAAACACAGCAGACACTTGAAGCAACCATTCATAATTCATATGAGGTAGTCTGCAGAAACCATCTTATTCCTGTCACCAAGAAAATGTTGTTCTTTGGTTTTGTGTTGATAAATTGACTTATTAAACACTGAACTGAAACATTTGTGTTGTTCACTCTCACTTACAGTTTACTCTAAGTAAAGCATGCTGGGACATGTACTGACCTCAAACACATCTTAGTTTTTGAATCAATAAATGATTAATAATAAAGAAACTTGTTTTGTCTGACCAGCAGTCCAAAACGTAGAGATCTTTAATTTGAAATGATAAACACAGAAAATCAGCAAAACCCAAGTCTATGTGCTGTTGTGCTTTTTTTTAAACAAAATCATTATATAAAACAATTAATATTAAAATAGTTGCTTACTATTTCAGATTATGTCACACATGCGCACAAGACATAATGCTACGCTCAAATAATAAGGGTGGATAAAAGTGTTATCTGCACTCACAACGCATGACTCCACAGCCCAACAACAGGACTGTGTTTAAGTGAACCAAATAGAGCACATTGCATCAAGGTGCCTTGCTCAACTTCCCCATCATGCTTCCCTGGATCAACTCACCTCTTCATATAGCCCGGCAGTTGCTAAGTTAAAATTCAACGGGTGTATATTAGCAAGTATCTTCTAAAAAGGAGCTTAACACCATTCTTTTTGGACCAGTAAAACAGTGGGGAATTACTTCCCGGGATCACACAGTGGTCAGTGTCGGTGCCGAGAGGGCGTGGGAGGACGGAAAGGGAACAGATTATGTTGGCACCACTCACACATTCACATGTGTAAGCAAGGCAATGCCTTTCTAATGCAGCCAGCTTACCATTTATGACAGTGTAAACAGTAGATTTAGCACAATGCTACATGCGATGTAATGTGTAACACAGCAAGTCGAGGCATGGGACAGGAAACTAAGATGGGCAGCATACTGAACGGACGAATGTGTGCGTCTGTCTGTACACATGGGGTCACATCCTGTTGAAGCACAACAAGACGTTAAGCAGCTGCTCATGATTAGCCAACAAATCAACCGAAACACACGGAGCATGTGCGCTTTACGACTGCCGCCGCATTCTGAAGCCCGTCATCTGTGCGAGGATGAACGCATACGCCGAATACTTGTATACATTCAATACTTGTATGTGAGCACAGAGTCACTAACACACTAGGAGCCCAGAGGCAGGCAGATCTGAAACATCGCATGAGCCCTCAAGCAACAGTCTAATTGGCCAAATGGGACACATAAAAAAAAACAGACACCGCCAGCGTCCCACCGGATACTGTGCTGATACCAGCAGTAAAAGTAAACAACAGGGAGACAGACTGAAAACACTCTCAGGTTCCCCTTCTAAACAATACACAATATGAAAAAGAAAAAAAAACTTTCACAAAAGAATGTGCCTGAATCCGTAGTGTGTGTACTTGTTGAGGAAATGGAAAGTAAATTGTAGTTTTGGACAAGTCGTCAAAGCGGTGTGGTCTGTCAGCTTAGTTTTACTCCCAAATGACTGGAGGTTAAAGTCGGCTTCTCTAATTTTGTTTTCTTCCAGCAGACGGACTTTACAGGAAATCACACTCTCTCTTGCACACTTTCAAGTCTTTCTCCATTTTTCTTCCTCTCCCCTTCTGGCCACAGAACCTCCTCCCTCCCTCCCTCTCTCCTATCTGCTCATTGTTTCTTCTCAAGCAGCGCCTCCCTCTTTCCACATGCACGACCGAGCAGAAAGGTGGTAACCTGAGCCAAATGTGGCTGAAGTTGAGACTTAATCCTCTCACTTTTTCTTGCTTATTTTCCCCTTCTACTGACACAAGGCCACATTTCAGACATTTTGCATGCATATTTGCTGACTGATTCACCAATACGGGAAAGAAATAGCCTCAGCCAAAAGGCAGAAATAAATGAAAGCCCTTGCCGTCTGCAAAGGAAGTGCCGTGGATGGAGAGAGGAAGAGAGAGAAACAGACACACGGCGTAAAAAGTGGAAATTGGAGGCTTTCTATTTTTGTTTTGAATGTTTTATGACCTCCACATTTGGAATGCATCACCTCCCAGCCGCCCACGCCTGGATACTACTGAACCAGGGCGAGCAACCCATGAGCACAGCTGTCTCCAGATAACAGTACACACACGCGTACAAAACAAGCAATTCGGATTGGCTAATGGTTGAGGAAGGAAACGGCACAAACAACCTGCAAGAGAAGTGGAGATCTAGAAGCCGCCGCACACAAAGCATCACAAACAAACACACACGTTTGCCAGCGTAACACAAACTCTATTACAGCCTCCTCGTGAATAAACACAATGAAAAGATAAAAAGCATGCCGCTGAAACTGTAACATAACCTATCCTCCATAATCCTTAAACCAAAAATTAAAACAAAGACTAAAAGCTGAGAGGCCTGCAATTTAATACACAGATTAAATAAACATACTGACAATTTAGGTATTCACAGACTTTGCCAGTAATTCAGATAAAAAAAAAAAAGAAGAAATACAGAGTTTGTCCTGAGGGTGGCGCTAAAAGAAAGGTCATGGGGTGAACTTAAATATTAGATTTCATCAATAGTGCCCTCTCTGCACTGCTTCGATTTTGGACAGATTTAGTGTTGATTTACATAACGTAAAAAAAATTAAGTATAACTTATTATGCTGCAAAAGTCAAGCAAACAATGAAGAGACAAAATAAATGAAACGCACAAAAGGCCAAACAGTAGCTAACAAACTTGCTGTGTCACTAGCATCTTAATATTAACTGGTTAATGCACCTACTACACATTTAACACACAAGAACTGTAAACTGCAAATCTCTATCTCAGCTAATCTGAATTAATAGTGATTTTAACGCAGCCCTGGGATTCTCATCATCACCCTGCCTGACCTACATTCACAGTTAGTCTAGACTCCAGACTAGTCTTGCATAGCCAGACCTATCACTGCAGCGCTGTGTCAGCGCTAAACAAAAGGTCTGGCTCCACACGTTATCAGTCTGGTATAGGGGGGGGGGGGGGGGGGGGGGAAGGCTCCTGCTTGTTTCTATTTCTTTAAACCAATCACAATCCGAGCACAGGATGGAGTAGCGATGCCTCTGCAAAATAGATAGCGGAGATAACAGAAGGGGAGGAGAGTGCCGGATGAAATAAGCTGCCAATGGCAGGATTATTCATTTAGGCCATTAAAGAAAGTGTGCGACAGCGATACCACAGCAATGCGCCTCATGCCGACGTTCACATCTGGAAGCGTGCAAAGCGGCTTCTGTCTTTACCCGTTAAGTCATTATTCATCATAACCTGCAGCCGATTTGCAGTCTAAAAATACAAACGATGCCTATAATCAGGCTTTGTGACACAAATTTGTGACAATAATTTGATGTCAACTTCTCTTGCTTCATTACCAGAATAGGACAAATATGCAATGATGTACAATTTATTTTCTCTTGGTCCCGACCAAATGAACCGACCTACAGGTGTGAAATCACCCTTAATGTATGGGTGGTATGTAAACAGGCTAGAGAAGATCACTTCAACAAATATAGCTTTTCCTTGGCAGCTGTTTCACACACAAGAGTGAGTTTATAAAACACGCTGAACTGAGCAGGTACTCACTGTCTGTTGGTCGGGCTGTGGGTGGCTCTGCGACCGGGGACTGCATCCTCTCCACCCTTGGCTCAGTCAGGGAGGGCAGGGGAGCACTAGGTGCAGGAGGCGGCTGGTGGTGGTGGTTGTTGTTCTCCACTGCTGCACTGCTTGGCACCAAACCGTCCGGCTGCCTGAAGACGGGCATCTCCGGCCTCCTCGAGGCCCCCTCGACCGGGCTGATGCTCGGGGACGGGGGCTCTGCTCTTCTCTGAGGGGGTTCGGGGATCCTCGAGATCGGGGCCGAGGACAGCTGGGCGTCCACCCTCTTGGGAGGGGCGGGGGGCTCGTGGGACCGCGTCATGCTGATCTCCGCCCGCTTGCTTGTGGAGATAGAGGTGGAGTTGGAGGAGCTGTCCAGCGGAGTACTCCGACTGCTCAAACTGACCTCAGGGCGCTTGAGACCAAAGCGGGCGATGCCGGCACTGGGCGAGTTGTCAATCTGCTTAGAGGAAACCTCAATGGACATCTCTGTGCGGCGGGACGAGGCCGCGTCAGGGTTACGACCCCCTGTCAACTCCATGCGCCTCATGCCGGTCTTTGGGGAGCGTGGGTTGGAGGACTCGGAGGGGGAGGATCTGGAAGAGGAGTAGTCGGAGTTGCGGGAGCTCAGGTCGTAGCTCCGCTGGCTGGATGTGGAGGAGGTGGATGAGCGGAGGGGGTTGGTGTTCCGACGAGTCAGGGGTGAAGAGTGTGCGGATGAATCCGTCTCCTCCACCTCAAACGACCGCTTCAGCGCTGGGAAAACACAGAACACAGAACATTTATTAATAATAATAATAATAATAATTATATTAATGTTCGTGGTTAGACTCGAAACTGAAGGAAAATCGAATGGAAAAATTTGACCATTCAGATGCTGGTGCTGGCTTGAGATCTGTATGATATTTCACTGTCGTCATTATTAATGCATTTTACGATTATTTTGCAAAACAAAACAAAAACACGAGGGCCGAAAGTTGTGATAGTTTGCATGACTTTCTACTGAAGACACAGGCAACTCAAACCAGAAGCAGAACCAGATGTGCTTTGATTTTAAATCAGAAAAGAATGCTTAACAAAAGCCCCAAAAACAATATGTTGACTTATTTGTTGTGTGGGGGCAAACAGAACACACAATGCAACTGAAGAGGACAAGCAGTGTGCACCACATACGGTAGCTATGAGCACGGGGCGGCAGGTCACAGACAAGACGCGGTTACTATCGCTTTACACTTTGTTGTAGCCAATAATAAACTCCAATTGAATATGCTAATCTTACCGGTTTTGACACGCTTCACATAGCTCGACAGCATGACGTTTGTAATGTGTAATTCACTCGGGAGAAGAATATTCCTCTGATCTAGTTTTAATAACAACGTCAGGCACAAACACACATGTAGTGACCGAAGTTTATGAAACTACACGGACGTCTTCTCTTGATATGTTACGTTACGCAGACACCTCGCACACCTGTAGCCCTGCCGACTAACGAACTGACCACGCCTCGCGCGCGTGCTAATTTATTGATCGCCTAACCGCTGATCCACATAACTTCATTTCATTCACGGGGGAACAAACCAAACGTAACTTTTGTTATGGTGTTATATCAACATGCACCGTGTCTTTGAGACAGCGTATTTGTTTGGTTGATATTTAAACTACTTTATAACAAATACATGAATATATGAGGCCAGAAATGTACTGTTTTAATAGGGGGACTTCTGTTTTTGTTGTTTGGTATATAACAAAAAAGAAGAAGCACATTCTGTTTTTGCCTTTGTGCGTTATTAGTTCACAGTGACAGCTGCATGCTTTGAAAAACAAAACAAATACATTTAAAACTGCATTTTAAAATCATTTTTAAGTGGTAGCACCAACACATTTCTTTTTGTGTCTGACAAATCACACCAAACATTTTATCAACTGGCTAGCCCTCTCCCTCCATATGAATTTAAAGTGCCAATATTGTTGTTGTTATCGATGTTTGCTAAAAAGCTTTCTTCTCTGGCAGCAGTGAGCTCCATGTCAGATGTGAGGTTGACTCCAGGCTCACCTCGGCTCCGCCCGGAGGACAGAGCAGCTACAAACCCTGGAGCAACACAGCCTCTGTCCCAGATAAACATCTAGCCTGCTTCAAGGCTGACGGGCCAAAGCACCAGCATGGGAGAAGACCCTCCTCCTGGAACTTACTGCTTCCACATCCTTTGTATGTTTTATCAGGTTTCTGTGTGTGATATCAGAGGGTCTGCTGAGAAGCAGGCAGCTGCTGGCTGGAAACATCCACTGGGTGCACATTTGAAACACTGGCTTCAACAGCAGACTGAGTAATCAATAACATGTATTGCACTTTGGCCTTTTGTATAGGCCCTGGTGTAATGTGTCCTCAAATGTCTTTCGTTGATTTGCCTCAGTAAAGTCCTCTCGAATACAGAATACCGTCAAAATAAATTCCTGTGTGTTAACTGTATGTGGCAATTTTGGCACTTCTTTATTACACCACTGAGCGACAGGGGGAAAAATAGAAAGAGAGGCGATGACAAAACAAATGTGTTACTTAGATTCAAACTCTCATTGTATAGTTTGCTTCTCCACCATCACAGATAGTTTCAGCTCTTTGTGTTGCTCAAATTAAATAATATAACTTCATTTGAGAAAACTGGCTTTAAAATTTTCCCAGAAGACAGACTTGTCCTTGTTTTTGTGCAATGTTCTTCAAGTAGACAGTCTCGATGAAATGATATGTAAAATTCACTGGATGCTGTGGTAAAGGCCTTCGACATGGATAAGAATGTGTTGCCAATAAAGACAGGAAATGAACCGCAAATGGTGCACAAATATACCGAAGCTATTTCTCCCTCCGGCCTTCAATGAACATTACCACGCACTGTTCATGATGGGTGATGCTCAGCTTCTAAAGGGCAAAAGCTTGAGCAATAAAAGACCATTTAATATGCAAAAGCATATTCAAAGTGCCACAGACCACTTTAATTTGTGTTAGACTGTGATTGTGATATAACGACCTCTTTGCATGGAACTGTACAAACTGTGTGCCAGCTCTGTGGCGACAGAAGAGCCCGACACAGTGAAGCCCTCACAGACACAGCGGAGACAGAGGCCCTATCGGCTATGTTTCCATCGCTCTCTCTCTGTATGTATATGTGTGTGTGTGTGTTTAAACACAGCTGTAGAGTAAAGCAAACACAGCCTGGTCGACCCTGGTTAAAGCCGAACTCTTTGCCTCTGTTGACGTCATAGCGCACTGCATCATGGGATCTGTGTGTGCATGAATGAAGGTAGATGGGGAGGTCACACATCGATATCTCTCCCTCCGTTACTTGCCTTTAAAAAAAACTAAAATTGTTTTTGTTATTAAGGATAAAACCATTTGATGTCTCCAAGCTGCTGCTGCTCTGAGGCGATAGCAGTGATCACAGCCATTCCAGCCAAGCTGAGATAATACTAATGAGCACCAATGTGATCCAAATGTCAACATTAGTCCTCTCTCTCTCTCTCTCTGTTAGCTCTCCCTACCTCTCTTTACCTCTCATTCAACCTGGAATTGAAACCTCATTAATCTTGGACTCGCATTCTCAGCGATATACTGTAAACTTGCTTGCGGACTGAACTGCCAAATAAGGAAGACATTGCAGCCAAGCATAATGCTTTTCAACTAACACACATTGAAACACGATTAGACTGCCAGAAAAACACGTGACGATACTGTTCTCCAGTGTAGCATGTACTGGATGAGCACCACACGGACATTCTCTCTGCCTCTCTGAGCATGACAGATGAGCTGTCTCTTGTCTTCAGTGGTGGGGGGGGAACTTGAGTATTGCCACAGTACGAGTCAGGAATCATGTCAAACTGCTAAGTAAACTTACTGTACAATCACAAGCAGCATCATACAACATATAATACTCTATACTCTGCAAAATCAGACCCCGTTACTATTTCATGATCGTTTTTTAGCATTAGGCTCAAAGTCATAACTTGTAACGCTAACATTTCATTGTTAAACCTTCAGCTAGCTTCACATTGCCTTAACGTGCATGTAATACAGCGTAACTTAAAAAACATTTTGTTTCGTTACAAGCCTCGCAGTTTGTTCACTCGCCCCCCACAACCACGTCAGAGCTGTATTAGTTTACTGCTAATGCAAATGCAACATGTCCCACTGCTGCTGCTTCACATTAAAAGCATTTAACTGGCAAAACACGGGATGACTTTAAATTGTGAAGCGGTTGCGGGGAAGCGTAATGAATTCGTCAGCGAGGGTATACTGCTGACTGTGACAAGATTTGTGGGTAATGGAAAAAGAAGCAACACTTAAAGCTGTTAGATGAAGAGCTGCACGCTCTCTGCAAGAAAAAGTTCAGTAGTTTACCACAGTAGCCTAAAAAAGGTCAAATTGTGCTTTGGACCACTGGAATTAGGGTATTTGGCCCTGAAATATAATCTTAAAGCACAATTTTCCTTCCTGGAAATGTCTGCCACAGTTGTCAAACATTTTACGTTTTTTGAATTTACTTTCCATTCCCTGCAGAAAAAACAACAACGTTCTACTCAATGTACAAAAGAGAACCTTTGAACGCGGGCTCTTTGTTTTTAGCCGTAGCATGGAGCCTGCTGTTAACTCTGGGGTCTTGCCTGGGGTTGGCATCAGTGCAGATTTCACTCCGCGCGTCCAACAGTGAGAAAAGCAGCAAGGACTTTGAATCCCAACAAAGACCTGCAGTGTTCACTCCTCCTCAGAGTGACCCAGCAGCTCTGATGCTGTTGGCGTCATGGGCAGGAAACCTGTCCGAGCTGGTGAGTATAGAGCGTCCGGACAATGCTGATAAGGATGGAGACTCCCGAGGACGGCTATCATCAGCCTGTGTCAGGAGACACTTCCTCCCTCTAACACACAAGATGTCTATGAGGCTCCTCGTGGCGTTTTGTCACAAGACTGACCTCACACTTTCACAGTTAATGGTCTGTTCTTTGGCATATTTATACCAAAGCTTGTTAATAGCACAGTTTCAGTGTATTACGGGTAACGGTGCACCAACTAACTGAAAAAAAAATCTAAAACCACAGCTAAGTGGCAGTTCTCATTTCGAAAAGGCTTTCGCAATCCTACTATGATTCTCAGTCAATTCTGTCTCCGTCAACCATAAAAGATTATTGTACTAAAACAAAGTGGGTCCTCTAATTTAGAAGAGATTGTTAAATTTGTCCTGTATATGATTCAGGAGCAATTAGTGAAAGCGGCAACCTGGAATGACAAGTTTCTTTTGAATGTTTCAGGGTTAAATGTTTCATGTGGCCTCTTTGTGAATGATAAATGCGCTGTGCTCAGATCCACTCCTCCACTTCTAACCCCGACATTTTCCCCAACCACAGAAATCAACTCCTGTGGAATTTCCTTTCACTGGACCAGTGAAAGCCCTTAACATGCAGCGTCGAGAGACAGAGAGGAAGGCAGGGAAAGAAATGAAAGTTTAGAGACTGGCAGCAGTGGCAGTGTTTGGGTTCCATTGCTAGAAGTTGAGATATCTGGTTCATATCCGTTTGATGGGATATTTAACCTACAGCTGAACGTTTCACTATGATTAACCTGAGAGGGAAACACAAGAGGCTGTTTGCACGACAACAGGCCTCTTTCAAGGAGCTGTAAAAATGACGCCGTATGAATGTGTGTGTGTGTTGATTCTGCTGAGCGGAAGACCCAGTGGCCCGGTCGATGATCTGAGTCAGTCTGTGAGGTCATCAGCCTCATGGGCAACAAAATCCTGTCCTCTGTCTCTTTCAGCCTCTCACTGGCGTCATCGGCTAAGGGCATGACAGACTGAATCACAGTCAGACAGCAAATAGACACACTGTTACACGAGTCAACGTCCTGCTTTCCTTCACAAGTCAACTGAATAGTTTACAGTGTCACATTCGTTTTTTGCTTTTTCGAGAGCTCTAATAACAGCAAGCACGTGATGTGAATGTATTGCATGCACAACTTTTCACTCGTCAAAATGTAAGAAGACGACTGCGAGCAGTGAGGCTAGTCAGCATGTTGATAGTGTGCAAGATTCAAGAGCAAATATTCCCACCATGCACTTATATATTAAATTAAGAGTGCACAAAGAATGCAGCCATAGAAAATTACTGTTTTCTGTCATATACTGCACACTATATGTTATTTAACACATTAACAAAGTAAAAACTGGAAAATCCTGCATCTGTAACCTAACTTAAATATTATCCAGGCAATGCATTCGCTTAACAGCAGCAACCGTGGCCACATGAATGTAAAACAAAGTGGAGAGACACTGACTCCGTATTATCCATTATACAACAGTATCTATCAGAAGTTTGCTTACAGTAGCCACCATAAGCTACTTGTCATACCAGACCAAGTAAGGCAGTGGCAGCAACCTCCCTGTTTCTCCCTTCAATAGTTGCACAGCCTCGCCTTCAAATTAGAAAGCTAGTTGACTAAAAGTACAAACAAAGTCTTTTTGGAGGATGACTCTGAGTGACAGTTACTTGATTATGATATGGACTCAGTGAAAAGGCCAGTGCGGCATCATAATCGTAACAATGCTTTTTGCAGATGGCCTCATAGGAGCAAAGTTGAGCCAAGGAGCCATCTTTTCTAGCTTTAGTGTCTAATCTCATGTCTAATCTCATGACAGCAGAGTTTTTGATTTTAGAATGTGTTAGAATAAAAAAGAGCCCATGACGAAGCTAATATTTTACTGCAAGGCGAGATCTTTACTTGCTGACGCTGATGCCTTATCAACTTGCTGAGGACTCGCGCTCCGCTGCATCTCTCCCATGCCGTCCTCACCGAGCCACACAGGGCCATACATCATGGTGCATGGTGGTGACACAAAGGTATTACCACCCACTCAGCCCAAACCACGGGCAACACACACCATTGACAATCACAACAGTGAGCCATTATGTTGGTGTTACACATGAGCGGGGGGGGGGGGGGGGGGGGGCTGTCTAAAAGCATGACTTGCAGCCACATGGATGAAGCCCACTTTCTCGCTCCTGATGCGCCTCTTTTCTGAACGCCACTTATCTTTCTGCTCTGTTGCACTGTGTAAGCCGGCGGTTTACAGACCTAAAGGGAGGAAGAGAGATTCACAATACATACCACAAGCACACTGGTGTTGACAGAGGAGCAGCTCCGGACAAGTGCGGATGCGTTCCTAATGGCTATGTGTTTGTGAGAGACAGGAGACAGATAGTCAGATAGACAGACAAGTTGAAGGGGGGGGGGGGGTTCGGCCTGTCAAACAACCCCCACCCACCCTACTCGCATCCAACAGCAGCCCAGGCCAAGGGGAGAGGGGCTGAGGATGGACGAGCTGCTGAGAGAGGAAAGAGGAAGCACAGCCGTTGGACGAAGAAGTGAAGGAGGAGGACGAGTGGGAGGAGAGGGATGACAGCGGGAATCTGTGGGCCAGGGGCTGAGAGATGAAAAGGAAGAAGAGAAGAGGGAAGAGAGGGGGGGGGGGGGGTGTGCCAGGTGTTCCCCTCGCAGCCGTATGGTCAGTTGCCGTCTCCTGGGAGCTCAACGTATGGCCTCCCTCTCATGCTCTTTAAGAGAGGCTAAATGTTTGCACGCCTTTTTCCTGAATGCACCGTTTCTCTCTTTGACACATCTCAGATACACACACACCACACCCACAACGAATGCATCACAACAGTGAAGGAGACATATAAAACAACACTTTTAGCATGATTTCCCTTTCAACAACACCACAGCTCACCGCTAGACGTCAACGAGACCTTCACGCTCGCTGTTTTTTTCCAGATCCGCTCGCTGCCAATCACACATGTGGAAACCATCTATGGTGTCCTCATGGCAGGGTTAAAGAGTGCCTCGCTCCACGGAGGGACAAGAAGAAGAAAAGTGGCGGAGCAGCAGAGCTCAAGACAGACAGAGACTAACCTTCAAAGTCTGATATGATCCCTTCCAAGTGAGCGTTGACAGTGGAATCAGACATTTTGGGGAGCAAGTGAGTATGTGCGGGTCTGTATAATGCGAGAGAGAGGGAGCAGGGTTCCCTTTCCCCAGCAAGGAAAAGTCTTCTTGAGGCGCAGTCCTGCTTTTAAACAAATCCCAAATTAGGAGCCCATGAAAGAGAGAGAGGAGGGGAGGGGGAAAAAACAAAGTTGAGCAGCTCACTGATCCAAACCCTCTCTCTATCTCTCCTCTCTTTCTTAAAGCAGCAACTTATTTTTCTCTTCTTCTCCTTCTCAACTTCCAGAGCTTGGAATGAGCGAGCGATGACAACCCCCCACCCTCCCTCTCTCTCTCTCTCTCTCTCTGTCTCTCTCTCTAGCTCTCTGTCTTCCCTCCCCCCTTTTCTCCTTCCCTCCATACCTCCCTCCCCTTCTGCAGCCGTCCTCTCAGACTGGTTCCTTTCTGTGAAAGCTCTCATTTTTGACTGGGCCAGTGAAAGTATAAACATGCAACATTCAATCGCACTTCCTGGCTCGATCACGTGACTAACACACTCGGGGCAACTGATGAAACACATGGATAACTGAGGGTTTTTTTAAAAAGCCTTACTCTGTCCATTATGCCAACATTTACATCCTCTAAGCACATCAATCAGCACACTTACATAAAGTCAAATAGAAAAAAGTCTCCATCCAAACATATCTTTACGTGGATGGAGTGAAAAGTTACAGTAGATAATAAATCCAGAGTGGAGGCAGAATCATACTATGGACTAATATGGTCAGGACAAGATCGCCTGACATGCTCAGTCGCTCTGGAGGCAGACATCAATAAATAAGTAGCCTAATGACTTAATGACCATGTGAATGAGGCTCTGTGTGTGTGTGTGTGTGTGTGTGTGTGTGTCTGCCGTCTCACAGTAACCGTTGGTGTAAAGTCACTTCTATTCTCCCCCTCTATGAAAGCTGGAGTTACCCAGCCGTCCGACAGACAGTGAGAAGTCGCCCTGAGGCAACGAAAGCTTATTCAACCTTTACAAGTCAATAAACCAATGCTGCTGGTCTCTCCGCCAAAAACAACCAGCTAGCAGTGAGCAGACAGTAAGAACTAACAGTAGTAGTAGCAGTGTGTGTGTGTGTGTGTGTGTGTGTGTGTGTGTGTGTGTGTGTGTGTGTGTGTGTGTGTGTGTGTGTGTGTGTGTGTGTGTGTGTGGTAGGAGACTCTGTACTCACTCTCAAACACTGCTTCCACAATGAATGGAGCTCTGAGAGCAACAACTCGGCGAGAAATGAGAAGGTACGTGAAATGACAAATGCATTTGGAGTGAGATGAGAAAGTAGAGAGATAATGGAAAATAATTTGGATTTGAGCTGTAATAAATCTTTCCGGCTGTAAAGAGACAGGAAAAAAAATGTAGTTGTTGTCCCATGTGTGATTTATCATAAAGCGTTAAGGAGTTAAATCTTGCAAGCTTACTGCCAATTTGTTGCTTACATTGGAAAAGAGGTTTGCATTTTCTGTTGATTTAGGCATGTTTACCAATCATAAACACAGATGTGCACACACACTGACGCACATATTTAAAAACAAATATGAGGCTTTACTGTACCAAAACCTGCAATCTGATCTTAATCTTACACCGTATTTGCCCGCAGTTGAACCATGCAAAGCATGTAACCCACAATATGTATGAGAAAACTCCCTAATCATCACAAAACATTTCTGGGAAACATGAAAACTGGACCTGTGCCTGGAATTTTTAAAAGCCAGGACAGGTTAAAAACTGTTCATGTAGCTGGCTGGGACACTTATGGTGGGTAGTCTTACTTGGCTCATCCAGATGTGATCATGGTATTTGAGCATACTTCTTTCCTTGAGGTATGAACCCCAAAATAACTGCGTCACCTTCTCCAGCAGGGGTCAGTGTTACTCCTATAAATAAAGCCTGTCGCTATGGCCAACAGTGTCAGTGGGAGCAGTGTCACCAACGGATAGTAATGTGATCTGGAAATGGATCAAGATGAAGACATGGAGAGAATCCTGCACCAGACACACCCTCCACCCACACACTGAGTCCTGCCCAACACACGTGTGTCAGATTCCTCCACGCCCTGGCACACACTCGCATTCAGACTGAAACTCAGACGCATGTGCATCACAGACGACAGATTTGTAAACATGCACACGCACTTCAGTGCGCAACAGATGCATGGAATCTGCCCTTTAGTCACTACAACACACATACACATAGAAGAAAAGCACACTTCCTTCTGCTGCATATCCTTGCAAACCCCAACAAGCCCAGACCGCGTGAATTCAATCTGCTGTAACAACTGTCACACAGTGTTGTTGGCCCTGATCTGTAAGAACTCCACTCACATCACAGCAGTATCGTAGTGATGCGGTGTGCAATGCTGCTCTGAAAACAGTTTTAATCAGCCATTAACAGAACATCAGCCTCGCACGCGGTATGTAATGGCCTAAATGTTTGCAATACCGTGAAAGGTTATATACATGGTCATGCATGTCTTTAGCTTCTTGTGGTGTGAATTCCACCACACCGTCTCCTCTTTCTAGGGAATCCGATAGCTGCGCCATGATTATCTTCCTTGTGACTAAAGGGTTTACTTCTACAAAACAACATTCTTCTTTGTCACCAGTGAGGATGAACTGTGATATATAGAAGTAAATAACGCAGTAGGCCAGAGAACAGGAAACATACATATCAGATAGAAATGCTATCTGTAGGACTTTCTGATTTAGATTTTAGTATTAGTTTAGACCAGGGGTGTCAAACATACGGCCCGCGGGCCGAATCCGGCCCGCCACGTCATTTTATGTGGTCCGCGAATCCCCCAGCAAAAAAAAAAATTAAAAAAAGATGTATTTAAAAATTTTTTTTTACAAAAATTAAAAATTTGATGTGAAAATAAAAATATCCCCATTGTTGAAATTATGAGATGAGCCATTTGCGCCGCCGGTCTCGCCGGGGGCTATTTTGTGTTCATTCGCACTGGACGCGCCGGAGAGGGGGCGTGGCTTATCGCCCTGAAAGCCGTTCAACTGTCCGCCATTAACCATGGAAAAAGAACCTCTATTTCTGCTAAGTACGTGTTGAGGAAGTCACAGATATCCCGGGAAACTAAACTAAATATGTTAGGAGTAGTTACATTTACACCGTCTTACATTTACAACCGGCCCTTTGAGGTCCCGTGATGCTGATGTGGCCCCAGAGTGAAAATGAGTTTGACACCCCTGGTTTAGACAATGGTGTATAGCTTTTCTTTGTCCGTAGATAAGGAATCTTTTGGGGCCTTCGGCTTCCTGTACATGAGTGTATTGTACTGTATTTGAATAGGCAGCTGCGCGGTGTTACGTTGCGCTGCAGGATACACATGAAGAAAGACAGAGACAGCCGTCTACTGTTTAAAGAAACCCAGACCACCACCACTCTAAAGTGGGTCCTGTCCTCATGTGAGCTGAAAAATGAGAGGAGCAGAGTGGGAGGAGAAGAGGATAACTTCTATAAGCGGATGCCAAGCCGGCGTGGCAGTTGCTAGGGCAATGCTAGGGTAAGGCTAGGGCAACAGCGGTCGAGCTGCCCGCCAACAGGTCCACGCCAACAGGTCCAAAATGCCTCGGCGCCAGTCTGCACCCTCCCCTGCAGTCCGGCCTGGGCCAGTGGACGGACTTCCCGCAATTACTAGAATCTGAGATGTTGCTCCAAGAAACATCTCAATGTTGACCAAACACACACTGGACAGTGGGATGCAAGGATTCACCTGAACCGTTTTATTCCCAACTGCAGCTGCATGAAATGAGTCTTCTTACAACGTCTTGAAATACCAGATTCTGATTCACCACCAAAATCTAACCACATCTACCTCTGCAGAGCTAAAAAGTCAGTTTTCATCACTTCATCGTTTAGAAGACTGAATTGATGTAAAAATATTCATGCAAAACTGTTTGTTATTGTGAAAACAATAAACAATAAAGTAACATCAATACTGCTAAAGGTAGGTGTTACAGCTAATGCTAGTATGACCAGCACATGCCAGTTTTACAGTGTAAATAATGATCTGTGAATCACTTCAGGTCATGTCATTGTTATTTTAAAACATTACCAGTATCAGCTACAGAGGAAACCCCAGCTTCCTGCAGAGCTCATCCTAAAACAACAAAAGCTTTGTTGGCCTAGATGCAGACAACTTACCCATGAGTCAGGCTATATCAAATCAGCCATCTGGAAGAGGTAACAACCTGTGCGTGTTGAGCGTTAGTGAGTGCGCGCATTGAATCTGTGCGTTCATTTGTTCATGTGTGTATACTTTGGACGCGACTGGCTAGTTACTGCAGCTCTGTTTACATGGCGACCTACATAACAAGCAGCTTTACCTGGCTCAAGACTTCAGAGGGGAGAGGGGGAGAGGAGGGAAAGATGGACTAAACAAGAAAGAGAGCAGGGGAAAGGTGGGGAAAGGTGAGCCAGTTCCCTCCCAAGGCAGAGAGAGAACTGCCATGGCTTCATGGAGCAGCGTTAGTATGACTAATGGAATCAGCAGCCCTGGTAGTGTAAACATAACCAGAGAAGTGCTGGCTGCCAGTACAGTGCAGTACAGTACAGTGCAGTACAGTGCAGTACAGTGCAGTACAGTACAGTGCAGTGCAGTACAGTACAGTACAGTACAGTACAGTGCAGTACAGTGCAGTACAGTGCAGTGCAGTGCAGTGCAGTACAGTGCAGTACAGTACAGTACAGTGCAGTACAGTGCAGTACAGTGCAGTACAGTACAGTGCAGTACAGTGCAGTGCAGTACAGTACAGTACAGTACAGTGCAGTACAGTGCAGTACAGTGCAGTGCAGTGCAGTGCAGTACAGTACAGTACAGTACAGTGCAGTACAGTGCAGTGCAGTACAGTACAGTACAGTACAGTACAGTGCAGTACAGTGCAGTACAGTGCAGTGCAGTGCAGTGCAGTACAGTACAGTGCAGTACAGTACAGTACAGTGCAGTACAGTGCAGTACAGTGCAGTACAGTACAGTGCAGTGCAGTACAGTGCAGTACAGTACAGTGCAGTACAGTACAGTGCAGTACAGTGCTCTCAGCTGCAGCGAGGATTGCAGGATGTTCAAAAATATTTAAACTTGCACAGCTGAAGTGTACACGTAAGAGTCTGCATTATTTGCTGAATTGGAAATGTAGTAAAGATACATATGGGGCAGCAGGTCAGCCAGTTCCACAATATTCGACACACACACACACACGTAGACCCCTCGCGTGGCCCCAGAGCCCACATGGTGAAGTACCTTCTTCTAAAGCATATGCACAGCTGTAGTGACAGCAGCTGTTCTTAACCAAATGTGAAACAGCAGTACCCAGCCAGGCTCTGCTAACTTTAATCAAATGCAGCACCTGTTGGAAACATGGCTGCACTGCACACACCCACAAACCCACACACACACACACACGCTGGCATACCCCCCTCAATTTGCTGTTGCTCAGTGGTTTTCTTTGCAGTGTGCCTGTGTATTTGTGTGAGTGTATCGACTGTCTGCCCGCATGCGGCTGCCTACGTGTGTGTGTGTGTGTACACCTTCCCTCATTAAATAAAGAGAGCAGCTGTCCTTCATCACAGATCTCGCTCTCATCTAATAACACTGTTTAGTACGTCAACCAGCATGCATTATGGTCGCCATCCTTGTTGCACCGGCTGTACTGCACATATTGTTCTGCTCAGTGCAACAACAAGTTAACCTTCAGTGGGTAATATTCAAAAAAACAGGTCGGCTCACCCAAAACAGCACGTGTTGTCTTGTGTTAGTGTTCACAACAGAGAGAGGGAGACGTAAAAAGTATTTAAAATCAACTCTACTCAGCACCTCCACCTGGTGGGGGAAGAGTATATTTCCTATGAGTCAAGATTCAAGGGGACGGACATCTTTCACTGAACTCATTAAAGCCTCATATGGGTCAGCTAAAGCTGCTGTAAGTAATGAGTCCGAGCTGACTGCGGGCCGTGTGTCACACAGACTTTCATGAGACATCAGATGACCCAGCTGCAACTGGAATGAATGTGGACACGTCATCCCATTTCACACAGTTAAGCTCCATTCTCAGTCTGTGTGTGTGGCGGATGGACAGTTTCCGTTGAGAGCGTCACCGCTGTTGATTCATGTGGGAAGAGAACACAGGAAACAAAGGCACCCTTGCACATCGGCATCAACACCAGAGGGGGAGGAAAATTAGCAAGAAGTGAACTGAATTGATTTTTTTTTTTTTGCCATGATGCTACATGTCCATAGAACATGTAGGACTCTCTTTGTTCTGTTTTTAATACAGTTTTATAACATGTGACGTGAGCCAGTAGAAGCCAATAGACCACGAGAAGATGATGCCTCTACTTTACCACAATCATTATTATTATTTATTTTAAATATGCAGACTCTGTGTATGGACTGTGTCGCAATTAACCCATCATAACTAGCCTAAAAAAGTGTTGAAAATTGTATTTAAACTGACAAAACTATTAGAGGTACTCTCACATACAGTACAGAAACCCCAGTGCACAAATCTCCGCTTCCGAATGCTTTGTGCTGTCACCAATAACCTACTGTTGTGCATATTTTGAATACCCAGCCTGTTCTAATTCATAGGGTGTCAAAACTAAACCATCGGTGTCATTAATCGACGTTCAGACAAAATGCTCCGGCAGTGTGATGAAAAAGTATAAAGGTGGAAAAAGCTCACACAGGCCGAGCGGGTCAAACAAACACGGGACTTTCAAATAGGAGAGTGGTGTTCGATTTTGAAATTACATGAGTGATGTTGGTGACGTGTTCTCCATACTTCTGTTCAGTTGTTTACATAGTTATTTTAATCCCAACCATGATGTTTTTGCTACTATGGAAATGGCATAGTTGTTCGGTGGGAGAAGATAACGTCACAAATGTCTGTTACCACACTAAAAAGACCTGAGTTGACTTAAGCTTGTAATATATTTTCATATATTTTGGGGTCGAAATTCAGGGTTTTAATTGGGCTCTCAACCGCTGCTGGTTTGGACAGAAATGATGCAGGTTCATGTCGGGTCGGCCCTAATGTTTTGGACCCGATCACAGCACTAATTTGTGTGCACACACACCCGTAACATCATATGCAAAAGCACACAGGCAAACATACAAACACACTACAGACTAGAAAGCATAAACGCAGTTTTAGTCCAGTGAACGTTCACTCAAATCAGAAACATACACAAAGTATGTCCTGCTGAGGCCGTTACAGCTCCCTCGAGGAAGCAGCTGGAGACAAGGGGCCACAACGAGAGAGAGAGAAAGGAGGGAGGGTGATTCCTCCATCACACACTTGTCAATGATCTCACATCCAGATTTCACACACCGTGTAGGTGCTACAAGCTATGCTAGGTCACAAACACACACATGCTGCTGCAGGCACTGCTTCGCCATTTCTTTTCTTTTTTACAACACACACTAACGCTCGTAAAAATACCATCAAGAAGCAGACAGCATTGCCTCACAATCTACAGCACACACAGAGACGAACTCGTATCAATTCAATATGCATTTTGTTTACAGGATCCAACAGGGAGAACAACATCAGAGGGGCAGTTTGGAAAAAGTCAGGATTTATGTTTCAGCTTGCTAGTAAACTGAAGCAGGGCTTTCTCTGACTGACTGATGGCCGACTCGGGATCAGAGCCACAAGGGACAAGAGTAGTACTGTTCAAACAGAGCTCTTTCCTGTTTTCACACCAAAGAAGAATGGGAGAATACAGATGGAGAAAAAAGAGAGAGGGAGAAAAATGACTAAGAAATAAGTGCCGTTTCTGTGTCACTTCACCGCGAATCAGCCCTTTAGGACGTTATTTTCCCCCGGAATAAATGTCTTGCGATCGTTTAAATGAAAATATGTGAAGACAGGCAGACGGAGACGGGAATGGAAAAGAGGTTGTCAACTGTGCGACAGCCTGTAAAGACAACGACATTTAACTGGAAACAATGGGACAGAGGGGGGGTGGAGATGGTGGGCACAAACAGAGACAGAAAAGCCTGCAAACATAACAGGCACGGGACAGATAAAGACAGATCCGCCACGCTGCTGCACAAATCCTGCAGAGCTCCAGCTCCAAAAAAAAACCCCAAAGAAAACATGCAGTCAGCAAACAGGACAGAATGAGAGAGTGGAAAATACCATGGAGGGGGGAACAGAGGCAGGCTCTTACAGAATAGACACCCGATCACAGTGAAAACGCTGATTGAAGAACCCCAAACTACACTTTGTTTTCCACTCAGAAGAGAAGCATATGGGCTGAGAGTTTATCTTACCTGAGAATTTGTCCCCCTCCATAACCAGATCACTCCCACCACAGCCACATGTAGTGTCTGCTCTGTGACTCCACACTCTTTCTCCCTCCCTCTCCCTCCCTCTCTCTCTCTCTTTCTTTTTTTGGACTTCCCTTTCTCTCCTCCCTCCCTCCCTCCCTCTGTTCCTCTCCTTACTCTCTCTTTCCTTTCGGGCTCTCTGTTCTCCCTCCCTCTCCCCAGTTTGATTCCTTCAGTGTGTCTTGCTAATGAATTCAGAATTACGACATCGCCATGTGCTTATCATATGTTCCTCTCTCTCTCTCTCTCTCTCTCTCTCTCTCTCTCTCTCTCTCTCTCTCTCTCTCTCTCTCTCTCTCTCTCTCTCTCTCTCTCTCTCTCTCTCTCTCTCTCTCTCTCTCTCTCTCTCTCTCTCTCTCTCTCTCTCTCTCTCCTCTGATGAGAGCAAAAGACTGAAGCAGCATTGTGTCTTGGAAATAGAAACCATTAGCTCCGCCATGTGACATGGACAGGCTCCTTACAGACTAAAATAACCTGCAGGACTTGCAAACTCTTCCGCCTGCGTACTTATAATGTTCCTTGTGTGTGTGAGGCCTTGATTCATTTGATACCAACAGCAAACTTGTCGAGCTGGAGTGAAAGACATTCCCTGTAGACTTCCTCATGAATTGGGCTCTGGCTTTGTAAACGTGTGGAAGGATGATAGCCTGTTGAAACAATACTGATGCAAAAACAATACAAGGTGGAAGCGAGAGTGAATATCTGAGACAGAGAACGGGTGAAAGAGTGACTCGTTAATGAGGCTGGAGAAGCCCCAGCCCTCGCTCTGAGATGTTGCTCAGACCCGCGTCTGCGTTCAGGAAACTCAGATGACCTCTGACCTTTGGCACGTCCCTCACACTGCGCCGGGGGGTCAGAGGCCACAGGGCGAGCGTCTGAGCTCTGATAGAGAGATCAAACACACTCAGACATGTCCGGCTGACGTCTTGTGCAACGGCACACCACTCCACTGCCTTTGTGTATTGCATGTCGATCTGCGTGTGCATTCATGTTAGCGTTTAGTGCGCGTGTGCGTGCTTGTTGTTCTTTTATTCGTCCGTCTCTCGTCGTGTGTTCATTCATTCTTTCATTAAAGCCAGCTGCCTCGTTTTGGTGCACACTGGGTGATGACATAAGGAAAATGTGCACACTGGCGGTCCCAAATGGCCAAAACATGTAACTCGGATTGCCTGCAAGTTGCCAGAAGTACAGAGCACACAGTTCACAAACCCGTCAGGAGGTGTGTGGAATGATCAGCTCCCATATAATAAAGCACTCATCAGGCACTCAGTCCTGAAGATTTAGTTTCCAACTCAAACAGTCTGTGATGCTTCACCCCAAATCATACGGAGATGAGAGAAGCTGTTCTGGGTGGAGCACTCGTCAGCTTACTTTACACATTCAATTCATAATTTTGCTGCCAATTTGCCAAATAATGTGACGCTGTCAGGTCTCAATAAAGGCGGAAGGGATGTTCTTGTTTCAGATCTAAGATAATAAGGTGAAAACGTTTTTTTTAAGTATAGCTTGCTGGGTCCTTATTAAATGTGACAATAGTAATCATTTAATTGAATCACTGTTGGAAGAAATTGAAACGGAGGTTGTTTGACATTATAAACCTGCACACCTCTGACTGGGATCAGCACTCGTTGTGTGTGACCAGTACAGCAGGATCTGCTGACTGCCAAATGGGAATTAACCACACGCATAGCAACAATAGGGACAGTGTTGGATAGACCTTTGTGTGTGTGTGGGTGTGTGTGTGAGTGAGTGTGTGTGTGTCATGAGTTGAGGTTACAGTAAAGCATCCTCCCAAACACCCGCCCGCTGGCTCATAAATCTGCCCTGTTGGCAGATGTTTTGTATGGGGCATCTCCCTCCAAACACACACACACACACACACACACACACACACACACACACACACACACACACACACACACCGTGGCAACTGCATCAACGCCAGGGAGGTCTGCTGACAAGCAGGGCCTTATCCTCACCCTTAAGCACCTCCCGACAACCTGTACGTGTGTGTATCTACTTATGCATATCTGCATGTGTGCATGTTTCTGTCTGTCAGTACGCGTTTTGTGTGTGTCTGCGTGTATGTGTGTGTGAATCTGTCACTGGTTCAGAAAACCGATTTTAAAACACTTTTGCGGAGCATGTTTTGGGATTTTGTGAACACTAGTAAAATATATATATATATATATATATATGACCTTCTCCAGGTATTTAGGCCGATTCTGAGCACTTGTCAACATGAAAAGGAAACACCCAAATTCATCAAATTTATTTCACAGCTGTTTCTATCGTCTAGACTGTGTCGGAGGAAGTGCTCATGGTAACTCACATCTAATTTATGACCCCCATGCTGCTGTCCTTATTTGCTCTCAAAACCTCGATTTGTTTTGTGCTCGCTCCTTTTTTATGTACTTAATGACCTCCAGATACTCTTCTGCGTGGACGAATATGTTTTCGCAGAACAGTCACCAGAATGTGTCTGCTGTCTCGTCGCCTGTCAGCTGTGTGTAGGATGAATACAACACATCCTGGGGCTGGTTTCACAAAAGCAATTTGCAAGCACACACAGATCACTAATGGAGATATTGCATGTTTATACATTTTGGTTGAAAGGTGTCAAAATGAACAGGAAAGGAAGTGATCTCATGCTGCAAGTCATAGCTTGCATGCTGCAAAAAACGGGCCGCCGCCGCCGCCGAACGACACACGGTGAGTGTGCGCCTTCACATACAGTCTACAATTTTTGTGTGCAAACTTGAGTGTGTGAGTGTGTGAGTTTGTGTGTGTGCGTGTGTGTGTCACCCTCCTCTCTATGTGCTGATGCTGCAGAAGGTGTTTGCTGGTGTATGCCATCTTATTAGGTCTCCTGTTCTAATCGACAAAAACACACATTCCAGTTTACCAGAATTACATTTTTTCTTTTGATGGCTTTTGGGGAAATTGTCTTCGGTAGATAAGAAAGAGGCACACCTTTCAGCACACACAGACTAAAAAAAGCATAGACATCAACGATAACTCATACACCAGCATGTGCACCAAAACACGACCGTCTTCTGGTTTTTGTGGGACAGTGTGCCATCCCTCTGTCTCTAAAACTCTCTTTATCACTGCGTCTGTGATCCGTTGTTTACCTGCTATCAGCTGTTATCTGTGCAGGAAACAGTGCCTGCTCCGCCCTCGGTGTTACCACACCCCTCTGCTGAGGGTCAGTGACACAGACTTACATAATACTTTACAGGAACAGTGAGGGATTCAATGGAAGCTGGTGAAGCGTGTGCTGAATGTATGGATGGAGGTGACAGCGGTGCAGTCTACTTACTGGGGCTGGTGATGCCAGATCCCTCTCTCTCCGTTCTCCTTGTCCGAGTGCTGGTGGATCTCCCTGTAAACGAGGAAAAGGACAGAAGGACACGTTAGTGACGTCTCCTGGAAAGTAATCAACAGGTGTGCCGTTACACATTGATCAACACATGATCTGATACCTCATTTCTAATAAATACTTTTAGAAATATTAAAATTTAGAGAGGACCAGGCTGAGTGGCAGGTTTGGTTTTTGAAATGAGCTTTTTAGCCAATACTCCGGACTTAACAATGCAACAAAACACGCATAAGCACCAAGTGGAAAACAGTTACCTCACATTCTCCTCGAGGCGAAATAATCGACAGTTGTCATGTGGAAAAAACAGCTATTATTACTGCTTGACCACCAGAAAACTGCCATTTGGTTACTGAAGGAAAGCCAGACACGTTTTCTCAATTTAACTTGTGGTTTGTTTGTATTTTTTGGGACAAAATGCATGAAATCGGATATTAATTAATACAAGTGCATGGCACACAGTGTGACAACTCTTCAACTATAAAACTGAGCCGTTTTGTTTGCACATCAGTGAAGTCAACATGCCGATGGAGAGCCGTTAAATATCAGCACGGGGCTTTGACTGGTGGTTTACATCGCGTAAAACAGTAAGCGGTACACCTAATTAATGATCAGAGACACTATTTACGAAATGTGGTAAAGGGGGAAAGTCAGAAGAAAATACACATATACAAAGCATTAATAGACACAACATTTGAGTTGACGTAACTAGTGCAAGTGCTAATCACAGTAAGGGCCAATAAAAGTTAGAATAATCAGGGAAAATGTTGCCACGGTGATCTTCTAGTATTGATTTTGTCTTTTAAAAAGGAGTGATAATTGCAGGAAGCAACTGAGGATAAGAAGCAGACAGATATGTCACGATGATGACCTCAGGTACCCAAATACTGTTTTAGTTCAAACACAAGGGTTCTGGTGATTGTTCAGTCCGGTCAGTCTTTTCGGAAACCGGATGGTCTGTGTCCTAAGTGACGCTGGTTGAATGACGCGGGTCATCTCGCATTGACGGGCGTTGGGGTGTGTGTGTGTTCGGTGCTGCTGAATCACCAGCCATTGCACAAGGAGGACGAGCCAAACAGGGATGCTACTGTTGTTGTATGCTCAGATGGGTGATTCAGCTCCACTGGATCGGTTGGTCTTTCCACCACTTTGCTCCAGGCTGGAATATCTCTGTTATTATTGGACGGACTGCCACAAAGATACAGATCTTCATGATCCCCACACACACATAAAAAAAAAACCCCTCAAGACTTTGGTGATCCCTTTACTGCTCCTCTAGCGCCACCACGAGGTCCACATGTGTGGTTTCCTGTTCCTGGAACGGGTGATGGCGCAATAACAAGATGCCGCATCACTCTTAGATCACCCACACACTCACGCTTTTCTCACCACTTCCCCCGTGTTCCTCTCTGCATCAACCCAGTCAGTGCTGTTCAAATGAGGTAGACGCTCATTGGTGACTCAGTTGTCCCATCCTGTTTTTAAGTTCTTAGAAACACTTCCTACCGCAAATCAGTGGACGACATCATTTTTGTTTTCTGCCAGAGCTGCCAGTAAACATGGCGGTTTTGCAGCCTGTGTTGTCACTGGTTTCAACACAGAGACAGCTGGTAGAAGGGAAAGGGAGGGAATGTGCCTCTGTGTAACTGGTAGACGTGAGCTTCTGTAATGTGTGTGTGTGTGTGTGTGTGTGTGTGTGTGTGTGTGTGTGTGTGTGTGTGTGTGTGTGTGTGTGTGTGTGTGTGTGTGTGTGTGTGTGTGTGTGTGAAAGAGAGAGAGTTCCCTTTTTGTGAAGGGACAGTAAATTAAAGAAACTACTGTAAGAGATGATCTGCTTCCCTTTTTAGTGTAGAAACCTTTCTGAATTATTTTGGTATATTTTTCAGAGATGTGTACTTTAGTATTAGTGTATTATTTATTCAATATTTGCCAATATGCCACTGAAAAACACTATGGCACCAACAATAACTTCTGTTTCTCCTAAATATATCAAATGAATCCTGCCCTTCTCTCTCTCTAAGGTGTCTATACTTCAGACACAAACAGATCAATATCCTACTATTTCTGCCATTACAAGCCCCACAAGCCAGACGATATACCGTATAGAGAAGATTAGAGCAAACGAATCAAGGCCGTATTTTACTACGCTGTATCTTGAGTGTGAGAAACATGAGGCTGCCAGTATCTTTCTTGAGAAAAGCTTCTCAGATAGTGAAACAGCATCAGGAATCCTCTCTCCCGACTCCACCTTTCTGACTTTGGGATTGTGGGGGGGGGGGGGGGGGGTGTCTGACAACGTGTGGAACTTTACGAAAAAGACAATTTGACAATCACACCCACTTCACGCCTGGTGGAACAACTTCAGGCCAGCTGGAACAACTACACTAACGCAGAGGTCAAACAATGTGTCGTGCAAACTAGGTCTCTTTCAGCACACTGATACCTCATGGTAATGGTAATGGCCTATAGTGAACTTACAATGAATGTAAAATCTAATTGTTACCTACATTTTTTTAAATGTGTAAAAATTGATTTGGTAACAACCCCTTTTTACTTTGATACCTGCAACAATTCTATGTGTTATTATGTTATTCAGAAGTCTGTCTAAAACTAACGGCGTTTAAGTCCTTAGGTAACTCCTACTCCAAATTTCAGCATTAATATTAACTGTTTTACAGAAAGGAATAATCTAAAATTGACAAGAATGTCAGTAACAGAGCTGCTTGTGGCTCCATTGTTGATTCAGAGAGGAAGCATTGACTCATTTGTTTTACACTTGTTAAATCACTAACAGGGCATTCAGTCTATCAAAAGGCGCACTAGTCAAAGAGTCAACCCCTTTAACCTGCTTTAGGAGCAAATCATTAATCTGCCATGAGCCATGTGATACCACCATCAGACTGGTATACAAGTGTGTCCCTATCTAATTGTGTTGGAGCTGCAAGTGTATGGAAACACGACAGAACAAATGAGAGCCAGCCAAGTCTTCTAAGCCTTGCAGCCAATAACCATGCCTGTGCTTATTTACTCTTCTGGAAATACAGCTTGAGAGAGGCGAGGTGAACACACACACACACACACACACACACACACACACACGACACAAAGTGCTTCGAACAAACCAAAATTCACCATAGCAACAAAGTAATGTGCCACAGAAGCCGTAACAGCGTAACAAAGCTGTGATGATAAGATGAGATTTGTCATTGAAGTGATATAATCCAACACTCCAGGTAGCTGTGTGGTTTAAAGTGAGGGCAAAGTACCGACAGACAAAACGCAAACAAATATGCAGCAGCCAATCGCAGTGAGCTTACACACAAACTAAAGGAGTGACACCTGAAAAATTAAACTGTATGTTGGCAAAAAAAGTGTGTGTGTGTGTGTGTGTGTACTCACCTGCATGCTCAGTCTTGTCTGGGGCCAAAAAAACACACACACATAAAAATGTCCCGACACTAAGATCCATGTCTTTTTTCCCCTCAAGGGGATTTGTAATCTTCTGAGATCATATTTTCCTTATGGCAGTGCTATGTACAACAGAGGTCATTACGGGCACATGACACATGAAATGAATGAAACCAGTGTTCATGCTTATGGGAAAGAAATGTACTTTGAGCAGTGCCGAGAGTCATATTGTGCACCAGAGTGAACGCATCGCTGCCTGTGTATTTGCTATATAGGCCTCAACTGATTGATGTCAAGTGCTGTGCTCGATGTAGCCGTGTTTGTGTGTCTGTGTGAGTAACATGACCGGTCAAGTGCATGTGCCTGGATAAACATGTCAACTGATTAGTTATTGGTCTCAGGTGACTGGAGCAGGTAAACAGAGGGCAGAGGGTGCAGCACTTAACGTACTTGAGACACAAGAGCTATCACACACACACACACACACACACACACACGAATGAAGGCCTGCAAACACACACGTACAAGGGTGGAGTGATTTACAAAACACGCACTATATTGCACACACACACACACAACTACCTGAGAGTTTTGTGTTTGCACAAGGAGGCCACGCCGTGTCTTATTTGAGTAGGAGGTGAAAGATCTCTTTTCTTTCTTTCCTGGCTTTTCGCATGTCCTCTTTTACGTCAACCTTTCCCTTTAGGGCTAGGTGGTGTTTTGGCTGAGACATTAATCAACTGTGTGGTAGACACTGTTGAAATGTATCAGCAACGTCACGATGGGAGAGGTGTTTCCTTTCAAACTTCTTTAATAAGTTGTGATCGGATCACACCAGCCCCGATACTTTGGGTGCCCTTGCTCGGACCACACCCGTCTACGTGCTCGGCCTTCGTTTTGATCTCAACTACACATCTGGGAAGTTTTGTGACCGCTGTTTAGCCCCTAAAAAAAGATTTATTTGCATAAATATGAATAATTCCTTGCATGAAATACAATGAAATGAAATAATGAATACATTCTGATCCTATGTCCCTTTGTTTATTGTTCATTTATCTCTTGTATCTTCTTTTCATTCTTCTTCCTGTAAAACGTTGACGTAGTTTTGATGGTGGTTCTCCTCAGGTCTGTATCTCTCTACTCCACCTTGCACAGTATTTGCAAAGCCCCTTTTGAGCAATTTGTGTGTATTTGTATCACGATCTGGAAACGTTAACATCAGTCATTCCTAATTCCCTTCCTCTTCCGTCTCTCTGCTCACCCGTCTGCTCCATTGTGTTTTTATGGCCCTCATTACACATGTTAAGGGTACGCTGCAAACACACCGTTTCACAACTCTGCCGGTGAAAGCGCTGCGAGCGGATAGACGGGTGGGGAGAAACAGAGTGATTGAAAAAAAGAAGAAGAAGAAAGAAAGAAAGCAAGACAGACGTTTTTCAAGCTTGTTTTTACAGCCCAGATACGGCCTTTTTACCTGGATGCATTCTTAATGAGTAAGGATCACACCGAACACACACTTATAAGCCCGGGAGACTCAAGCGTCACAGACACAGTCGAGAAAAAACACATCGGTCGTGACCCTGAACTGCACTCCTCCCAAATGAATAGCCGTTGTTCTGGCGCCAAGGGTATGAACTGGCAACACCTTTTCCTACCGCCGCCATTTCAACACGAAACCTATTCCTCACTCGCCACGCTCATTGAAAAAACCAACACGGCTTTGACAAACACACGGTCACCTTTCTGCGCTCTGCACAATGCAAACAGCAGCCCAAATCACATCATATAAACCTGCTTTTATGCCAGGGTTAGACAGGATACAGCGGCAGTCTATAAAACAATACCGGTGGGACAGATAAGGATCGGCCTTCCTTCTTCAGGGGCTGTTGAAACCCACAGTCAGTCCAGAGAGCTTTATGGGTTGAAACTCCCCCAGAGGAAACATGTATTTACTGTATGTCACAGGTGAACGACTGGGCGAGTGGGCGGTTGTGTGTATGTGCATGTTGAGAAATGTCAGAAAGATAGGAAGAAAGAGATCTCGGCAAGTGGCGACGACTAAATAAACGTCGTTCCACCGTAACGCTGAAGCAAAAGACAGACGATACATATGCATGCGTTTGTTTGTTTGTCCATTAAATAACCAACCTATATGTCGTCATTATCGCCTGCACTGTGTCTAATCCATTTTGGCAATCTTGTTTCTGAACTCTCATGTGTAATAAAGTTGATCAAACTGAAAGTGGAGCACTCCACCATCAGTTCACTTCAGCCAATAAAAAGAATGGCTTGTTTAACTCCCAGGTAGTTATGAGTGATTATCTTGGACACCACTTTGCTGTAAGTAATATAAAGAGTTTGTATGATGGCAACAGTGAGGCTCGCACGCAGCTAACACGCATTATCTTGCACATTGTCCGCTCCAGTAAGCTCTCACAGATATGAATCACTTAAAAGCATTTGCAATAAAAATTTCCATTCATGTCGTGACAGGACGAGGTTGGTCCTGCCAAACAGTGGAGCCACTATCTCTTACATGGGCTCTGCGGCCTACAGCGGTGAAGCAATTCCAACATTTCTTCTTCAAGTCGATAAATTAATCAGGTGACGGAGCACTGAACTCAGATTTAAGGACACTTATACGTTAGAGGCATTAACACATCTATATGAAATATTAAAATAAGTGTACACGTGCCTGTCCAATGCACTTAATCATTCTAATACCCCATGTCGAGATGTTGGTGCACATGTTCCACCACACATCAGAACCTCTCTGAGTCTGCCATTATCTTTTTACAGGCTCTCTCCTGGCCTGGGGCCTGCAGTACAGGCAGTCTGTTGTATCAGTTGACACCCCCAGCAGCAGCAGCAGCAGCAGCACAGAGATGCATTCTTGGCTGCAGATAATAAACACAGAGCGGAGTGGACACTTCAGAGCAGGCTCCACACGGCTGAGAGGGGAGGACCATACACAGCAGAGACAAGACATGGACTGAAGGCCCACTGCAATCAGGGGAACTCCGCATTCCAGAGTGTACCAATGACAATATATATATATACATACACAGTATAGTGGAGTACAAAGTGGACTTAATGATTAGCTTATATTCATTTAACCTCTGTGCCCAACCACATGCATTTTTATATCTATCTTTAAAGTACCGGTCAGCCACGCCCCCTGAGTTACCGTTGCCAATCTCTATATTCTCGTAATAAAGTTCACAATAAAAAAGAGCCGATTCAACGCTCTATATTTCCATTTTTTGAAACAATGGGTCCTTGATTGCAGGGGACTTTGATTGATGTTGTGAGCGGATGTGTATAACCTCAGCTAGCTGCGCTACGGTTAGCTCCAGGTTAGCTCTTGATGGAAAAATGACATGATATTGTGCTGAAAGACTGAAGCTACATCTACATATCCCAGACTCTGGAATAAATAAATAGAGCAGCACTAAACTGCAGTTTTGAACAAGTTAGTCCGACTATGTATTCGTAACGTAAAGTAAAAGAAGCACGTTATTCCATGATATTATCACTCTGTTTAGCCGCTTTCCTACATAAGCAACACAGATTTATTTGTTATTATTCACATTTTCAAACAGTATGTTTCACTTTTTTAATGTTACAAGAGAAAGAGCTTTCAGGGGGGCGACTAACCAAAATGTTTGTGACAGTATAACTAACATTTTTGAAACCAACATTTAATTCGATAAACAGAATCACTACACCTTTGCTCTTGTATTTTTGATTCTGGAAAATAATAAAAAGATATTGACTCTTAATACAGTATTGACTCTTAATACAGTATGACTCTTAATACAGCCCTATGCACACCACTTCAACATGTGGAGAAATCCAAAGAATCGATTTTGAGGTGTTGACTGCCATTCATTCGCTGCCAGTCTAACGCTACGCTTCCACCCAGTCAACTGATGCGTTCTGCACCCTCGAACCTTTCTATTCTGGCTATTATTTCCAAATTTATGTCTCAAACTCAAACCTGTAACTCCCATGACACCACTCTTATAGATCAAAGCAATAGTCTACTGTACGTGTGCACGTCCACGTGCTCCAGTACCTTATTAGTCCATTATTCACAGGCTAGGAAGCCAAATTGAGGGTTAGACCATCCTCGGCATGCTCTGCTAGATGACAGGGCAAATATGTCTCAACACAGTTTATAGCTCGACTTTAAAGTTGCAATGTAACAACAGCTTTAGGCTCTGAATCAAAGCCTCGCTGGCTCTCCAGTATAAACAGACTAAAGGTCGTAATGCAGCGCGGAGTGAGGCATTTCTCACAGGTACAAGTAGTGGAATTAAGTTGGTGTGTGTTTTGAGTAGGACATAAAAGCACATACCAGGAGGAGTGCACTTGGAAAATAATGATTGTGTGTGTGTATGTATGTTGCAGTGGGCTGTTTTCATACTGGTTACTCATTGATCCAGATGACTTGAGGGAGTGGTGGTACAAGGCGGGGATCGGCTCCAGCAGCAGCTGTGAGGGGTGCATGAGTGAACACAGACACACACACACACACACGTTTATACACCCTCCCCCCCCCTCAAAAAACGACATACCCACACATTTCTATACATCATTTCTAAAACTGAAACTCCACATGTGCCAGATACACAATCACTGTGTGTGTGTGGGTATTTGCGTACAAAACATACACACAGGCTGACCTTCCTCCCTCAAAGTCACCCCTCCACATCTGTGATGCTTGTCTAAACACCCCTACAGAGAGCGAGAGCAGGGCTTTTCACAACACACACACACACAAACACACTTTGTTATTAGACAATTCCCCGATTTGAGCTCTGACAAAGAATGTGACAGCTCCGCACACGTCGCCGCACGGCAGAGGAAGAACACACACACAGGAGGAGGAGGAGGAGGAGAGGCGGCATGACCCAACATGTGCTTGGCTCCGATGGAAAACTGTCGGACGCTCCATCGCACAAAGACTCTGGGAAGAGGAGCCGGGAAAGCCGGCATTCCGCGGGATAGGGTTGTGTACACTGGCCTGAGCCGGAGCTTAGAGGGCGAGAAGGAGAGAGAAAGGAGGGAGGGAGGAGGGCAAGGAAGGCCCAGAAGATGATGGAAGTGATAGTAAGCAGTGCCCGGAGAGAAAGGGGAGAGAGAGAGAGAGAGAGGAAGAGTTGGAGGAGAAGAGAGACGAAGGAGATAGAGGGATGTCACAAGTATCAGTCAGGAAGGATACAGACTGTTTGCAGCAGCCATCGTGGTTAGTGACTCCATCCTTCAAGCCTCAAGGCAGCAAACATGTCTCTGCTGAAGGGTCCTTGAGCAAACAGACTTTACCTGCACAATCACAACTTAGTCTTCAAGACATCTGCATTAAGCTGCAAACTTTCTAGTACCTGATTATGATTACCTCAGCATCTTTTAAAAACACAATTTGGCAACAATGAGATCCAGCCGGTCTCAAAATAAACAGGCTTATGTTGATGCAGGGAGGAGTGACTGAACTGCGCCATAAACCTGTCCATCAAACAGATTAACAACTTAACTCTCTCATGATATAGTGAACAGTAGGCATTGTAATCCTAACCTAAAAAAAATGTTCTTCCGCCAACTGCAAATGAAGCCTATACACAACCTGTTTGCACGCCATGATTTCTCTGTTTTAGTGTCAGTCTATATTACCAAGAGGTTTAACTTATTTATGTTCCTGCGGGCAAAAAGAAACTCACATTTTGCCTGAGGACTTGAAGAATGAGCTCAGCACCTTTCTGTCATGATGTCATGTGTCACCTGCCTTTGGAGATGAAATGTTCTACAACCACAGATTCATTCATGTTGCTGTTAAACATTTACCTGAAATGACGTCAACCCTTTCTCAACCTCGGGCACCCTCACGCCAATAGAACCAATTAGCCCGATAATATCAAGAGCAACGCGCTTACCTGCATATGCATACTTCTTCATGATTGTAGATGTTTCCTCTTTCAGTCGTTCAGTGCTTTTGTAATTTGAAAATCGTAACGGGTTGATGCGTCGATCCGGTTTCTCAGTGTGTCAGGACGTTCCCAGATTGTTTCTATTTTTTTTGGGGGTGCCCTCCTCTCTCCTGGACGGTCAGCTTTCAGCTGGGCGCAGGTAAAGTCACTTCTTAATGAGCTTTCTGAACTTATTCCCGCGCGTCTTAACTTCCACCGCGAACCTCTCAGGGAGACAGTCTGTTGGGAATGGATACAATCTCACCTGCGCTCCTCCTGACGCACGCCCAGTCCAGGAGCGGGAGTGGTTTACTTATCAACTGTGGGAGCTTTTACCATCAAAATGTAGGAGGTGGAATAAAGACAGATGTAAATCATATTGGCTGTGGGATTGTGAATAAAGAGACATTTAGCAGATCTGGTCTGTTGCGCTATTTAGAGATCATATAACTTGATATTCTGCCTTTAAACATATGCACAACATCTTATTCATGGCTCTGCATATTATTGATCAACGACCATTACTTGTGTGTGTTTTGTATGAGTGCGGGGACAATTTGTTTCTAGCATAAACTGTGTGGCCTGCTTCTTTTTCATAAAGCATGGATTCACATTCTGCAACAAAGAGCTGCAGTTCCGAGCTGGAGAGACCTCTTGTGGCTGCTGCCCGGTGTCGTCCTCTTCCTCTCAGCACTCTGAACCCAACAGCTTTGATACAGCAGATATATTATATTTCATATCCAGATCTGATACCCGATTTATTCATTCAGGAAAAGTTTTGAGGTGTCATATTGACTAAAAATACCATGCAAGTCGAGAGTACTGTTTCTCATTAAAAGGACTGAGTGCTCATGAACTGAATTATCAAACAGCAAAAACATGCCAGCACAGGGATTTTCAAGTTACACCAGATGTACCTTTCAAAATGTGACTATTCAGACAGCTGTGGGTGGACCTGCAGGCTGTTTGACCCAGAACAACATCTAGAGGCTAAATCAGACATCAAAGTATGAGCATGCATTGTCAGATGCACCCAGCAACACTTTTATTGTCAGTGGTGGTTTTGCCGAGTATATACTTGATATATTTAGAACCAGAAAGCAAGAAACTTGTAATAAACTGCTGCAATACACAGGAGACAACTATGGACAATCGTACATGCTAAAATGTAGCATTGAAGTAGCACAAGTGCAGTAGTATCAGCCACTGACTTGTAGTTTCAGCTATACAGAAATATTCACGTAAAGTTTGATAGCATTAGCTTCTGGTCATACCAGACCAAATGATAGGTGAAATTAACATATTTGTAAGCGAAAGAACGAGTTTCTTCTTTAAAAGTCTCACTTAAATATTTGTGTTTTTTCAAGGGAAGCAGCACAAAATGTCAAGTGAGTCATCTCAGTTCTCAGAAACCTGAGTGTGCGTGTTGTGCATGGACTAAGAACAGAACACACAGTATTTGTTTCTCACTCTGAAAGGCTGACGTAGTTCTGTCATGTCTGTCAAAATTGAGTTATCCATTATCTTTAAGTGTCTCTGCTCTAAGCCTCCACCCACAGGGTTTAACTACTGAGTGGATACACACACACACACACACACACACACATATATATATATATATTAGGGGTGTGTCGAATACGTTTGAATAAAAAATAAATAAATAAATAAAAAGATTTAAAAAAAAAAATTTAAAAACCTTTATTTAACCAGGTAGTCCCATTGAGATTAAAAATCTCTTTTGCATATGTAAGTAACAATACTACATAACATTAAGGAGCAGTTTTTGTTTTTTATGCTTATGTGTTGCTAAGAAGACACCCCAGAAGATGGTCACTCAGGTATAGTTCCATCATTGTTCAAAGTCAAAGAATAACTTCATGATGTTAGTTGTAATGAATAAATATATTTTAAAATCAAGTACATTTCTCTGGCATTTATAGATTCTACTGTACCGAAACGTACCGAACCGTGGCTCCACTGTATCGTACCGAACCCAACCGTGAGTTTTGTGAAACGTTACACCCCTAATATATATATATATAAATAAAAATAAATCGATACGTCAAACTGATTCTGACAAAAGACACGTTTTCAGAATGGACCAAATGTTTTATCAAATGATCAAATGGGCAGGGACTGGAGCTGCTGGGGAAGACAGAATATTGATTTCCAAATCAAAGTTTCTGGACCCAATAAAGAGAAGAACAGTGCTTTCACAAGTTGAGCTAAGACCTCGATACAAAATCGAAACCCGTAAGACAACTTCAGCATCTAAAACTGGCAGCCCAACATAAACTAAGCAAAACATGAGCTGAGGCCACTTGTGGTGAAGCAGACTAGGAGAGCCTCGAGGCGGTACCGCTTACTTACCTCAGGTGCAGAACAGCAATCCTTTAGCTGAAACGTTGCAATCTGCCATGACGTCCCAGTGCTGCATGCATACGGTGAAAATATTTCACCACGGGTACTTCCCAACTGTGACACTCTGCTTCACCGAAAGAAAGGAACTAATGAGATAATAAAATTTTTTAAAAAGGTAGTTTGAAAATACAGGCAAGAGAATGAGAACAAGGGAAACAATGAGCAAAACAGCAGCAGGGGAACATAAAAGGGGAAACATACTAACAGGGTTCCCCATGCTGCATACTAAAATTAAATTATACATTTTGATGTTGTGACACCACCTTAAGTTACACGTGGGATCCAGCCAAAAGGTAGGCAGGACAACAATGAAGTCCCAACGCACAATATGCTCTGCAAACATGTCAGACCAAGGCTACAACTGAAGGCAGTAAACCAAGGATGCAGAGTAAAAAGGCTGACTTCTGCATGTTAGGTGATCACTTTAACTACATGCCTCTAATACCAACAACCACCAGCCATGACAGAGGACAGGGGCCTAAAGCGTGAGGGAGTTGATTGGGGTGATTGGAGTGATTGGGGGAGGAGTTAGGCGTGGGGCTGCGTTCACTAACACTACACATGAGGCTATGTTCACTTGCAGGAGGGAAGCATTTTCAACCACACTTGATCAGTTTCCTTTGAGTTGTGTAATGCTTCGAATGTGGGATGCCCTGGATCACAACATCAGCATGACCCTCTGCTAACCAGCAGACACCAGGAACCTCATCAGGCCTTCAGGAACACGATGACATCGCATAGATGCTGATTCAAAGGCTCCAACAACAGCAAACAGCGGAGGCTGCAAGGCTCTTGCAGCCGACCGTATAATCCAGGATCCCATCTCCCAATGCAGGATTGTGACTGCCCTCGGTTGCTGTTGATATTCACAGTCAATTTATCAACTTTATTGTTTTTTCCATAAAACAAATTTCCATGCAGGACATCACCCACCAAATGATGGACCAAATATGGTGTCAGATCCCTGTAGCAGAGTGAGGATATAATTGATATAGCCTTATCAACAATGATACAGATTACGTGTAAAAGTAAAGATTAGCTATTTTACATTCAAAGGCTGACTTTGTATTTGTGACGGGACCTTTTGACATAACATGTAAGGCCATAACCACATCCTGGTACTGTGGTGAACTAGCTCATAGGACCTCTCATGTGTTAGGGTTTAAAACAGAAGGATGCGAGGCTTCAGCAGGCTGCAGGGAGATTTCAGCGTCAAGCTTCCTACTGTGCACGCGCATCAGAAAAACGGAACTGGATCCGGTTTCAAAATTAAACAATATTTAATGTACTGCACAAAGTTCACTTACAAGCGGAACCAACTATCAATAGTAATGTTCTCGAGAACAGAGACCACACGCACGCATCTCACTCACAGGTCTGAATTCAGGTTCTGAAAAACGAGAGCGGATGTGGTCTGAGGAATTCTCTCCAGAACAGTCTCTTATATGCCCCGACAGTTGGAAATGTCCGAAACTGTCATAAAACATCTGAATGACCCTCCGTGGCGATTAGTGATTGGCTCCATTTGAATTATGAATTCTGTCCCCTCCCTGGATCGATCCTTTAGCGAAACAGCTTTGCTCCTTGAAAAACATCTGTCTTGGCTCCACCTCTGGTCAGTTGTCCTCCCCACTGATCACATCCTCCATTTGCTGCATGTCTCATTCAGAATCCCTGTCTGACCCTCAAACTATTCTTACAGTGTTTTCATACCTTTAGTGACTATACTTTTATGATTTAATACATTCAATTAGTTAATATACTGTGACACATAATATCTTCTATAAGCAAGAATATTGTAAACATATTGTGACTAACATATTATTATTGTGACACTTCTACTCATCACTAGGGGGGTTATTTAATCGTACTAATGTGTTTAATGCTGAAATTCTCCACACATGCAACAGGCTTCAACCAGAAAACCTATAGGTGCAAAAGAGACACACATACCAGGAACTCTCAAACTTCTAAACATTATAGGAAAATAACTAATCAGATAGAGTTTCAGACACTTTCACCTAACACCTGCGTACACGTCTAATAGCACCTGTTGTGAATGTCACAGTTTCAACTCTTAACTCTGTCACAAAAAACGGCCTCTGACATATTTTGCGACAGCTAAAAAAAACACATCAGAAGTTAGCCACATTTTTAGAACCAAAAGAAAACCAACAACAAAAATAACACAGCCTTGATCAACTGCACCTGTTTGTGTGTGCGTGGTGTGTGCGTGTGTGTGTGTGTGTGTGAGAGTGTTAGTGTGTGTGTGTGTGTGTGTGTGTGTGTGGTTGTGTGTGTGAGAGTGTTAGTGTGTGTGTGTGTGTGTGTGTGTGTGAGAGTGTTAGTGTGTGTGTGTGTGTGTGTGTGTGTGTGGTTGTGTGTGTGAGAGTGTTAGTGTGTGTGTGTGTGTGTGTGTGTGTGTGTGTGTGTGTGTGAGAGTGTTAGTGTGAAGGGGGACCACTTGTAAAAAGTCCATAGAAGTGGAAGCTGGGCTTTGAGGTGAGTGGTATAGCACTCTGAGAGGTTATCGGTCACGTTAAAACAAACTGTCTGTACATGTCAAATATCATATCGTCTGCTTTTTTAACTACGCGTCACAGCACCCATTGGTTGCGGGAAACTGTGACAGATTATTATCTCTAACTGCGTTGTAGAGTATTATTGTGCCTCAGGTTCTTCCGTATACCTTATCATTTGGTGTTTCCTGTCACAAGTTATGACAGTTATGGAAACTGCTGCAGCTGCACGATCAGTACTTTTTCTGCGATTGTGCAAATAAGTCTAAATTCATACAATGAAAGTACAAAGTAAAACATCTGCTGCGTTAAAACAAATGATCTGTGAAGTATAGCTGGGTCCTTGTGGTTGAGATGCGTTGGGTTTCTCGCTGTAAATGAGCTGATGTTGTTCTTCTTGTAACATGGGTCTCAGTTTCCGTGAAGCGCTATACCACTCACCTCAAAGCCCAGTTTCCACTTCTAGATGGACCTTTTACAAGTGGTCCCCCCACACGCACACACACACACAAAACTACAGCTGCTGCATACTCGCAACGCTGCACCTTGACACCCCACAGCAGGCGTAAACACACATTTCACACTTGGAGGCCTGGGCTCATCTTTGCTGCTTGGTGAAGAGTCACAGCTTGTGACCACACGGCCGCAGCGCACAAGTAAACATTCTCCTGTCTTGCACGCTGCCACAAGATGAGATTTCTTTTCCTCCGTGACATTTTATTGTTGACTCATACAGTGCCTCTCGGACCTGAGTTTGAATGCGTCTTGTCTTGATTTACATAGTTTGAGTTGTCAGTCAAGAGTTGCCTTTGAAAAAAGACAAATGGACCTATTTGATGTGGGATGTTGGCGACTGAAGCTGTGTGAAAAATAGAACCTCCGACTAAGAACTGAATTTGTTGTTGTGATGTTATCTCTTTTACAGTAAACCAGTGGAAGTGGAAGTGAAAGTTAACGATCAGACTCAGGGATGACTCATGTCATCACCTGTTCACTTTTTCAGTCATCTACATAGTTCCAGTGCTGCTGCTCATCAATCACCAAAGTCTGATGTTGCAGCTCAGAGAAAAGGTATAAGGGGTTGAGCGGGAGTAAAAAGTTGGAGTTTCCCTAAATGAATGAATCTAACATTACCACAAAAAAAAGAGTGAACATTTTCACGCTCACACCCAAACCATGTTTCTGATTAACACCTTGACCAACCAAACAAAGGGTCAGCGTTTTGCTGTGTCTGTGAACTCATTCAAAAATCAGCTCAAGACTCGTTTAGACTGGCGTTTGGGTAACAACTCATGTGCTAGGCCTGCTTTTAAACCATGTTTTACTTTTTTGTGCATTCCTAATGTAAATTATTGGTCCTTATATGGTCACATTGTGTTTGTAATTCTGCTCCTGATAAGCACTTTGTGACTAATGTCTGTGAAAAGTGCTTTATGAATGAATTTGACTTCCTCACTTACTGGTTTTAAACATTTCTCTCTCACGTTTCTCACTTTGTTTAATTGTCATTGCACGGAATACTGACCTGTACCTGGTTAACCTTGTATTTCATCTTCATTTATTCGGACTTGAATTAAAACAAACACAATATATCTCATGGCATCATGGTGGCGGTGACACAAAACCACCGGGTTTAGTAAATGATTTCAGACAATCCCACTCGTTCATTGTTTTATTAATGTAGACAATAATTACAGCTATTACGATCACAATACATAGTATCATCTTATAAGACGTTCAAGTCAACCTTGGCCCTTTTTTTTTTTTTACAATAAATCATCTCTTTGTAGAAAGTTATAAGAAATGTATGAAATTAAAGAAGACATATTTACATTAAAAATACATGTCAGGGTACAATCCAGTTTAGATTGCTGGCCACTGAAAGACAAAACGAATTGTCTAGTTGTGTAAAGAATTTTCATACAATGTGTCAAACTGTTCATTAGCACTGCAGGTGTTGCATGCATTGTTAGTAATTAACGAAAAGAAGAAGCAATTCATGGACGCGTCTTTCACCCAGACACACGAGAGGCCTGAAGAATGTTGCAGAACATGCTGAGTTGCAACATTGCTTCCCATGCATCACTTGTGCCTCAGTGGTGCAGAGAGATTGCGGAGTTTCAGGTCGCTCGCCTGCAGGCCGACATCTTTACTTTCTGCCTCCACGCATCTCCTCATAGACGTCGTTGTTGGGGACGAACCGCGGTTTCTTTGCGGTGCACATCTTGGTCTGGTAACAGCAGAGATCGATGTCAACATGTTAGATGCACGGCAATTACACAATAAGTAGGAGGATTATTATCCTGTGTATTGTTTTGCAACTTGTTCTTTACTGGGGCTGTTTCCTTGGATCATAGTTTATCTTTGCAACATGACAGGTTGTATAAAAAGGGACATTTTTAAGTGACACAACATTGCATAACGCACTATATCAATAGTGGTTCACTTGAACTTGTGTATACTCAAGGTTTTATTTCAAGACTATACTATGTATATATATATATATAAATATGTGGTGTATGTACACACACATATGTACAAACAGAATAATTCAGATTGAACATTTTGCTGGCATGTGGCTACTAGTATATTGTCTGGAAATGACACTCGCAATAAACCTCAGTTTCAAACTGAAGTAATAAATTCAACACATAATTGTAATTATGAGTGTTTTTCAGACGAGTACTTTTGAGAACAACAGGAAACACAGAAACAGCCCCAGAGATTCCATCAGGGTTTTGTGAGTCACAGCCACATTAAAATGAACAGAGCGAGAGCGAGAGCGAGAGAGAGAGAGAGAGAGAGAGAGAGAGACTAAAACACATGGGTACCTTGAGGATGATCCATATCAGGAAGCATATGATGATGCCCAACAGGGTAGCCGCACAGATCACAACCGACACCAGGATCAGATTGTTGCTGTCTGATTGGGCATCACATCTCGTATCTGCTATCAATGGAAAGTGTGTTTAGCTGAGACTCACGCTGGAGATGATCTCCTCGTCTTTACCCCGATAATGTTATATTGTCTCCGGCATTTTCATTTCTTTTTTGCGACTTTCCATTTTGGGTGAATTATCCTGATACAATATTGTTCTGGTAAAATTACAAAAACTCCACTCAAGATTATATAAAAAGTATAAAGTCTCTGTACCAGCCTCTACTGAATGTGAGACTATTTTTTTTTCTTTCTTGTCTTTTATTATTATTTCTACTAAATTAGGTAGTATTAGCAGTGGAGTCAAAAATAGTTTCATTTACAATGAAGTGAACAGAAGGCATATCAAATAAGTCAACGTAAGTTAAGTATGTATCAGACACTTTGAGGCACTTTGTGAAATCCCTGGCTTAACGTCTCGGACTGGATATAATCACCTGTTAATGTTTGGATTATTCTTTTCCTCTCACCTCTGAATTAGTTACATCAGCAGCTTACTGTTACAATGCATGTTGTAATGCACATGTTGCAATTCTGTATTCTATATTTGGTGAGAATGCCTAAATTGAGAGGCTCACCTGTCACCACCAGGAGCACAGACCCCGAGCCTTTCACTTCTTTGTAGTCACTGGTCACCCTGTCAAACTTCATGTACATGCACCAGTATGTCCCCGTGTCGTTAGCGGTCAGGTTCATGATGAGAATGTCCATGTTGGGGAATACTCCGTTCAACTGAAGTCTGCCGCTGAATTCCTTGGCAGTGTTAGTTTTTTCTGATTTGCCATCTTTGAACAAGACTAACGTCTTGTCACTGAGCCCCTGCTGCAGAGTCATGGAATCTGGGCCTTGTTCAGGACATCTGCACTGGATGGTGATGGCTTCTCCAAAATCTCTCCATACCACTCCTCCACTGCTCCCTACTTAAGATAGACACACAACAACAAAAACCTGCACAATTAGTCTGTGTCATCTCACGTTACATTTGAGAAAGCTTTACACACGTGTTCAATTCTTGTCTTCCATGTAATGAGTCTTACCTGGGCCACTCAGGGCTGTGCAGGAGAGACAAAGGACGGCTGTGAGCTTTAAATAGACGGCCGACATGCTGAGAGTGACTGTCACACAGCGGTTCTCTTGAGTAGTAGCTCTTCAGTAGGAAATTGGTACGTGTTTTCTCTCACAGCACCAAGTGCGGCTTCTATAACACGTGACCTACATCAAGGTGTGTGATGTGGGCGAGAAGGTGACAACGTACTCAGACAGCATAGATACATATTCTAATGTGGGATCGGCTGAAAAAACCCATCTCTGACGTAACACTGCACGTACCGGAAGTGTAGATTTACTTTTGACTGTTTTAAATCCTCTAGAAAGCACGAGGCATTGCGTGGTGTGTTTTGAGAGTTTGCACTAGTGCATCTGCATTGTTAGCAGAGGAAGATCAATCACGTCTGATGACAATCACAGAGCTTGAAATCGAATTGGATAAGATCCAACTCCTTAAACAGGCTGTGTGTTGATAAACTTAACAGTAAAATATACTTTATGTTTTAAAGATGAGTACATCATATGCAGACAGCTATGAATATAATGCCGGCTAATGGCATGTTTCATACAAAGGAGGAGAAACCACCTCACTGATAAATCTTTTTTGCTTACACCTCTTCTTGACTTCTTGACCAAAAGTGAAACTTGTGTGTGAGAATAAGATCATTTCTGCAATATGAGAATCAGCTCTAATCTGAACTAAAGTAATAATATATATACACATGGCATGAATTGGTTTATCACCTTGACAAAAGACAGATTGTGCGTCTCAAAGATATGTTTTCCTCAGAGGTCATGTAACTCGTACTTAAAGGGAAGCTGAATATTAAATATTAACTCTTCATTAAATCTCCCAAAAGCATCAGACACAAGGAAACACATTAGCACTCAACAATGTATTTGAGAGTTTGTCAATGCACATTCCACACTGAAAGTAGGTTCAAAGTTCAGCATTTAGTGCAGTGCAGTGGGTGGGAGGCCTTTGTTTTTCGCTGGTTCTATTGCCCTCTAGTGGCAGAAGTGTTAACCATTTAGATGAAATACAGTTTGATGCTAAAACTCCTCTGGGCACCAATATATGGAAGCCCGTTTCCACCACTGTGAGGAAAAAATAAAGGTCCTGTTATAGTAAGTCGAAATTTCGAGATAGTAAGTGCGGACGTGCACGCTGTTTCATTCATACTTCTTCTCATGCTCCAGGGTCTCTATTGTTTCCTCAGGAACATTTCTCTGTCTCAGGAAGACACTTAGGTCATCCATTCTGTGGGCATGCATTACAAGGAAGGTTATTGGAGGATATCACCATACATACATCCTATATAAAACACGCATACATTCACAGGAATACAGGCTCGCTAGCCAGGTTAGCCACTTAGCTCAACTTTGGGCTATTATTTCAACGGCTAATTACATGACAAACACTTACTGACAGTAAATGCACTTCAGAACATTAACTACAACTACAAACGGAACAGTTACGCCACACATAGGTTCAGAGTTACAGTTCTATGACTTACATCAGGGGTCTTCAACTAAAATTCCAAAAGGTCCAGATTGAGAAAATCTCCTCGGGCAAAGGTCCGAAACATTACAATAATATTTAACCCGCGCTATTTAGTGCCATATATATATATATATATATATATATATATATATATATATATATATATATTCAAGAAGCCTAGTAGTAGTAGCAACGTCTCTGTGTAGTCAACAACTGTCAAATCAAATAAAGAAAGTACACCAATTATATTTTAACAAATTATTATTCTCAGTTTTCAAATTTAACTGGATGGATTATAAATAATACATAAATAAATGTTCTTCTCATTTCAAGTAAAATAATGGCTGGATTAAAGAATAACTGACATAACAGAAAGCTTTTGAAGAATGTGCATCTTAAAATAAAGTAATTCATTTCAGAAAAATGTATTTCACTGAATTGTCCTGCAGCTTTAAATTCAGTTCATTCATGTGTGAAGTGATGTCAATCAAAAAGCTACAATATTATGTTTTTGTCTTCTAAAAAGACAAATCAGTGAGCATGGACTTTGTGTGGTTATTAACACTTGTTTCAGCTCTATCCTCTCTGGTAACATCATTGTTGGGACAGTGAATTCATGCGTTAGGATTCTGATCATGTTGGGCTCTTAGGTTTATTTTCTGTGTCTTCATTTCAGATGTGAGTGTATATATTTGTTATATTGTGTATATAGTTTGTTCTAAGGAGTTGTGCTTTGTCTCGTAGTGCGCTTCATTTGCCGCTTTTATCAATAGTTACGGTTTCTGAACATATGACACACTGCCTGTGGGAAGAATTAACATAGAAGAGTCTGTTCATCCTTGCTTATAAATTATATTCTCTCTGAACACGTTTCTCTTTTTGGAGAACGTCATGTGAGATAACCTCTCTGATTAGCGCAATTTTCCTGCTCTTGTTTCTATTTCCTCATTTCTATTTTCCTCATTTCTTCATTTACTTGCATAGTGAGTTTGATATTTTCACTTCATATTTTATCTTAATTCATGGAATAATTATTTTTCCTCAACTAAAAATAAAAATAATTAGCTCAAGCACCACCCTCAGGCTCCACCAGCATGGAGCCATTTTGCATGAATTGTGTTTCATTTAGTGCACGTTTGTGTGCATTGTGACCTCATGATCATATAGGCTTGTTGTCAAACTAGGCTAAGGCTACTGGTGTTAGCTGTCTATGGGTGTTCATGATTGTAATCACATTTGCTTACCCGTCGTTCTTTGAACTCTTTAAAAAGTTGGAGGTGTCTGTCTGAAAGGTGCTTTGCCGTGTTAGACGTGTTGCCTCACTTGGTCTGTGGCTTTGAAACACGTTTCGCAGACGGGTCTCTGTATGTCAGTGGGCTTTCCTTCACTGTCTGCAATATAGCCAAAGTACTTCCAGATGATACTTCTGGCGTCTTGTTTTCCAAGAAGCCGAGGACGGTCGGCAAAAGCTCCTGCATGTCTCCCCTGTGATCACTCGCTGTGAGTGCGCGCGCTGCCTGTTGCTGTGAGCGCGCTGGGCAGCCCCGCCCCCTTGCAGTCAATGCCTGCAGGCTGCGTGACAGGGAGCGGAGCAGCCAGTGCGTTCTGATCACACGCTATTTTGATAAAGCATCGATACTAAAAATATGCAAAATCGTATCGTTTTTAACGTACAGGTACCGCGGTACCTTTTTAGTATCAATACACCGTGCAACCCTACCGGTTTATGTACAAACTCGCTGCCTAATATATGTGTGATTCCGAAATATCGATTTTAGGTGCTGGGTCCGGATCCGGACCGCGGTCCGCCAGTTAGAGACCCCTGACTTACATCAATGACGATCTGATTCGACCGCAACCGGAAGCGGAAACAGTTCGCAACGTCAAATACAATTTCAGAATAAAAGCACCGTAACTTCATCGATGAGATAACAGGACCTTTATTTTTTCCTCACAGTGGCGGAAACGGGCTTCCATACCAATAAGTGGAGGCTGGTGTGTAAACAAATAATGAATGACAATATAGTAAAACTTACAGTTGTAAGAATATAAAATGTGTTTTCGTAAGAGAGATTAGAATTGTTGACATATACTGTATTTTATTAGACCCTTAAAATGTCCTTATATCCAGCTTAAAGCTACATTTTAATGTGTTACAAATGTATTAAGGTGCATCTAAAATGCTAAACATGGGGGTTAAAGTAAAGTGTTACTGATGTGGGATACAACAGGGTACACGGAGAAAACACCAGTGAATGTTGAGATTTCAGACGTAGCGTATAGGAGGATGAACCACCTCGCTGGCTCTGTACATCTCAAAGTACGACATAAAAAACCACACTCGGTTATATGAAGACAAATTTAAGAGGTTGTTTTAAAAAAAAGAGTGGAATAAAAAAAAATAAAACATTTTCTGTCCATCCCCATGCTCATTTATTTGCTTAGATTTCTGCATCTACTCCAATACAATGGAGATTAATGGAATTGTGTTGTTGGGGCTCGCAGCATTAACAATTTACATTCAACAATTCTCCTTTTCACGCTTGATTCCAAAATAAAGAATAATGAAAGAAGAAAGAAAATTAAGCATTTCAAGTGCATTTTACGATGCACTTGAAATCTCCACACAATCAAACCTGAGATAAATTCTGAAATTCATCAAAAATCATATGATGAGCCAATCAAGTTAAAAACAAAATAGATACAGCATCTTTTCTGCTTCAACATGTACTCAAAGAAAAATATCCTCCCATATAGTCAGGAGTAAAATCATATCATGTTTGCTAACAAGGTTTCATAAGATGCTGACCAGTGTAGTTTGAAGCAGAAAGGCCCTCAACAGACTCCATTAAGTTGTCCCTGTCCTGAGAGAATTGTAAACATCAACATCAATCACATCAATAAAAGGCTTTGGAGATGAATTCAAAGACTACCCCCCCCCACCCCGCCTGCTCTTTCTGCCTTCCTCTGGGACAGATTTAAAAAGGTCCCCGTCCATCTTCTCTCCTCCGGTCTCATCCGGTTAAAGAGAGACGACGTGAGCCGCAGCAGACACCGCAAGGAGGGCTTTCCCACTCCCTCTGTCGCTATGGAAACGGCCCTGTCCATTTGCCAACCAGTGCTTCCTGTTTAGGGCTTCTGGTGGGTGGAAAGCGTTGTATTTTTGAGAGTGCGAGACAATCAGGAGGCTCTGTCTGTGGTCACAGAGAGGACATATTATTTCTTCATATCACAATACCATTACTTTGGTTGTGGATTCATCATTTCAGAGAAGTAATGCTGTCATCCGCCTGGTGTTAGGATACTGAGCAACACATTAATAGTGTACTTCCTCATACAATCATCCTTTCCCCTCAATTGCTGAGTCAGTGCAGTGTGAGTGGATGGGATTATTGATTGCCTGATTGCTTGCCATGTCACTCAGAGATGACTCACCTCACCTCGCACGCGCTCACATCCTTTTCCTCCTCAGAGATCTCCTGGGAACACACGAGGCCTCATCTGGAGGGCGCATGGTATCAATACATTGAAGTTGCAAATGAGCACGGGTGCTTACACATTAATCACAGACATCGGTTAAATAACTTGGCATATGGCTGCGGGGGAGGAAAATGTTAATCTCCCGTCTCTCTAGAACGATTAGCAGGATGATCGGGGGGGGGGGATAGACAACATAGTCTGTTTCTAATGTGGTTTTACTGATTAGCTGTTGACCTGGACTAAAGAGCAAACGCCACGGTGGCATTTGTTTGCTACAGAGGGGGAAAAAATAAGGAATTGTACACTCAAAATGAACACTGTCTTCTACAGAAGAAAAAGCACCAGAGATCCGGCCTGACTCTGCGTCTTGAGGTGTATTAAAAGGAACAGGGCTTTCCCTTGTGGGTACAGCACTTACCTAAAAACAAGCCTTCATTGACTGCCCTCCAACATCCTGGCGCGTCTCCAGAGCAGGAAGTTATTTTCTTGATCTTAAGTGACCCCTTGCATGCCTTTCACAGCAGACGAGGGCTTCAACACACCGCTGTGCCATCATCACAGGCTGCTCAGGGTTTGTCAGCTCAAGAGGGCGCGACAAAGGCCAGAGTTACGGACATATGGAGCGTGCAGAATATAGTGGAAAGCCCACGGTGAGCACAGGATGAAGACTTGGATGCTTTGGGTCAGCAAGACAGAGATATTTCTCTATTATCACTGCTAAAAGATCCTCCAGCTTCACAGTAAGGGTCAACAATACAGGCATTCAGATCGAATCACAGCATAAAGATGAGAGGACTCTATTCGGGGGTCATGAATAATCAGAAGTTTTTCTATTTCACACCAACAAGGACTGACGAGTGCATCTTTCCATCTCAGTTGGAAATACAGTAGTTCACTCGTTCAAGGACTCAATATATGATCAGGAGTCACTTCCTGGGGTTGAATTTCTATGATAACCACCCTCGTCCCTGCTACTCAGTCTAGCAGTTATAGCTTCCATGCTGTTATAAGATAAACATGTTGTAGGAGCATGGCTGTAACAGCTGAAGGAGTTATGTTGATAAATGCACTAAATATAGGTGACCATATCTCAAATGTGTCTTTATGTCACAACAGAACAGTCTTCTCCAGATGCAATCATTTGAATTGGTCCCATAATTGGATAGAAAGTAACCAAAACAAATGAGTCGTTACTCAAAAAGGAAACGTAATTGTCATGACTCACCACTCTGTTTCATTTCAAGGAATAACTCAACGATACATTCTCAGCTTAACATTGAACTCTGCTCTGAATATTTGAGAATACCAAAAGGAAAAAAGAAAGATTTGTGAACTGCATCCAAATACACTGACTAAGACAAGCATTTCCAAATAAAGCCATCTTCGTGCAGTGCTGTTGAAGGTTGTGTTTCAACAGTAACATTACATCTTCGATGAATCACTTCACCTTCTGAATCTGACTTCACAGCAAAACACAACGCCGGTCTTAAATCAGACAGACTGCAGAGAGAGCCAAATATCTAGCATGTGATGTCATGAAGAGACATGAGGGAGAGGGGGCTTTGTAATTACTGTGGCAGATCTCCAGTCAGCCGTCTCTGCTCTCCACAGCCGCACTTTCATCCAACAGTCTTCATCCAACTGTACTAAATAATATTCAGCTCTATGCACTGAACTTTTAACACATAAACTGAAAAGGAGACGTGATGTCTACATTTTTAGTAACTTTACGTGCCTTCATCGACACTATTTCACATCTAAGCAGCAATAATCACATTACCTAAATAAAATATTCATCCTATCCCGTTGTATGACCGTTACCAAATATTTTAAAAAAAAGACGCCAGCCACAGCAAATTCATATCAATCTTTATTGTATTTAGAAATCCACGCATCAAATCTTTTAATTATTTTTTTCCTTTACCATTTACAACAAGGGAAGAATGAGGGACAAGCTAAACGTCATGCCTTTCCCAGCAGGCGCGATGCACTACAGGATGGGCTGAAAAGGAAGAGGGGTAGAGAGAGAGAGAGAGATAGAGAGATACATAAAGTGCTTTTGTCAACAGTTTTCTTATTTTAATAGAAAAAAGGATCAAAACAAAAGGTTTGAGGGAGAGGACACGGGGGCCCATGGACGTGATGGCGCTGAGTGCATGTGAAGTAGGGAAGAAGGTGACGAGTGGATGAGGAGGAAGAGAGCGGTGGGGGTGGGGGGGGGGGGCATTTATCTTTTAAAATATAAAAAAAAAGCGTTCGAATGAAAAACAAAAAAAAACAAACAAGTGGTCTCAACCCAGGATGAGGCTGGACTTGCCACCGGGTGGGTTTCTTCGGCCGCCCGCGGCAGCGTTGGCATCTCCCGACGGGGCAGAGGGCTGTGTCGTCTCCTTCGGCTGCTCCTCTTGCTCCTCCTCCACCTCCACGCTGTCGGGACACTCTGCAGGTGCAGCACAGAGACACGACGAGGTTTAGCCGGTAACAACACACTGGGGCTGGAAGCCAAGTACAGTAGAGGAAACTAAAGCGTCCTCAACAGTTGCATTACGTTTCACCGGGCTCTCGTTGTCCATTAGTGGCTGAATCACTGCAGGATTTGCAAACTCAAGAGGACGCAACAACGTAAATGTCACATGTAAGGGCAACACTGATTTGAAAATCTTCTTCTCTTTTCTCTCATAATGGACACTCAAATATTGCTTGACACCAGAGCGAGTGGTGCGGTTGCTGCGACAACTGCATTAAATAATGTTTTAGGAGCCTGGTGCCCCAGATTTCAGGACCACACGGGCAGCCTGTTCAGCGTGGATCCAGAAGCTCACACATCTGAACTCTCCAGGTTAGATGCACTCAGGCCTTTGCACTCGTGTCTCAGGGGCGGACGAGACGCCTTCCGCCACAAACGTGCGCCGTATTTATCAAACAGATGCACCTGGCTGGAGTTGCAGTTTGAATTATTTGTTTGCAAGGTGCACCTTTCTCCGCATGTTATTTAAGAGAGGATCATGCCAATAATAGGAGGAAACGTGTCAACAGAGGGCGATTATGTATTATGCTGGATCTACTGATCAGCTTCTCACTCAACACAAAGAACTCTGTGGTGCCAGAAATAAATATGCATTACATAAAGGCTTATACATAACTAAAACCGGTATATTAGAAACAAAACCATTATTAATGAAACAAACATCTGATAGCTGTCACGCAAACGCGAAGTGGACGGGAAATTGTAGTTTGTGTTGAACTATCAATGAACTGTAAAGCAGACTAGCTTCATTGTGTTGATAAGCTGACTGAAGTCCTGAATATTTCTATTATAATATATACTTCAAAAGCACACACACCTTCCAATCACATTCAAAAACAGGGCAAAAATGTGAGCTTTTATTTCTAAACCCTCCATTATGTGAGCAGTCAGCCACTCTTACAAACCTGCACCTGGAGGTTAATAAAAAGCCTTCCTCACTAAGTGAAGCCTGCCATCAAAGAACAGCTGCTTGACTACAGACCATCACGCCATCATGACATGGACAACCCACATCAAAGAGATCATGTGATGTTGACTTAGAAAAGGAGAACAAGTGTACTGTCTCTTTAAGAAGACAAGTAATGGACGCCAGACGCACATTTAGAGGCAGTGAAAGTGGCGTTACATGATCTATTATAGTGGACCACGGAGCTGCTCACTGAGTAATCCAAGTCATGCTCTGCTGCTTAGACAGAGAGACACTCACAGGCCTCTTCACAAACAGCTCAGCATACTCACCAGTATTCGCTGGTTCTTGGCCATTTTCAACCTACAATGAAAACACAAGACAAAGATATCAGATATCCCCACTGAACCAAAGGGACTTTATTACCTGCATGTAAAAATGTCTTTGTTTTATCTGAATCATGTTCTGCTCTGTGAGAACAGTCCATGAGACAGGTAGCGGATTAAAGCTCATTTGTGTCGTCGTCTTGTTGTAACAGCTGGTTTAAAAGGCTCTGGATACATTTTTAACCCGCCCCGAAGTCAGAATAAACCATCAGATCTTTTTTACTTTGTTATTTTCATCTATAGTTATTATCATAAAACATACAATTCAAATGATTAGGAAATAAAAAACAAACTTGGCATTAGTAGTTTTAATTATGTATTATACTCATACTTAGCATTGGTGTTAGTCATAATTATCTCTCTAATATATATTTAATATTACTCTGAAAACATCTGTATTTATTAAAGTTTCTCGACAGAATCTACATTTTACAAAATTACACTTAAACACATCAAGTTAATTTAATAATTTACTTATGCTCAATAATACTTTCTCCATACGGATAAACAGCGGTCCGTTGCACCACCAGGAACAGACTTCCTGTTTCACCGTCTCTTTGTACCTCATTTAAACTGCTCAAATAGAACATTCTACCCATGTCAGTGAGCGAAGACGAAAAATTAAACCTCCACAGGGATTACAAATGTCAGCGGAGAACATCGATCAAACAACATCCTGGGTCAGTTTCAAATAGATGGATTAAGTCATCCATCCCCCAATGAATTTCCCACTGAACTGTTTAGAATGACACTTTAATCGAGGACCCAAACTGTAGGCTGTGCCTGTCGAGACTAAAGCGAGCGGTACCTCTCGTCTCTGGTTCCAGACCAAGGCAGCCCCGGAGTTGTGGATGGTGGTCAGCTCCGGCTCGAGGTTCTTGGGGAAGAGAAGAGGCTGCTGGCATCGCCTCAGCGGGGCAGAGGGCTCGCCGCACAGGGTTCCTGCAGCTTCTCCAGCTGTGATGGTGAGAGACAGACGGGGAGAGCAACGAACTAATTAAAGACCGATCAGAGTGGAATAGTCAAGTCAATTTTATTTATACTGCCCGATATCACAGATCTGCCTCAAAGGGTGTTACAATCTGTACAGCATACAACACTCCCCCATCTAGAAAAAAACAGGCAGAAAACACAACATAGACGAGCTGAAAGCCTGTTTTATTGATCCGCCCCCCCCCCCCCCCTTTTGGCCAATAGATTATTTTGAAGCGAGACAGGAAACACGGGAGACAAATGACAAAACATGACTCAGGCTTCAAAGCAGCAGACTCATACCATATGGACACTAATCCAATTAGCTACAAAGCCCCCCCCCCGGACCCATGAGGCAACCACGCTCACCAAAAAGATTCATCTCGTCAGATTTGACAAAACATCAGCTTTATAAAAAGGGAATTTGACTGAAAAAAAAAGAAAAAAAAAAAGAGATCACTGAGAACCAACAGCAAAGCCGATTGGGCGTCTGCAACAGAAACACAGTGGAACTCTTCCAGGTAGACAGCACCATTGCCAAACCTCACATAACACTGCAGCGCCTGTATTCTCCTTTAGCAGAAAGAGCATTAAAACCCGGCGTTTTGACCCGCTGTGGGGAACTAAAGCCACATAAGGCAACAGCCCAGCTGTAGCCCAGAGGGCCGGGCAGCGGACAGAGCGTCTTTGTCATGAGGGGAACAACGGCTGCCGGAGAAGCGTGGGAGTGGCCATCGTTGTTAATGGAGTGAAGTGAATGAGCCCTGCTGAAAGCCTCGTTCGCGCAACAAGACCTCCTTCATTACCGGCTCCACATTTCTGAGGCTGGACGGTAAGTGGAAGAAGATAAACCAGATTCATTGGCTGCACAGTGATGCATTATGTTATCATCACCACAACACATATCCTCCTACTTAACTGTATAGATCTCCTGGGGCCGAGGTATAAATGCATGTTGACGCTAACGTCATTGGACAAACGAGCTTGAAGGCAGAAACGACAACCATGCTGCTGCTGCTGGTCTTCTTCTCTGATTTCAGAGGGGTCCTCGTGTGGCCCGATGCCGAGGACACTTGCGCAAAACAGCTCTGGTATCTGAAAACCCAAAAATCCTGACAAACAACCTGCCAACGGCTCCGGCTAATACGTCAGCATGAACATAACACCAGCACATTCCCACAGTTGAACTGACACAACACAGTCATAACGTATCAGAAGATACGTTTTAAGACCCTGACCAACTTTAAGAGTTAGCTTCACACACGCACAAGACAAATCACAAAGAAATAAAATCCCCCTGGCTCCTAGTGGAAGATATTTTTAGATCAATTTAAGGCTTCGGTCATCACCCCAACACGATTATGAATTGATCAAAGCATCGAAAGAGGACTCTTGAAGAACCTAACAGAAGTTATGCACTCGCCACTCAATTCACATCATGTGAACAGTTTTTCATTGGAAATATATATATATAAAAAAAAAAAGGAACAATCCCTATAAAAACTGTTGCGTGATACAGATTCAGTCGTTACTGTCCTCTGAAGAGGAAATGTGCTTTCACAGTCGTGCAAAAACACTGAAACACTCAACAAGAACATCAACACAAGGCTTCTAGTGTGCCCAGGCTGTTTACGGCAGTAAACAAAACTCCTCCCAAAACAAGTTTCTCATGCAGAGCAGTCGTTCATATCAATGTTGCCATATATTGTCCAATTATAACCAGACTAACAGGTATACCCAAGCTGACGCATGGATGCGTCCTGCAGGACAGTATTCATACTTAAAAAGGATCTACCCAGGCCGGCCTGTTCCTCTATACTAGGGAGTTCACAGGCAGGCCAGACAGATCGCACAATGCTTATAAAACCTGTTATGGTAATAAATCGTGCTCATTCAGGCAGAGACAATCATCCAGTTGTATCCGTTAAAAGGGGGAAAGCTATGAGAAGGCTCTGCTGAACTTGACCCAAGTGGAACAATGCGGGCAGGAAAAAGGCCGTTACCTTCAGCAGCTGCTGTCCATAAAGGTCAGAGGCTGAACTAATGATTTTACGGTAAATTCTTCACTGTCCACGCATCCAGAAATCATAATACACCATGTAAAGCCGTTTCCCCACAGAGTGACCAGTGTGAAGACATGTCTGGCTCGTGAGTAACTTCACGGCCTCGATCAGGAATGGAATCCTACTGCTGCAGGGACTCAACCTTCCTCTTTCTGCACGGCGACTGGAGCCGGCTCCAAATCCACATCATTATCACAAGCAATAAGGATAACGCATACTTAAGCTGAGAATGAATTATTCATTTGGCTAAATACTGGCAGGCACATGTCAGACTATATTCATTTTTCATTCGAGCCTCAGTGGCTGCATGTTTGGCAGTGACCGTGACACTTTATACATCAGTTAAACTGCCGCTCACAGGTCCCGTATCGCCTAGTGCTGCATTTGCCTTCCTCTCCTCGTGTACCCAAAAGCAAAACGTCCCTCGTGTCTGTACAAGGCCACACGTTTCACCGACTGACACGTTTTTATACTGACCCATTTCTTTCCGTTGAGGGCTGATCCTCATCCCCGTCCAACAAAGCCTAGCTTCAAATTACCCTTATCCCAGTGCTCGAGGGCTTTTGGGCTATTTCACTTGTGGGATGTTCTTTCTGACAACCTAAAAGGAAAAATACGTAACACTCTAGTTTGTATCTTTTCCACGGTCACCTGAGAATAATTAAGTCCATGTTGCTTCTCCCTTGGTGCCAAACTCAAACGACTTTTAAATCTAAACCCTATTGTTTCAGCCCTTTGGTAATGTCGCATGGAAAAATGAATCACGATGGGGTTAAAGTGATATTAGATTGAGTTACTGGGTGGATTGTTCCTCCGATGGGCATGGAGGTCTTCGGGTTCTGCAAAGATGTTGGAGACCATCTTGTCCTTGCGGGGAGTCGAGTCGCCGTCTGCGCCGAAGGAAATGCTGGAAGCCCCGCCCGGCGGCCGTAGTACCCTAAGGAGTAACAAATCACGGATCATCATATCATTTGATTGACATCGGGCTACCATCCCCCATTATTTAGGCCAAACTAAAACACAGGGCCTTCATGTCACATGCTGCACAGTGCAAAAAAATAAAAAAAAAAATAAAAAAAAAATAATATGAGGACGCCTTAAGCTACTTGCAGCTTTCTCACTGCTCCACCCTAACCCTTTTATAAACATACCACACACAAAAATCACACAGGCTACCAGCAAGGTCTCCGCTCTCTAAGCCCCGGCTGTCAGACAATATCTGCCCTGCAGCTGACTCCAGTCACAAATAATCAAAGAGGGTAGCGGGCTGGCCGCTGCCTCTCCTCACCGCAGATTCCTTTGCAGTGACAACACGAAGGCGTTGGTGTCGGTTCCTGGTTGCATTGCAGTGTCATTATTTTATGAGTAAATCAAACATGACTCCCCTTCTGGGTCAACGTCACACAATAGAGGTGAAAAGTCTGATGTGCACAGCTAATATAGGTCACGTAATAAAATAGGCTGTTCCAAAAACAATATAGAAATGCTGCATGCGGAACCAATGCATGGTAAACAAAGCACACTATCCACCCGACATTCCTACACAAGCTCAACAAAAGGGGACACGATAAGGAGAAGGGCGACCGCTTTTCCTCGCTGTGCTGAAGGACAGTCAGGGTGTGTTTGCAGAGCCCCTGCTTGACCCCTCCCTCTTTTTCCAGCAAACTCTCCTCTCAATCCCTGTAGCCACCAGCTGACACACTGAGCAGCTGTCTGAGGGCCAGGCCAGGCAGATGCTCGAAGCAAAACTACAAAAGAAAAGCAACTGCATTGGCGTGGATTTTCTAAATTAATTATTGTATATACACACACACTCGTGGCTGTGACAGTAATGCCTAAAGCAGACTTCACCTCCTGGCCAGCGAAGGATGAGCTCATGCTTTCCACCCGGATTGCGATGGGGGGGGGGGGGGCTTTTAGCTGCCTGGCAGCAGACCCCACCCTAGAATGAAACTGCAAATAATACCAATGAAAAAAAAGAGCATTGATGATTAGAAGCTGGAGGTTCAGCCTCAGGGCCGGTGGAGCTAGGGCAGATCTAGCTGAGCTCAAAAAGCCCAAAGATCTGCATGTCTGATAAGAGGAGGGTGGGAGGCTTTGTGATGGCCTACTAAAGATTTTAGCTTAATTCTGCTCAAGTAGCTGCTGCACGGATCCCTCTGGTCGGCTAGCATCAGAAATGACCAGCAACTCGTAAAAAAAAAAAAGTCTTTAAAAAAAAAAAAAGAGCAAAAGCAAAGAGCTAAGGGAAGATTTACAGGCTTATCTAGCGCAAAGCCCCCACCCAAGGCCTCACATCATCAGAAAACAGCACGCGACTTCAAAACGCTTAATGACCGACAGACACTTGACATGCTCACAATAAGCAAAAGGTAAATAGGAATTGTTTTACTCAGAAATCCGGCTCGTATGCCCTAAAAATCACGACCCATTAAAGGCCTTTTATCTGCATTGTTTTTCACTGCAGAGGGGCAGGAATGCATCCAGACGAGACGCATCACTTACTGGAGAGCCGCGTCGGCGTGCCTGGAGGATGAGTGGCCCTCTTAAGGAGTTTAAAAAAAAAAAAAAAGATTTAAGATATTATTCGTCAGATGATGTAGTCTATTGAAACTACAAATGGAGTTTCTCCAAACTTCCATTCGCCCTAACCAACAACGAGCCATATCGAGTGATAATGACATATGCAGACACGAGTCTCGTCTACGATTCTTCCTGCAATCAATCATCAACATTATCATCACATATCTGGAATCTCGCCTCTGAGCTTTAACGTTACTTTTCTTTTACTTCTATTGAAAAATGGCTGCAAAAAAACACAGTCAATAGATTGGGTAGATTAGTAGCTAGCAACTCCGAACAACAGCACATTTAGAAATAACCGCAGGAGGAGCTGGGACTTGAAGAACAAATTCAAAAGTTTTTTTTTTGTATGAACCACAGCTAGTTAAAAGCAGGGTTAACGTTAGGTAACGGCAGCTTTGACCATTTCTCCATTTTCTTCCTTCTTCTCAAACCCGCATGTCTAATTAACGCCATCCTACAACGCCCAGACAGGCTAACCTAACTAACCTAGCTAAAGGCTACGTGGAGCATCAGTCAGCCATTAAGATTAACTTAATTAGCAAGACTATGTGACAGTTTCTCTCAATCCAGCGGGCTAACGTGAGGTAGCAGGCTTGCCTTGAAGCAGAAAAGAGGCGTTTGCTAGCCGACAGGCTTGACCGCATCACACTTCTTTTGTTCCTCCGCGAAAGGTTTTCAGCTCTTTTCATTCTTTCTTTTTACCTGGAGCTGCTTTTAGAACCAGGCTCCATTCCTTTGAAGGTGGTTGTCGTCGTCATCTTCGTGGAGTATTTCGACGCCTTGGCGGTGACAAATAAGTCAAAGAGAAACTAGCGAAAGAAACAGTCCTCCTCCTTCTTTCCCCGCAGAGCTGCGACGGGATGTAGACTCCACCCGACACTGAAGAGCACAGCGACGACCAGATCCGTTAGTTCTGCGGGTGCCAGCCCACGAGACCCAGCCCACCGGCGTTTGGGCCGCTCTGATTGGATAGAACGTCACAGAACTACTCTCTGATTGGATAGAACGTCACAGAAATATTCCCTGATTGGACAGAACCTCAGCGAACGCCTCTCTCGATGATGACAGGTCTCAGACGGTAGAGTCCACATCCCTGCTATCTAATCTATTAGCGTTGATCATGAAATATTTCAAACTGCAATGTAAGGCTAAAGAAAATCGCAACTTTGTCCTCAAGCTATCTTGGTTCAAAAATCTTATATTGTCCCAGTTTTACAAATGTATTTTATATATTTATGCGTTTCTGCCCAAAAGAGGGTCCAGCAACCACATTGGAAAGCCAGACAAAATTAGTGGAAGTTTAAAAAAAGGACAATAGCTTTATTTTAACAAGCATCTTAATAGACAATACAGATGTTTATTTAAGGGGAAGACACCCCAGGTGAATAAGGTAAAAATGTTTGACTGACATATATCATCATGAAACTTCCCGAGTTGATTGTTTATATTAAGGCAATACATTTCTGTTTATTACAAGTTTTCAGAAACATTATTTTAAATATGCAAATGAGGCATTACCTTAATAAATATGTGCTAATTTGCAAAAAAAGAAAGAAAAAAAAGCCAGGTTAAAAATTCATGTTTCATTTTGTTGACATGTTAGAGGGTAAGGTTTTTACATTGCTCTATAAATCACAAAATAATGTCAACAGCCATAAAAAAACAAAACTAATTTCACCATGTTTTTAAGGAATAAGATGTTCTACAAATCAGCCTATATAGGATATATGAACAAACCCGTCTTTAGAAAAACCTTCAGAATATAGAGCGGAATAAAAGTGGAAACTTTGGTGTGTGTAAGTCTCAAGTGGAGATTTCTGGTTCACTGTATGAGAGACATGTATTGTAAAATTCCATACATTTTAAAAGACAATACAGGTAAAGAGGGCAAAACATTTTCTGACATTTAATTTAAAAATAAGCAAATGAGACCATCTATTTGGAACTTTAGGTGAATTTAGGAGAAAGTGACATAACATAAACACCTAAATGTGTTTTTTTTTTGGATGTTTTTGTTTCCACTAGTCTGAAATCAGACACGTTATGTTAGCAAAATAGCCCAAATTCTCAAAATTGATTAGTGCATGAAAAACAATGTCTTTGCCCGGGGGTGTCTCTCCTTAACTGAGACGTCCCTTCAGGCTTCCCAAAACATAAAGCGTGGCTGAGTCAAACGACTAACGAAACATTCCTTCACACGTCTACTACTATATAAAAATGTATAAAATCAAGTATTTTTTACTGAAGATAATTAAATGACAATGCAGCCCCATTCCCAAACTGGGTATACTGTTCCCTACAGAACTACAGAACAGGTATTGTGGACACTTACCAAGCCGAGCCCAACAACATTAGCTCAGTAAAGTCTGTTGCGTTCATCCTCCCTCCGTCACCAGTCCTACCCGTCTGCAGCCCTCGAACCACAATACAGCATGAACAAACAAAACCTGGGCGTGGTTCATGTACAAACACAGAAAAGTAACACGGGTAAGAACGACAAACACTATACAGCAGTTGGTGTGTAGTGCAGAGAAAATGAGAACTTCTTCTGCATGGAGATCTGTTGAAGCGGCCGCTGTCTATCACAGGCCGGGGAGGTTGATTGTGTTAAGGAGGATCAATGGTGAAGCATTTGCGGTTGATTAAATGAGGCCTCCAGTCTGTTGTTGAAACACGTCAATTGTGTCTTCATCTTCCATTTCCAACTGTTAGGAGAAAGAAAAAGGAAGTTACACAAGCACGTGTCACATGACTTTGATAAGCCTGAAGTTATGTGCAACCTCTTTGCTACATTTCATACACAGTTGGTCTGCATCTTCCAAGATGAATTGGGTTTATTCGGCAAACGTTGTAAAGTGGGAGGAGATGTTGCAGTTACATGTTATGAGCCTCGGGGCTGAGATCGAGCTTTATTCAAGCTTAAATTTGTTGTTTGCATCGGCAAAATGGCCCCATTTAAACATTAAGCCAGGCTTGCACAGCATTGCAATAAAATGGCATAACATAGCAAGTTGTGCGTACTCCAGCCATTAACTGCAGCAAGTACGTTTCTGTTTAAGGTGTCAAATACTATCACATAATGACTTCATTTCTATGGCGTATTTTAACATCGCAGAGGGTAGAAAGGGAATATCAAAAATCCAGAGGACCAGTTCGAGCTTGAAAGGGTCTGAAATACGCATACCTTTCTGGATAAGTGACACGTGTGGAGGTGCATGGCGCTTATCCAGTCTGTTTTGGGTATTAACTCATTGTCTCTTACCTGCGATGGTGTGTCCGTCTCATTTACTGGCTGTCCGTCAAACCTGAACCTGATTTGCCTCATTGAAAGTCCCTGGAGAGACAAACGCATACAACCATTGTTGTAAATCAAAAGACTCTCATTATTCCCATTCCTTTTCATGAATTGTAAAACAGACGGTGCGGATCAGGTGACTTTGACCAACTCTTTAAACGTTCCGCAGCCTAACGCACAGAAGGCGGACAGCTTCCGAGTGAAGTTAACTCTCTAACAATGATGAACTTCATGATGAGTTCACCAGCAAAACAGAGATTTCACTGTGTAAAACAAACGAGCTGCCTGATAAACGCGTCTCTTTTCTGGCCGTCCAAGGAACAGACAACGCAGAGCTTCCATTCCTCAAGAGAGTTAAACCTCATTTGACTTTCAGATACAGAATAATATGAGAGGCTGCTATTGGATACTCTCTCAACTTTCTGAAATAGATACTTCAGTATGTGAAAGTTATCAAACCTCAACATTGTTTTCGTTGCCATGCGATCACTCTGTAGCTCTGACTGCATGTCATAGAGCAGAACTGGATCATAGCCAACACACGATGAACAATACCTCTTTGAGGGAACAAATGACCACGATGAATAACTCCTTAGTGAGTCTCTTCTGGCTTTTATTTAAGTCCGATCTTTTAGCAGACTGCAATGTCTTCAGATGGCTGTTGGACAAAACTTTTAATTTCTCTAACATCCTGACTCGGACCTAAAAGTCTGTCAACTGAAGTATTTGTGTGAAATAAAAACCACAGTTACACACTTAACCTAACTAACTACCGAACGCTGGCCGTTTGTGTCTTCAAACAAGACTACCGGTAAACATGTGCATGCTTCAGAGAGGTTGCTTTGAGCCATCGATACAATTCAAATAATTATTTCCATATGATGTCAAAGCAGCACAACTTAGCAACATAGCTCTTCTAAGCCTCGCTCCACACCATCCAAACATTTTGGAAAGACGACGATAAGGCTTCTCTGCTACAGTTTGCCAAAAAACATTCCACTCTGATTCCACATTTGCTTCGCGGCTGCTATGAAGATGTGCAGGTATTGAGCAACCACCCACCTGTCTGTCGCAGTAGGCCTTCATGAGTTTGATGAGCGCCGTGTGTCTTTTGATCTTGAACTGCACTATCGATCCATCCTGACCCGCTACCTTCAGGTTGATGTGTTCGTTGTTTTCTGTCTTGACCGATTCCTGATTAACAAAGTCAGGGAGAGAAAAAAACAAAACAGTTAACACGGCCATGCAGGGAACCAGAGCGGATTAATCAGATTGACTGTTGGCTTATATATGCAGATGTGATCCAATACAAACACGGTTCATTTCTGGGTTACAGCTTCACAGATGTAAAGAACTGCATGTTTCTCTTCTTGTTCCAGAGCTGCAATCTTAAGTCATCTTTGTCACAAACCACAGTAAGTCATTATTGTTTGACATTTAGGGTGATTGATTGATTAGTGATACAATATGAAACATCAACAGTGAATGAAGAGCAACAGGTGACGGGTGTAACATGTCATTCAGGTATGTAGAGCAGTACGAGTATATTTGTACTGTGAGACAATAGAGCTTTGAGATCCGGTTTGACTTATAAACCTTCTCACGCAGATATCTCTTTAGTACCGTTGACGACAATGTTGCAAATATCATTAAATATACAAGATTTTTGCATTAATGTGATGAAATTATTAATCCATTTATGTATTTTAGTAAACATTTTATATCTGACATTGTTGTGAGTGCCACATCAAGTTTTAATGGCCTGGGGCATATTAAATTGTATCATCAGCAAAACAAATGGACATTAAATTATTGATTCGGAAGAACTATGTTATTTAGGTATTATGTAAACAGCAATGGACCATGGATGGACCCCTTCCTGATGGTAAGCTGGCTTGACTGAGAACCATTATAGATGCAATATTGTCTTGATCACTTTAATGTTGCAGCTGGTAAAGTTGGAAAGCTGATCCGAAATAGCATATCATAATGTATTAGTTGTATTGTATTTCATATTGATGATCTGAATCTACAAAGTAACTAATGTGTCAAACAAATGGAGTAAAAAGTATAATATTTCCCTCTGAGATGTAGTAGAGTAGAAATAGAAAGTGAACACACACACACACACACACACACATGCTATTAACATCAAAAGTCTCTCTCTCTCTCTCTCTCTCTCTCTCTCTCTCTCTCTCACTCACTAGTAAATAAACTGAGCCACTGAGGATGACACGCGCTGGTTGGCTGTGTGATCAACCAGAAAGCGATGTGCGCGCCTGTGAATGCGCGTTCACAAACCTTCCGGTCTATCAAAGTAGGTACAGCGAGTAGTTCAAATTTCGCTCTCAACTTTATCAATGCAAAACAGAACATGTGGACATTTTCCCATGAGTTCCTATGACACAGGTCTGGTGGAATAAAAGAGTATTTTTGACCCAATGTGAAGATACTCACCTTTGGTTTTTCATCAGCCATGGTCACTCTTTTGGCGCTTCTCTACGCTGCCACACAAAGAATACGGGTGCGCGCACGTACTCGCTCCCGTTTAAACTATTCCAACCAAACGTGCGCGGTCACGCACCAGTGCGCGTCCACAGTGCCGGGCTGTGATTGGCTACACGTGATCACGAGGATGAAAGCGCGGTCTGGGCATGGGCGGGAGAGTCCCAATGCGCGTGCCAGGGGCACTCAGCACCACGTGCACGCGCACAGCTATGTTTTTTTTCCTTTTGTTGTCAGGAATGTGTCGGTTCAGTTAACCCACAACATGCACCTCCTCACACTACTGACCTCTCCTCAGTCCTCAGCCAGCATCAATAGACAGTACATTACACTTACCGCACTTTTTCTTCTTTCTTGTTTTTAACTCTATAAATCCCAGCGGCCATCTTGTTTTTCTCTCTGACGATGAAGATGCGCTTCTTTATTAAATTATTTCATATATATAAATAGATGTAAGAATGTGTGTACTTGCATGTAGATCAAATCAAAACACTGATTCTTAATCTAGTGAAAACGTGTATGTTTGTGCGTGGGTAACAGAACATATCTAGACAATTCATTAATTGATGTCCTGTATGTGAACCCAGATGTATTGATCATATGTTGTTCATTTAAGTATGTATGTCTTATATACAGTCCATGGTCGGGACAAAACCACATAATGAGCCATGTACAAAGCAGATGTAAGTACAGGCAGGAGAACGGTCAGCTCTTTGCATGACGTCATCACCACTGCGCGGTGAGGGGCCTTCGAATGAATGAGTGAGGCGCGCGAGAGGAGCTGTAGTTCATGTGGTGGAGTGTTTACAGCTGAATACTTGTTCATTTATAATATATTGTGTCTATAATACTGTTCTCTGATGGAGGAGGTAGACGTGGAGCCGGCGGTCACAGTGAGTAGCCCGCTGTAGATGAACCCTCTCTCTTTTCTCCCACTGAATAGCATTGCTAACTAGCTTAACTGTATCGCAACAACACAACTAATCATTCAAGCTATGTTTAATTATGATATAAACAGAGAAAGTCCAATAACGTGTGTGAGACACATTAATTTAGGTTAATAACATAAATACATACGTCCTAAATGTAAAGCAGTAAGAACATAGCGGATACAATGAAGACTAGTTAGTTAGAAAGTATTCTAACTTAATCATTGGATGATTAAATTAGTAACTTAATTTAAGTTAATAAAACGTTAGAAATTTGGCTATTTTATCATGCATTTATGTCTTTATTCAATAATCAATGAAGTTGCAATCATGAGAGGCAATTCTACAAGCTAGAACACATTATGAGTCGATATTTAATTTGAATCTTTCTGTCACCCGTTTTGATGACAAATGTCTCTCTTCCTTGAATGCAGAATATTCCTGCAGCCAGTGACGGGAAGCATTTGGGATTTGCATGGGGTCCAGGTGACATCCTCGTGTATGAGACCCTTTACAAAGCATCAAGTATGTGTAGATGTTCATACAAGCCCCTCTCTATGTTTCCGCCCTCTGCTGCCCCTCTCCCTCGTCCCTAATGTTGCCGTCCGTCCTTCATTTTCAGATGCTAAAGGATCATGCAGCTCCTTCATCCATGAAGTCAGGAAAGATGAGGATATATACTCCCCCATTTTACGCAAACTCTTCAATGAGTCTCATCACATCTTTGTTGGCCTGCAGACGATTAGAGAGGACCTCCCCAGCAAGAACAAGAAACCCCAGTAAGGCGACGGCTCTGTTTCTGTGCATGTCACTGTGTTGCTTTTCACACAAACCTTCGTTATAAAAGGCAGACGAAGCACCCGCAGAAAGGATTGGATATCATGATCTGTCTCCATCTTGCTCCTTAGATTTGTCAGCATCAGTAAAAACTACAGATCCGTGATACGAGCCTGTATGGAGGAGCTTCAGCAAGTCGCAGGTCAGAATTCTTAAATGTATTTTAAATATTTTAATCTTCACTGTGAATATTCTGAAATAATCACGTTTCTCTCTTTTTCTGCAGTTTCTACAAAAGATGCAGAAATAGCGACGCAATATGGAAATCAGGTATGTACTGAGCCATTACATCCTCATGTGAGATGCAGACATAATGCACATACAGCGTGCAATCTGTGTATTAGTTCAGAGTAGAGCTCGGCAGTAATTCAAGAACAACCTCTGCCTCTGTGTTGGTGTTACAGGTGTCCATTCTGTTGGCCATAGAACTGATCTGGAATCTGTGTGAAGTGCTGTTCATTGATGCTGCTCCTGGTTAGAGTTTGACTTTGTGCTTGTCGTTTATCTCCCTTTGTGTCTCTGCAATACATTTTATAACATGACTTTGAGGTTATGAAAGCACCCAAACAAACAGAGTGTGTGTGTGTCTCTCTGTGTCCTCAGCGGGTTCTCTGTTGCTCCACCTCCTCGACTGGGTAAGGCTACATAAGGCTGATGTGGATGAGAAGGCCAGAGAAGTGCTGCAAAGTGAGAGCCCTGCTGAGCACCACGACTACTGGGATGTGGTAGGTGCAGCACACACACACACACACACACACAAACACCATGCACACCTAGCACTAGTTTTGAGGGTGAACTCTCAGTTATCTGACATTTTGTATCTGTGCTGTGCAGGTGGTGAGTTATGTGCTGCAGGGCAGGTTGGAAGAAGCCAGACAGATGCTGGTGAAGCAGGCCACCCTGCAGCCTGCTGCCAGGAACATGTACAAGCTGATGGACACTTTGCTCAGCAAGATGCCATTCTACAACGTAAGATCATCTTTCAGCCGTTTATCCCTCAGAGCAGTTTTAGTCTGCTCTGGCGAGATGATCTCTGCATGTCATTTTATTTTCTTGCTCGCCAGAAGTATGTCACACGATGGTTTGATCTCAGCTTGGTGTGTGTAGATGGCCAAACAATGTGCTGCTACTGACATTCAACATTTAATTCTTTAAATATGTATTTGGCTCATGATGTGGATAAAAAGAGACAGTTCCTGACCAGCACCCCTCCCTTGCTTCACAGATATCATACTTACGTTATGTTCTTAAACGCAGGGGGACGTTTCCATTATTCAAACTCAATTGCAGCTCATGAACCAATCAAGAGGTTTTTATCTTTTCTTTCTTTTTAAACTCTCTATGATGATCATTAGCCTGGTGGCACTCAGATGCTGACAGATTTTGATGTGAAGTGGAGACACTGGCATGACGAGGTGAACCGCTGCCTGCAGGACAACTCGTTCGCCAGCAATCAACACCTGGAGATCCTCTGCAAGGTCAGAGCCCTCAGTAGAATGACAAGCAATGAGAAGTCCTGTTTTAAGATATACAATCTGTACATTAACACCTTTTCCCTCCTGCGTTTTGTCATGTGATGTCAGATCCTAGTGGGGGATGAAGACACGTTGCTGGATCACAAGGACCTCCTGAGCACCTGGTACCACTTCCTGGTCACTAGACTGCTCTTCTGCCACCCCACGGTCAAACCCACCGAGTTACATTACTATGCACAGGTACACTGAACTAACTGCTGCTGCACCACTCGGCATTCATGTTCACTGCTACTGCGTGCCTGTTATTTACTCTGTGTCTGTCTTTGTGTGTGTGTGTGTGTGCGTGTGCGTGTGCGCTGCAGTCATGCATGACGATGTTTCTAGACTTGCGGAGCGTCCCAGAGCCCCTGGACAACATCTTGCTGGCTGCCTTTGAGTTTGACATCCATCAGGTCATCAAGGACTGCAGGTAACATGCATAATTACATCCATCTATAAATACAGTACAAGCCTCATTCGTGTTCAAACTTGAACTCTTTCCTAATGTCTCCACCACGTGTCTCATCAGCATTGCTCTCAACAACTGGTGGTTTGTGGCCCATTTGACGGATCTGTTGGATCATTGCAAACTCCTCCAGTCTCACAATCTGCAGTAAGGACTCTGTTCAGCTGCCTTTGTACATGCATACAGTCTTAATCTGGACACTTTATTCATCTAACATCTGTGTGTGTGTGTGTTCAGCTTTGGCTCCAACTTGAGAGAGTTTCTCCTGTTGGAATATGCTTCTGGTCTCTTCACTCATCACAGGTACGTTTTATTTAAGTCACTAATCATCCTCATGGTGTATAAATGACGTTGTGTATTAAATAGCATTAGTCTCTGCCCTAGAAGGTGTCAGCACAGTTGGAATTTGCCTCTACAGTCGCCTCATCGTATAGGATGTTTTCATGTGTGTGTGTGTGTTCAGTCTGTGGCAGTTGGCCGTGGACTACTTTGACCACTGCCCAGAGTTCGGCCGTGTCTACCTGGAGCTGCAGATCGAGCGCGTTCCTTTAGACACCGAGCGCAAAGCCCTCAAGGTGCTCCGGATCTGTGAGCAGCGGCAAATGTCCGAGCAAGGTAGCACTTACACAAACACAAACGTTAATTCTGCTGTGTGTTTATCCCAATGCGATAGGAAGTTAACCCTTTTTAATTCCTTGTCGTCCTCCAGTGCGGAGTATCTGTAAGATCATGGCTATGCGGGCGCTGAGGAACAACAGACTGGGCTCTGCTCTCTCCTGGAGCATCAGGGCCAAAGATGCTGCCTTTGCCACGCTCATTTCAGAGAGGTTAGTTCCCCGAACAACACTTCTTCTGCAAGATGTTTCCTTTAAAAAAAACAAGTAATTATAAAAGTGTGTGTGTGTGTCAGGTTTCTACAGGATTACTGCGCCAGAGGGACCTTCTCTGATTTGGACCTGATAGACAACTTGGGTCCGGCGATGCTCCTCAGCGACAGGCTCACGTTCCTCGGTATGAACAAGGAACACTTGTAGCGCTGCTCAACTTGTGACTCACAAGTGAGAGGACATTCAGTCTCCTGGACAGCTTCGCTTATCGTCACATGAGACTCAGACACAGAGACATGTGTGCACACAGATAAATAACGCTATGTTGCTGCTTAATGTGACAGCATGTCACCGCGTGATGAACTGGAAGTGAAACTAGACGAACAAACCTATAGATACAAGTACAGTACATTTAATAAAAGGCTTTTTGTGTAGATTATGACTTATTGTAAACTTATGACTTATTCATGACTAAATTTGCTGAAGTGTGAATAATTCATGCAGATGAAAGGTAACTTTACTGTGTGGTAACATCTACGTCAGCGTTATCTTGGTAGTATTGACCTAAAAACGACGCTCTGTTTTCATTCCTAGGGAAGTATCGTGAGTTCCACAAGCTGTACGGAGAGAAGCGCTTCAGCGAGGCGGCCAAGCTGCTCCTCTCTTTAATGACGGCCAAGATCGCCCCCCGGAGCTTCTGGATGACTCTGCTGACCGACGCCCTGCCGCTGCTGGAGCAGAAACAGGTCGGACCACCGCGCGCAAAACAAAGAACCAAAGAGGAACCGCAATGCTCGCAAAGAAGTTGTTTTGTGGACTGTTTCAACTAAAAGGTTGCTTTGTGTGTCGAATGTTCAGGTGATCTTCTCGGCGGACCAAACCCATGAGCTGATGTTCTGTTTGGAGGAGCTCACCTCCTCGCTGAACGCCTCAGACAAGCCCCCGCAGGTACGCAGCCTGAATCCCGCTCAGCTGCTGATCGTTGTGATCACAAAAGTGCTTAATATTTGGTTGTTCATGTAAACTTGGTGCTTGAGTTTGAATGAAGGTAAGTGAAACCAGACACGTTATTAAAGTTTTCCGCTTCAAGGTAAACGAGAGAACAATTCACCCATGATGCATTAGCTTGTAATACACACTCTTCTTCTACAACAACACTGCCTCAATGTTAAAGACATTCGTCCACATTGCTTATGCGAGTGTGTTTGTCCTTTCAGGATGAAGACATAGAGCTGACCAAAGTGGAGCTACTGAGACTCGCCCTGGCGAGGAACCTGGCCATGGCGATCATCAAAGAGGGAACTGTGGAGGCATGAGTGGCGACAGTAAAAAGAAAAGCTCTTCTTTTGCATTTTTGTATTGTATATAAAGTTCAAGTAATCAAAATGTGCCGTTTGATAATAAAACTCTTTTCTGACTCAACAAGTGGAATAACCTCAGACATCCGTTGAAAGTATTTATTTGTTTCAGGTAGCGAACACGCGGCATGTCATACAGTATGTACAGACCTACCGCTCTCCCAAAATCTACACGTCACATGTTCACATCACTTGTCATACAACAAAGAATAGCTACATTACACACTATGTACAGTAAACGCCTCGTCTGTGCATCCCATATGACGAGCCGAGGGACCCACGGGAGGATCAGCAGGACTGACTTATGAAACGTTACCCGCAGCACAGCCTCACTGCTGAACACACACTTCATCCACCTGGTGACGGACTTTCCTTTTAAATTTACATTTTTTTTTTCCAGTTCACATTTTCTAGGTTCAGTGATGCACTGAAATACTATAACGGAACAAAACAATACCGTAAATAAGACACAAATACTCCCAACACTGACATTGGTAGAGGAGTAAATAATCTTTAAATATAAAAACAAAAATATCATAACCCACTGCTAACATCACCACTGAAATGGGAACAATCACCTTTCATTCATTCTCAAAAGAATAAACTAATCCCATGAAATAAAACCGGAGTTGGACTCGAACATAACGGAATGAATAAAAATGAACCACCTTAAAAGTGCAGTCTGTTTCCTTTACAGCACAAAATGAAATATTGTTGGTCCACTACATATTTGAATAGTATAATAAACAGATAACCATGTCAAACATCTCGATGTCTGAATATGATCAGTACTTCTCACTAAACGGGATTCATTTCCCAGTTTAGTTTACCGTCTACTGGATCCTGTTTTCAAATGTCTGGATATATTCAAGTATATTTTCTGCGGGCTAACAAAGTGCTCAGCCAGAGGAACACATTAAATAAAAGCACAGCTGTGGGTATCTTAGGCTCTGCTAACTTTAGAGGTCAGCAATTTTGCAAAACTGCAATCCATCACGTCCGTCAGGAGCTGAGCTCTGATGCATTGATTATTTATAGCACGTTCAAATCTGTTATATTCATCTTGGGGGAAATCCCTTTTAATATTTATCTTAACACCATCGACCTGTAAACACCACGGCTGTCCCACTTGCCAGTGTATATCTTTAGTTTGTGCGCTGCAGAAAAGTATACAAGCGCCGTATAAATACAACTTTAGTTTCTGCTGTTATCACTCACTGCCAGTAATAACAAAGGCCAAAAAGAAAAATGAACAACGATAAGGAATGTGACGCTGTAAGGTCGAGTGCAGCTGAATCCCTTTCTCTCTGGGATGGATGTGCACACGCACACACACACACACCTTCATGGAGCATGAACCGGTCCCCCACACCTCTATAGCTGACCCCATGTCTCTGGTGGGGGGAACTGGTCGACCTCTCCAACCTCGTTGCACAGACGGTCTCCTAGTGTGAAGGCCAGCTTGAAGCGCAGACGCACCTTCTCCTGTGAGGACACACACACACACACACACACACACACAAAGATATTTTAGCATTATCAGCATTAAAGCTCTGTGGTGCCTAAATACTTAGTGTATTTATGTCCTTCAGTGTGATTGTACCTTTGTTGGGTTGGCCAGCAACATGATCTGGGTAATGGAGGCCGGAGGTAGGATGGGGTTAAACGGTGCCAGTTCTGTTCCTGATGGAGGCAGCAGCTTCACCTTCATTGACTGGTGGAGGATGAAAGGAGTCTCTGTATTTATGCCTTCATTAAAAAGGATGAATTTTCTACAAAGTGCTTCCTTGCCGAAGGTGGCCGAGGGTCAGCAGCACAAAGAGTCAAATGAACGCACAGAAAGAGAATGCAACGGTGGAAGGTATCAGAGGAACGCGTGTCTCTACCTTTGGCACGGCAGCTTGCAGTACCACATTGTGAACAAGCAGCGGCGCCGTGTTGAGCGTGGACACCACCATTACCAACACGTCAGGCCTGCCGGGGGGACAGTCGGCTGCGAAGTTGAGGAGCATGCGAACGCCGTCCTTGTCGTAGGCCGTCACGGGCAGCACTTTACCTGAGGAGGGGACAGGCAGACATTCATCCAAATCATTTGTCCGTTAACCAGTCGAGCCCCGTCGTCCCTCCCCGCTGTCCCCTGCTCCTTACTCGGTCTGATGGCCTCCGGAGGGACGTGCACGCTGCTCAGGGAGTCCGTGGCTCTGGCCGGGCTGCCCTGGGGGGGGAGGTGGCAGGGGGACAGAGAGCGGAACAGCGGGCTGCCCGGGGCCGAGCCCAGGCTCTGGGCCGCCTTGGTGTGGGACAGAGCGGGAGAGCCGGGAAACGTTCCCTGGAGGAAACAAGGCGAGGAGGGAGAGCCACGCCCAGGTACGAGGGGGGGTGCTGCTGCAGGCAACACAAAGCTGCTTCCTCTGGCCGCCATCTGGATGGACAAACTGAAAAATCACATTTGATAGATCGCTATGAGGCCTTAAAGTACCTTGTACATGAAATAAATCCTCAAACCTGTCAAAATGTCTACATAATAAGAGACAGTTGTGTGGGAATGTACAGTGTTTACTCTTACTCAAATAGTTAGAGAGCACAGACAGAGAGGCTGTCGGTGACTGTGTACCTCTTGTGGTCTGAAAAGCCCATCATGGCCAGGTCTTGCAGGTCCTGGAGACTGTGTGTGGCAGCAGCTGGTTCAGCTGGAGGCACAGCTGGACCTGAACACGCCACACTGCCAAACATGTCCACACCTGCAGCTGGAGCCTGCAGAGGAGGAGAGGAGACAACCGGTGATTGACCCTCTCCTGTTCACATGTTAACGAACAAAGCTGCGGTTTGGTTCAACGTCTTAGATGTACCTGTAAGGAAGTCCACTGACTGGACAATTCATTCAACATGGGTTTTGATTGGCTGCTCAGAGGGGTAGGGGGGTCGTTCAGTCCTGGAAGAAGATACAGGCATTCGGATTTTGTTAAGAGAGCCATGAGCCGAGCTTATTACCCAAAAATGTGGAAGTGTTCCTTTAGCTCAGTGAGTCGCGATGGGGGATACGCTACCGAGAGACAGCAGCTCATCGTCGAGGAGTGAGAGGGCAGCGGAGGCCGTGTCGAGGGGGGGGTGACTCGGGCTGCTGCTCTGGCTGCCGTGGGAGCCGGCCAGGCGCTTGGGAGGAGGAGGCAGGACGGGGATGGGAGAAGCCGCGGGATTGGTGGAGACCGGGTTCGAGTACTGGAAGGGAGGGGGGGCGGGCTGAGGGGGACTCGGAGTGTCGAGGCCGGCGAGGTCGATCAGCGTGTCTGTGGTCTCTGTCGAGTGAAGGGGACACATGAAGCAATGGCGCTCATTTAACAGAAACGCGAGCACATCTCTGAGACGTCTCTCACCGCTCTCGCTCCGAGCGGCTGTGGATGGAGGCTGCTCGCTGTCGCCGTTGATGTTCTGCCCCTCGACAATCTTCTTGTAGGCGTTGATGACCCTGGAGAGGTCATCGCTGGCCTGCAAGATGTCACCTGAGGAGTCAAAGGTCACGGATAGTTTACACACACAGCGGCACGGTCAAGGATGGGCTTCTTCGGATGAAGAAAAATGGCAAACAAGCAAACCTAAATTGGTGTCATTGTCCTCCGTCTCGGTGGCCATTTTGAAAGCAGCACGCCTCAGCTTGTCACATCGCTCGTAGAGTTCCTGGGAGGAAAACACAAGGGAGGTGCTGTACGGTTTAAATACAGCTGTGGTGTTGGTATTTGAATCATGCAAACATGTAAAATATTTAGATATAAACACTCTGAAACTGATCTTTGAGCACAAACTTACGTACTCTTATTGTGTTTGCATATCTGCTACTTTTGTATTGTATTCATGTATTCTATTGCATTTCATTATTATTGTGCTGCACATTGCTGTAGAACAGTGCTTGCTGTAGCCTTCTATTGATAATATTAGTCCTTCCAATTTGTGATAACCTGCCGAGGGACTCGAGACGGAAACGATCTCTCTATCCAACTCATTTACATTGAGGCGGAAACTGAGGCGTTGATTAATGCGCACTGTCCCTAGTAAATAAATAAATAATAGTGATAAAAAAATAGAATCATGTTAAGATGCTGACCGCACTGAGAGTTTTAGGACATGAATAAATTATTCCTACATCTGGAAAAGTTGTGTTTTCCCCGTTTAGAGGGAAATATTCCAGTTTCTTCCTTGTAGGTTGAAGACATGATGTGTGTGTGTGTGTGTGTGTGTGTGTGTGTGTGTGTGAGAGAGAGAGAGTACACGGACACACACACCTTAATGATATCCCTGTCTGAGTTGGTGGAGCTGTCTTTGTTGTACTGGGACAGCATCTCCGTGAGCAGCTTGACGTTGATGTTCACCTCCTCCAGCGTGTGGATACGCTTTGTAACCTTATGCACTCGAGCCTCATCCTGTTCAACACAACAAGGCACGATGTCACTGTGCACCACACATAGACATGGTCATATACAACAACTATCATATAATGTTAAATATATTCAATCCAACGGTTTCAGCAAGCCTCTTACCTCTTTCACCATGTTTTTGATTAGTCTGTTGGCTTCCTGGAGGTCTTCTGGATTTTTACTCCGGAGGAGCTCAGCAAGCAGCTAAACACACACAAACACACTTACACACCGACCTCCTTCACTAGTAAATGGACAGCCCTAGTTCCACTCAGGACAAATGATTCTGCTAAACGTTTGGTGACGATGGCCTTCATTTCCTGGGAATGTAAATAAACACTAATTATTCAGAGAGGAGCGTCGTTTTCTTTGCTCGTGTCTTTCCTCCAGTCTCTCACCTTGCCCATGTCCTCGTTGTCAAACACCGGGTGTTTCGGTCGAGTCGGAGGAGAGGGGATCAGGGTCCTGTCCAGCGGTAACTCGGGGTCGTGCGTCACGAGGCCTGGTGAGGAGAGCGAGGATAATAAGATGTCTAGTCACACGCGTCATGTGACCCGTCTTGTCTGATCTCAACACACCCTGTCTCCTCAGCGTCTGGTAGGCTTCGCCGATCTTGGTTTCATTTGGAAAAGCCACCGTCCAGCTGTACAGCATCTCCACAATCTTCAGCTTCACCTTCTCAGGTGCACTGTCACCCATGTACTGGAAAAACAAGAGCAAAAAAAAAAAAAGAGGCTGGATGGTAGGACACACAGTCAGCATACTTTTCAGATACACCTATTTGGAGACTGCTTACCTTTGGAGATACAACTTTAATCAGCTCGTTCAAAAATCGGTATTTTCCGACTTCATTATGAAACCTTCTCCCGCAGTTCTTCATACATGCCTCCAATACCTGTAGACAGCATCGTTAAGATGAAGACAGCTTTGAGGGGGAGTACAAAAAAAGGTGCTTGTTGATATTAAGGTGAATCTTTTCTTACTGTCAGAGCCTGAAGAGCTTCCCATTCTTGTGGTGAGTGTATTTTGTGCACGAGCAGAGTCACAGCTATCTGAGGACTGCAACAAGAAATTCCAGATGAGAGACTTTTTTCTTTCTTCTAGATGTGACTAAAGAAAGATAATCACAGACGTACCCTTCCAGCTCCTTGTTGATCTGATCACAGAAGCCTATGATGTACTCCCAGTCCTCCTGTCTGTTTGTCGGATGGGTGGCTTTATCTGTCAGAGAGAGACATTTACACTAACTTACAGTAACTGGTGTGTTTGAGGAGCACTATGCAGGCACAACAACACTTCCTATTGTGATCAAACGTTACAATGCAGCAATTGTCATCCTTGTAATTACTGATAGAGTGCTCATTGTATTGGCAGTGCTGCTCATGGCTGTCCAACAAAACAGCTGCAAGTATTAAACTGTGCTGAGGGTCAGCTATCTTCTGTAAACAATCACTGCACAGTGCACACACACTAAGCTGTCACTGATAAACGTGCCCCATACAGTGTGTATTAAGGCTCTCCACCCATCCTGCCAGTGATGCCGACTGTGAACCAGCAGGACCCTCTCTATCGGCTCCCTCCAGCAAGCTGGGAAGCGGCTATCAGCGCGTGCTAACAGCTTCCTTACTCACAGATGTACCGTTACTGCTTCGTATCCAGCTAATTACCCACATTATTTAATTCATAAAATGAGATTAATCACTCACTGAGCCAGGATTCAAGCGACTCCCCTTCCTGGTACGCCATAGCACTAACAACATCGCGTGATGTCACCACCGGCGTGTGCGCGAGAGTCCGACATTATTGATCAGAATTATTTAAAAAAAAGTAATAAACAGTGTGAACCGTTGTAAAAAAATAAATCACATTGGTGTTCAATTTTAAATCTGCCGAATGAAACTCATGATTTTGAATTCGACTTTTTTTTCTGAAGGCATCTGCAGGAGGTACTAAGCTGGGGTCCTAACTGACACTCACATTTTCAAGATGGCTGCTTCCATCTCAGGATTATTAAAACCTTGGACACCAAGGTAATTATCATTTTATAAAGACACAAACACATTAACAGGTTGTATTAGCTGTCTATTTGATATTACTGTGCTTTGAGCGCAATTTTACTGCAATTCAGGAACGAAACGATGTAAATGCTCTGTTTAAATATCTGCCAACACGAACGTTAAATAGCAAGTCTGTGATAAACTTATCTTCATTGTTACGCTTGCTTCCTCTGTCCTATAAAATAGAGGTTAGTTTATTGTTTTTCAATGCTCTTAATGATTTGGCAATCTCACACATAGCAGAGCGTCTGTCATACTACACTGCATACTACTACACAGACGTTAGACTATCAACGGTCAACAGAATAATTAACACTATAGTGTCGAAAATAATTACATTATTTTTTGTTCATTTAATAGTCTAATCTATAAAATGTTTAAAACGCCGAGATACTGACGGGACGTCTTCAACTTTGTTCGACCAATAATAAAACCTAAAATTCAAATGAATGCCCCCAATATTCCTCAATCACTGAATACACTATCACTTAAAGATCACTGCTCAATTGTTGCTGATTAATGTTCTGTAGATCGACTAATCGAGACAGCTGATTTTAAAGATCTCCTGTCCTCACACACACACAAACTCTTGGAGTAACTTGTGAAACTCTCTCGCGTGTCCTTTGTTGGCAGAGTGTTCCTGGTGAGGTGGAGCCGATACAACCCGTACTATCTGGAGCCGGAGGTCAGGAAGGAGGCCTATAACACCCCGGAGACGGAGCTGACTGCAGAGGAGAAGGAGCAGCAGGAGCTCAAAGCGCTCCGACCCATCAAGGCAGCAACCAGCGGAGTCACCAGCTCTGTGTTCAGCGACGTGGTCCTCAGGTACAACAGACAGACACCCCCCCAGCTCTCTGCAGCAGGAGGTCACATCTTCAGTTTAAGCTCTGAGACTTCATGTCAGGCGATAAAGGTTTTCTCTTTGCTTTTCAGTAAATTCATCAACATGATGATGACGGATGGAAACAAGATTCTGGCCAGAGAGATCATGACGGACGTAAGGAAGCAAACACAGTCTCAAAGTGGAGCTCAAAGATTTGCTGTGTGTCTAAATCCGTCTCTCTGCTTCCAGACCCTGGAGAGCATGAAGAGGAAACAGGTGGAGAAATACCACAAAACTCCAGAAGGGAAGAAGGAGGAGATCGAGTGTAACCCCTACGCCATTTTCCACCAGGCTCTGGAGAACTGCAAGCCTGTCGTTGGGCTGGCCAGCATACAGAAAGGAGGAAAGTACTACCAGGTGAGTGATGAGGCAGATCAACAATTGTTGGATGTGAAAGAAATAAACAAAGTCTAATTATATTCTGTTTCGGTCCCCCCCCGTCTCCACCCAGGTGCCCATCCCTCTGTCGGACAACAGACGTCGCTTCCTCGCCATGAAATGGATGATCTCAGAATGCAGGGACAACAAACATCGACGCATGCACATGTACGAGAAGCTTTCCCAGGAACTGCTGGCGGCATCCGTGAACGAGGGCAACGTCATCAAGAAGAAGTTTGAGCTGCACAAGATGGCCGAAGCCAACCGAGCCTACGCTCACTACCGCTGGTGGTAGAGAGAGAGAGAGAAACCCCTTGGGACTGAAATACAGACATTCAGGGACACATTCTGCCACTCGGAGCGCTTCTGTGAATAACGAACACCGTGAAAACCCTTTTGTTGGAAGGAGTACACTGTAAAAAGTGAGCTGGACTACTGCATCGTGTACAATATACAGACTGTGCTCAACTGTACTGTCAATAAACACACAATTAAGGAAAAACTTCCAAGATTTATTAGAACAAATACATTTGCGTTAAATGTACAACCCAACCATTAAAAAAATGGAATTGAGAAATGTAAAAACGTAATAAAATATATGAACAGATGCTGCAGTCAGCGGTGCGTCCCGTCACGAACTCTTCAGGATCGCTTTCATATGTCGTTGAACTTATCGTGTTTGTTTTATCAACTTGGTCTGAAGGAGGTGAAAAAAAACCTTAAACTGAAATCCTCAAACACAAGTAGAAGAAAATATTCGGGGAAATATAATACAACATTTCCTAAATCCTGACCATGGCTGGGCTTCTAATTAAACTATTTTCCAACACCGAGGTTGATCTGTCCGCCAATTTTATATTAACCTTTACTTATTTACATATAATTACAGGAACAGCTTTTCAAAACAATGCCATTTCAAAGAGATGCAACATTTCTACCACATGACAATCGTCTGCTTGTGTCTGAATCAAAAGGCACAGCTCTGGTTAAAGACTGTGAAGCCGTGAGTGAGAGTCAAACAGCAGACTGAGCTCAGCTACATACGGTGGAGTAACCAGGAACATAAACATTCCTCCAGCAGTGGTGAGAGCAACCAAGCACATTTACTTAAAAACAATCGAGGTAAATATTGTACTTATTTGATAACTTTAGTTCCTAGATATCTTTCTGATTAATACAAGATGAGTACTTTACTTTTGGTTACAGTGGTATTGCTACTTTTATTTCAGTAAATTAAGCTACAAATGAAGAGCTTCGTCAAGAAGTGTTGCACGACGCTGTTCTTGTTATATTGGCACGAGTTGTTTAACAAATCAAGTTTGTGAATCCAGAAATTTGTTTAATATCCGATTGATTTATCTGTAGAAACAATTTAAAATATGAACGGTGACTAAGCTCTTGGTCTTTAGTGTATTAGTCGAGCTTTAACAAAGAATGAAATAAAAGAAGGTCCCTGAATGAAGACACTTTATCTAATTAAAACAGTAACTCAGGAATCCTACAGGACCAAAGAGGGAGAAAAGTCCTCTGAACAGCAATTCAAACCTTTTGTAAAATGTCAATTCCACACAAACTAAATTATTAAAAACATTGATTATCAATTAAATTTGGTCACACAACAAAAAAAAGCAAAGCAAAGACCAGCTTGTCTCTTACTGGAATGTCTGTTCCAAGTCCTGTGAATTTGGTAAAAATTAAGTTGGACTTTGAAATGCTTCTTTAAAACAGGAATGCCTGAAAGATCAATAAAAAAAAAAACTTAAAAAATATTTTCAGCTTCTTTAAAACAAAGTACCTGAATGTGGCTAAACCTCGTTAACATAACTTTGTGAACTATTGCACATTCCACATCCACGGCACCAAGTCTCGGAGATATTATCAAACAGCCAAATCAAAAAGTCTATTTACAGTTTCATGAACCGCCATCTTCTCAAAACCCCTCCGCTGGTTTCCTGGAGGATGTCGATGTCCTTCAGAAATGTTGCTGGTTTTTAATAATCGGAGGCTGCTCAGCACCCTTTGTCCACGCAAAACAATCCTAGTCGGCAATTTCACTGTAGTAGTACTTGTGGGCGGTGCCGCTGAGCACCCAGCCTCCGGCCCTGAACTCCAGGACCTCCAGCAGCAGCAGACGGGTCATAGAGGTCAGGCCCTCCTGCAGCAGGAAGCCGTCCCGCAGCAGGAAGAACAGCTGGTCCATCCGCGGGCCGCTCACCTTCTCCAGCTGCTCCCCGATGCGATGCAGCTGCACCACCAGGCAGTCCACCTGCAGAGGAGGAGGGGACGTCAGGGACTTATATACATGACATTACAGTAAGGAAATGGCCTCAGACACGGCCGAAAACGTTAGTGAATAAAGCATGGTGGCATTTCTCAAAGTTAAACATGAGTATTATTGCTACCATGGCCTGTGACTCAAGATATGTCATAGGGAATCTGAATTGCTCCTCAACACTTCTGCTACAATGTCACAAACTTGCTCTGGGAATGTGACAAGGAGGGAGTCTGTGCAAGGTTAAACTTAAAAACACAAATGATGTGACTACGGGTAACTCAAATTAAACAATGGGTTGTAGATCATCACTATCAACAATGCAAGCTGTGTGTGTGTTTGCTGTGGAGGTGATTAAGGTGCAAAACCAAAAGACAACGAGGCAGAGTGAATATCAGCCTTCATAGCTCCAGGTGAGTCTAATCAAGCTAACGACCCTCTCTGCTGCCTGCTGAGGAGGAACAGGACTCTCCCAAGACACCGGGAGGCAACATTTACTGATGACACTATCAGCTAACGCACCAGACCAAAGACATTCTAGAGTCTCGAACATTAACGTTACTTGATGATGCCAGCTTGAGCTGAATACTTTTTTTTACCCGTTCTCTTTAACAAAGTCAGGATTAGCTTTTAGCTTGATACTCCCAAAAATGCTAATGAGCAAAGGCACTTAAATCTGTACTCCTGAAAAGTGCTTAAACAAACCACAAAAGTCTCAAACCAGATTGGTCAAACAGTAGTTCAGGGTGAACAAGGAGACCATGCAAGGTTTATACTTAATAACCAACACAATTTATCAAACTACGGTTAACTCAAATGAACAATGGAACATGTCCATCATTCAACAGCAATAGCAACAATGCATAGATGTGTGCTGTGAAGGCTTTTGAAGGCCCAAAACCAACCGACAATGAGGCAGCGTGGATGTCAACCACATAATGAGTGAGACAGAGCGAACGCACGGTCAGCATTTATAGCTCTAGCTTCCAGGTGAGCCTAATCAAGCTAACGACCTGCTGAGGTGGACCAGGACCGCCTCCAAGACACTGGGAGGGGTGTGAAAAACTATCCCCACACATGCAGGATATCTATCACTGTTGGCTAATCAAATGAATATAACAAAAAAAACAAAAACATTCTTCCTCACCTCCTCTTCATTCATTAGAGCATCTGGTTGGGCCAGCCTGAGCAGACAGTCATACACAGGATGGACCAGAGCCACCATCGGCATGTTGTTCACCTAAAGGTCAACAAAAAAAACATACATAGTGCTCAAAGTACAAGAGACTAACACTTTATAATAGATGCAGCGGTGTTGTTGTCCGTAGTTTTCTCTTTCACACAAAGTGAAAAATGAGCACTGAGCCACTATTGAGAGAGTTGACCTGTTCAAAACAACAATGGCCGTTATCAAGGATGAAACCTGAGTCACTGTGAAAGTGAACTGGGGCCACACCTTCATATTTAACCCTTCTATTACCACACTTACAAACAAGATGTTCAAGATGCTGCAGCAACAAGAGAGGCACATGTGAACACAAGATGTGATCAAAGACATCACAAGCTGACAGCTAAAAGACATTCAAGACATTCTACAGATGCTCCGATCCAGAGATAGTCAACAATGTCACTCCGTATTGTTGATTAAGCCCACATGATAACATGATCAAGTTTAAACATATCTTAAGGGGAAGCAGCAGTAACTCACTTTGAGGTAGTCGAAGACGTTACAGATGAACGTGACGTAGCACACCCACTCCTGCAGCGAGCGCCCTCTCGTCTCTTCGCGCTTCTTGAACTCCTGCTGGAGGCGGTTCAACACGTTCCTCCTGAACACGATCCCGTTGCTCTGCTTGGCCTCGGCCTGCAGCGAGGTGACCAAGATAGAAGGTGGAGATATGGACAAAAAGTCAGGAAACACAGCGATGTAAGGTAAGCTGGTTTAAGAGCCTCCTGTTGCTCCAGTGTAAACTACCAGTTAGCAATTAATAAGGGAAGAGGATTAAGAATTTGGATTAAGAGACTTAATGAGATGTTTAAGTTCCGCTCTGGTTTCTTAGATCCCTCTTGTCTCAATGGTGCTCAGGGTCTTGATCAAAGAAACTAATGTGGACAACAAATACTGGTAAATGGACCAGCCCGTCAAACTGTGTAGAGGCAGATGTAGTAGCAAACCCAGTATGGACCTGCACGATGGTGTAGCAGATGCGTCCAGCCTCTTTGCTGAAAACCTGGTCCTTTAAAGACTGATCCACGATGATATCGGACACTTTCTCCAGGTTCACTGAACTCGGATCTGAAAGAAACAAAACTGCATTTACAAAAATGTGTATCATTCACACAGAGGATGCTGCAGGAAACTGACATTGTAATAAGTCAGTAATAAGAGGGACACGCAAACCTTTCAAGGCTCTTTTCAGCAACATCTGTGTGTCCAGGTCAAAAGACTGGATCCTGTAGTCATCAGCAGTGTTTTCCATCACAGACGGCAGCACCCAAAATACACCTCAGAGCGGTCACGCTGGAAAGATCAGATAATTTACTTATTTACTGCTTTTTTTTAGATTTAACTGGTATTTTAAAACGAAATGTAAACACACACATTGAGGGTCTGCCTCAAGCCTGGGCTAGAAACGCATTAACGTTAGCGACAGAGACAGCAGAACAACTTCTGGAGCAACAATAACAAAATCCTGTGCGGTCATCAAACTGCCCGCAGCTCATTCACTGAGGGATTACATGGGCCGACGAGGGTCAAATGTCACCCAATACCCCGAATCAACAGATTCAATTCAAGCACATAACGTTAGTATTCCTTTAAATTGGGAGGTATTTATACCGTTAGCCACATGTAACTTACGCTAACGTTACTCCTAATGTCTGGCTAACGTTACACGTGATGTTAGCTAACCTAATGTACACAGAATTAGCTAACGTTAGCTTAAGTGCTTCTCCTCAATTGCAGAAACCAAAACGTTTAATGTTGAGAGTTAGCGTCAAGTTTGATGTCTAACGTACATTTTGTTACGTTACAACCGCCAAAAGAAAGAAACAGAGTAACGTTAGCTTAACGTTACATGTAGAGTTAACAGAGTTACTCACGTTTCGATAATAACAATGCGAAAAATTACCTAAAATTGACTCCACTTCTTTACACAGAAGCTGGTCATCCCACTCGGGTGGATGTAAAGCAGACGTTAGCCTTTCAAAGCTGAAGTATCGCGGCGAGATGAGTCCCTGCCTCTCTTCAAAAATAACGTAACGACGAACGAAAAGAGAGCTACTTACGTCTGTGTCAACCGTAAAGTCCCGATTCTCGTAGTCACAACGCTTATATACACTTCTGCCGAATTTTATATATTTTTTATTTTTCATGTAATCACCAGAAATGCTATTTGGGTAATCCCAGAGCCGTATCAAGAGATGAGCCATGAGCAAAAAATATCCGTTTTGAGTGAACGGAGATGACGTGACTCTCCACCAGTGTACAGCGATCTCTAGTGGCCATAGGGCGTAGTTACAACACGTTGACTTTTTAAATGTTATGTTGGTTGAAAGTGTACACAGGAAGATTAAATACTGTATTAAACATGAATTGTGATTACATTTCAACACTAAATAAATTACATTAAATAAGATATAACACGTTTATACAAAAACAAAAATTATTGAAGAAAAATACATAAAATGGACTTTCTAGGGCTAGGCACAACAGTTGCGTTGATTTGTAAGGTTTAGTTACTTCATACTCTGCGGGTTACAAGTAAATACAATTTCAGCTGTTGTATTTATAAATGGCATGCATACTGCTGAGTGTTTTTGTGAATAAAAACAGGAATTAACTGCAGTATTTAAACTTTTACTTGACTTTTTACTATGCCTAATTGTTTTACCTATGCTTTAATGAGCATTTTGCATTTACATATGCCATTGACTATTATTATACATTAGCAATTCTACATCAATTGCTCCGTATTTATAGGACTTAATATGGATGTTAACAAATATTTTACACCTGCGTTCTTGACGGTCGTGTTATTTCCGGTGTGTTGAAGCGAGGCAGGGATTAATCTTGTCGCGATATTTCGTCTTTGAAAGGCGGAGTACGGTGGCCTGTCTCACCCGGAAGTAATGCGGACAAATCGTGACGTGCAGCACAACACTTATGAGTAGCAAGCTGTCTTGTCCTATTATTGTTGGACTGGACGTGCCGGGCTCAGTACTGCAGCTGTAGTTTAATGTATGAAGGACTTTAACGAGAAGGTAAGTGTCTGCAGCTCAAAGGCATCAGCTGCTCTGTTGTTGTTAGCTTAGCTGGCCCCAAGGTCCCACTGCATGTCCTCTAGTTACATGTTGAAAGTGTTATTTTCTCTAGATGTTGATGCTTCTACAGTAGTTTAGGTTTGACGACAGGTTCTAAAAATGCCCATCGAGGAAGATGTGCCACAAACCTCTGCAGACTCAAGAATACAAGTGAATGAATGGCGTTGTTAAAGGTGTGTTTGTGCATAATTAAGTTACATTTTTTTTTTTAAAGTGCAGGACTTTTACTTGTCAAGGAGTACTTTTACACTGTGTTATGTATACTTTTTACTTAAGTAAAGGACACTAAAATATTTCAGTGTTTTGTCAAGTCATTTTAATGGCTCACACATCCTGAATCCACCAACTTCATAATCCATTTTAAACATTACAAAACACAAATACTGCGTTCCATCATTTCTCTCTGCAGTGTTAACGAGCGTCTGTTCCTGTGGAGACATGGTGGGCTTTGACCCCGGGGCTCAGGGTGCAGCCCTCTGCCCTGAAGAGGCCGCCCTGGCCGGGTCAGCTGCTGGGATGGTCACCCGGGCGATCATCAGCCCCTTTGATGTGCTCAAAATCAGATTTCAGGTAATGATGTGTGGGACTACTTTCTGTGTGCGGTGGTCGGGACTCACGATAGAGCTCAGTGTCATATTTCATCAGCTGGACTGTCATGGGTAATAGTGCTGTTTGCTTCCTGTATGTTCATCCCTATTTCTTTTCCTCCACAGCTGCAGATTGAGCGCGTGTCTTCACGGAGGCCCGAGGGAAAGTACCGGGGATTATTTCAGGCATCCCGGTGCATTTACTCAGAGGAGGGACTCTCTGCTTTCTGGAAGGGCCACGTCCCCGCACAGCTCCTCTCCATCTGCTTCGGGGCTGTCCAGGTATTAGCGCCTGTGGCCTTTTTCAAACCAACCTGACAACACGATCAGCTGTATTTCCATGTTTTAAAATAACTGTGCGCGCGTGCTTTTGCAGTTTGCCAGTTTTGAGTTTCTGACGGAGGCGGTCCACAAGTCGACGCTGTACGACAGCCAGACGGCAGGAGTTCACTTCGTGTGTGGCGGCTTGGCTGCGTGCTCGGCTACTGTGGTCTGCCAGCCTCTGGACACTCTGAGGACACGCTTTGCAGCTCAGGGAGAAACCAAGGTGCAGAGATTTTGATCGAAGTCAAGAATTTCTCACGTCATAGTTTTTGATTTTATTGGATAGCCCCTGTTCGGACTGAAATTCAAGACACTGGGAATTTAGCTTTCTCCTTTTGAATGTATTTAAAACATCTTAACTTTAATCTACAAAAGTCTTGAATATCCTCTCTTGCCTGCTAGCGACAGTAGCCAGCTCATTGGCTCATATTGCTATAGTTAGCTAACTTTGGCCGGTATTTATCTTCATGAGCCCCAGACCCTGTGTAACGCTTCTTCTTTCCTCTCAGGTGTACAGGAACCTGCGTCACGCCGTGTCCACGATGTGCCGCTCGGAGGGGCCGCTGACATTTTACCGCGGCCTGTGTCCAACGCTGCTGGCGGTCTTTCCTTACGCTGGGCTGCAGTTCTTCTTCTACAATGTCTTCAAGAAACTGTTTTCTTCGCCGCCCAAAGAAACGGGAAACTCAGGAGGTCAGTGGAGATGGTGGCATTTATATCACCGCGTGAAGGGTTCACGGCTTTGACGTTTCGTCTCTTCCTATGTCCCCCTTTCAAGGCCACCTGAGAAGCCTGGTCTCTGGCAGTGGAGCTGGAATGATCAGCAAAACAATCACCTACCCCTTTGACCTCTTCAAGAAGAGACTGCAGGTGGGCGGCTTCGAGGCAGCCAGAGCTCAGTTCGGACAGGTAAGCTCCTCCACAACGCGTTTCACATACCCGGAGCGCGTCTACGTCTGACGTGAAAGCATCGTGTCCGGTTTCTCTCGTGCGCAGGTGCGGACTTACAGAGGCCTGCTGGACTGCATGGTTCAAATAGCCAAAGAGGAGGGCGTCCGAGGCTTCTACAAAGGCCTCTCGCCCAGCCTGGTGAAGGCGGCGTTGTCAACGGGCTTCACCTTCTTTTGGTACGAGGTGTTCCTCAATGCCATGCGGGACCTCAAGGAGAGACGGAGAACAAATGGCCTCACCAAAGACCTAGAGGGAAGATAGTGAAGGGGGAAAAAAAAAAAGTAACAAAGGCACAAATCACGCACGTCGGAAATAAACCCTTCTTCTTTCTTTGCACTTAACACAATTCATCAACTCGATGTTTTCGTTGTGTTTACATGGATGTGAGCACATGACCTCACTTTCTTTGTTTTTGTGCTTTGTTCCACCTTGTGTTGTATAAGCAGTGGGTTTTGTTTGTATTTCATATTATCCGGGTGTCTGATGGGTATGGATGCTTCCTGTTAAAAGATAAACGTCAGAACAGTTTATGGTCAAGCTGAACTTCGCACATTTTACGCTCCGACTTATTCTTCACTTTGCCAACGTTGACTCAACTTTTCTTTATTTCTTCATCTGCATCATCTTCCAGGTGAATGACTTCACCTGGAAGATGATTATTCAGCAACATTTGCTTTGGTTGTGTGGTCGAATGTGTTCACAAACTCGTGTGCAATATTTATCTTGTTTTGTACTGTGGTGGAAAGAACAGCATCCTGTTGACTGTAGGAGAAATCCACTGCTTATTATGGGTTTAGCGTTTAGTTTGTTCGAAGTTAAACTCTGTAACGTGTCTGTGCCCACACAGGTCTATCCAACACTCTATTTTTTTTAAAATAAAAGTTTTTTGTAGTAACTGAGTTGTTACAAAGAGGATGCATAAATGTTTAGGAAACAACTACACAGTAGTATTAGAAGGATCCATACGGTGTTGATTTGAGTCAGACTCACTTGTTTTTAAACGGTCCCCTCAGATTGCAGTAGCATTATATTAGGTAAAAGTGCATTATGACTTGTTGGAGAAGCGCACACAGACGTTTATTCATTTAATTTAAGCCCAATGTCTCAACATGTCTCTTCAGACAAGAATACTTGGTTGCAAACTACTTTTTATACATTTTCAAACACAAGGCAGACAATCACATCACTGGTAATCAAGTCAACATATGTGTCACCTGCGTTGCCTTGACAACTCTATGAGTTGAATGTTATGGCGCCATCTTCCAACAAATTATATCAAAACTAAATAACAGTTGTACAGTCGAACTCATTGAGTCCATGTGGAGATGTTTTTGGTTTATTTATCCAAAATGCTTCGTGTTTCAGGAGAAATGAATCCAGATTGCTTATTGAAATAATCTCTCAAAATGCCTTGTGTGGCTGTGCCCGTAAACAAATTATTAGATCTCCTAATGTTGCTTTTAGAAATCAAGGCTTCTCACACAATTATGGATACATCAGGATTGAATTTTAATTAAATTTACCGAATACAAAACCCATCAACAGTGTGACAAAAAGTTAATACATTTGAAATGAATAAAGATGCAAAACATGCAAACCACATGACCGGTCTGTAAAAACTCAGTTAAAACACAACATCAAGTGTGAGACCAAGCTAATAAAAACAGAACATTTAATATTCAGTCTCCGCAGCTAAAATCATGCAATTACATACAAGTCATTTACAGACGTCGTAGCTGACAGAACTCACTATAATAAACACTTAAAGAAGATAGAGTCCTGTTCTTTAAATTACAATTCCATAGCAGCATCGTCACTTGATATGATGTTCTTTTTGAAGTACTGACAATTTAACGGTTAGATATATAGATCGTACAATATATACAAGAATACACAATCACCTTACAGCTGACTGTGAAAACCATGACACTCAACTGATACAGTGGCCAACGAGGACCTGTCGTAAAGTCTCAACCACATAAATAGATACGTCAAACCACGAGGTCCAGTTAACAAAGCCAGAGACTCCGATGCCGAACGCAGAAGAAACAAAGTCTGTACATGTAAAGATTATGTGCAGTGACTGAACCTCCACATACCCTGTCAAGACACAAAAAAGCAAGGTGATAATCTGTGGGAGAACGTTTTCAGGAATGTAAACTAAAAGAAGAATGAGGAGCCTCCAGCTGCTTTTGTTCGCACTATAGGACGCACTATACCTTTACACCTCACAGGACTGGTTGCTATGGAGATCAGGCTGCCTGTCTGAACCTGTTGGCTTTTGCTGTAACACCGGCGAGTGTGCCGAGGGGGCTTGGATCACCAGGACAGTGAAAAGTCTCCTTCACTTCAGCTGGCATTGAGGGGGGGGCATTGAGGGATGTGCTGGGCAGGCATCCTCCGCTGATCCACGGGTCAAAGGCGTTCGTTCACGAGTGGCGCGGCCCTGCTCTCACTCTGGCTGCGGACTGGAGTTCCAGGAGAAAAAGTTGGGCAGTTTGAAGAGGGAATCCCTCCGGCCCGGATCCGGCAGGGTCAAGGTCTCCGGAGCGGACTTCTTCCTGGGGCGCTCCTTCGGCACCGACAGGAACTCGGGGGCTTCCGTGGAGAGCGGGGTGGTCGGGGCGCTGCTGGGGCCGCTGCGGGCGCTGGATGACAGGGGGGTCTCTGAGATGGAGATGGCGGGGGGGAAGGTGCCGATCTTCAGGTTGGTGGCTTCTTGGGTGGCACGCTCGTACTCTCTGACCTCCTCCATGGTCATGTCTGTGGGGATGGATTACACACCTCAAAAGAGTGACAGGACTTCATTCTACAGAAGGCAGGGACACTTTGTGCGGGGTCTTGTGATTAACTGAGAAAAAAGCCAGGGACGTTGGGCGTGGATATACTTTACTAACAGTCCAATTATTATTCGATGCAAAGTGATGAGAAAAGCAGAGAAAAGGACGACTGACAGTAATAGACTGTCACTTGTGATAAGTTGCCTGTTTTGTAGCGGTTTAAAAGCAAATGAAATAATAATGGCTCAGAGGAGGCGTGAAATGAGTCATGAAACAGTGGAGATGAAGAGAGGGAGAGAGCACGCAGTTGAAAACAATGAAGCTTTCAATGAAAATGGAAAAACTCAAATCAAACTAGACGGCCTCATTCATTTAGAAGATGAGTCACTGTCATGAAATACAAATGAAACGTAACAATACCAACAACAACATGATTCAGCTGTGAGTGTAGTGACAGCAACAGGAACCAGTTCCCAAAACAAAGTAATTCTAAAGATGTAGGCTTGGAGCATCATGTATTCACTTCTGCTTTGCCTTTAGAATGACGACAGCGCTCACAGGGTTTCTGACATAAAGACATATACTGTAAATGCCACCACCATGTTGTTATCTTTGTTGGATTAAATGCTAAACAACAGCACATAAGTTATACAGTTATCTATCCATTCAGAGAGATTATCATCTGTATAAACAAGAGAACACTGCAGTGTGCACTGTGTCTAAATAACATCGGTAGCTATGAAACACATGACCCTTAAAAGATATATTCGCATTAGCTGTCATCAGTTTCTATGAGGTATACTTTGAATGTGACCCATACAGATTGGGCTAAAACGGTGAGTAAACTTTATTCCACTCGCTGACTTCTGATTTGTTCCGCATTATCCAACAATCGTGAGATGAGTCAGTGGCTACACACAAAGCTAACCCACGTCTCACCAGCGCTGCCGTCTCGAACAAACTTACCGATCCACTCATCCACCCAGGCAAAGGCCTGCCTGTGGCCTAAAAGCAGGACATCTCGAATCACCTGAGCAGAACAAGAGAAAGACAGAGAGAGGAAGAGGAAGAGGAAGAAAGATAAAGAGGGGCAGAGGGAGTTCAAGGAGAGAGGAAGTGAATCACAACGCGTTAACTTTGAAGGCCGTTAATGTTTCAACAACATTTTCATGTTCTGATTGTTTCCGTTCACCCCTTGGGGCATGTGATTAATATGAGTCACTCCCGGTGTTACTGTGTGAGTAATGGCCCTGACGCTGTGTGTGTGTGTGTGTGTGTGTGTGTGTGTGTGTGTGTGTGTGTGTGTGTGCCTCGGGCAAGGAGAGCACAGGGACGGTTCACCCCAGGGGCTGATGCTGTAGAGGGCCAGGTGAAATGTATTTGGGAAATAGGAGATCTGGAGTTTAAACTGTGCAGCCGAGGCAAAGGGAGGCGGTGCAAGGTCATCAGCAGGATGTGAACAGGGCAGATATTGTAGAAGGTGACAATGGAGCATCTGACTTGGTTTCACGGCCAACTGGTGGCGTGCCGCATGTTTTCAGAGCAGAAAAAGGAAACGCCTGAAGCACTGACGTTGATCAACAAGGGTCAAACACTTTGACTGAGTAAGGAAAGGGTATTTCTGAGAGGAAAGAACCTGTTTTCATCCCGACCTTGTGTACAAACTGCTCCACACGTGTTTGCAGGCCCCACACTTCAAACTTGACTGAGACCAGCTTGTAGGAGCACATGATGGGCTCTTGGTTGTTGATCCATCCTTCCTCCAGGAGGCCTCGGTTAGTCTTCTTCGACTTAAAGTAATGCAGATCCTGCAAGGCCACAAGACACCAGTTCAGAGAAAAGGTAAGACCAAAAATCCTCTTTTAGGATCTGTTTTTCAACCGGTTATTAAAATGCTGTTTCCCATCATTTATCTCTCTCACACACACACACACACACACACACACACACACACACATGTCCTCCCTGCCTAAAGGACATGAACATGCATCCATTATGTGTGCGATTCCCTACTCACAAACTTAGCGTGCATTAATCACTGCTCCCGATAGACTAATTATGCTGTCGTGCTCGTTTGTCTTGTTGTAATGTGTCTGACTGTGACAGTGTGCGGGGGTGTCACAAAACGCTCTCCAGCCCTGCTGGGAAAACACTTGCAGTGTGAGGCGGAAGAGGCTTGTTGCAATTTGTCGGCGCATAAAGCGCGTCGTACTTTAATTGGCAGACCTTTTAAAATGATTTGATAAAATACCGCGATTATTGATATACTGAATAGATTCAGGAAATATTCTTATTCGCTTTCTTGCTGAGAGTTAGATGAGAAAATCGCTACCACTCTCATGTCCGTACATCTAAATACGAAGCTACAGCCAGAAGGTTAGCTTAGCTTAGCACAAAGACTGGAAACAGGGGGAAACAGCTAGCCTGATGTGGTTTTACGAGGGACAACGTGGGCTCCTGGAGTCTTTGCTGGCCCCCTTACAGTACACTTCAGGAAGTGAGCTCGGCCAGTAAATAGTCAGGCACCTAACCCCTGTTAAATCTACAGCGCATTTCAACCAACACACTTGCTATTAGTTCAATGATGCTTTCGAGGTGTCTGACTTCATTCATGTCTGTGTTGAGCATTGTCAGGTGTGGCTCCAAAAACACATCGGCCTTTAAAATCAAATGATATTTACATTGGCCATGTGACATCCACTTTCAGCCCTGGACAGCATCTCTGTGCTATTTTTAGCTGTGAGAGGATAAAAGCAGAAGACCGTGAAGCCTGGTGGGAGGTGTGTGTGTGTGTGTGTGTGTGTGTGTGTGTGTCTGTGTAAGTGGGGGTGTCAATAATAAAACACCACTGCACTGAAATCATGGCCCCTCGTGATTATTAATAGCTCAGCATTTTATGAGCATCACACCCTGACAGATGGACACACACACACACGCACACACACACACACACACACACACACACACACACACACACACACACACACACACACACACACACACACACACACACAAATGTCAAAACACCACAGCTAATGTCCATCACCTCCCCCTCACGTAAACATGCATTTCCATCACTCTGAAGAGGCAGATGGTCAGAAATGAGCTGGCGCTGCAGGAGAAAGATAACACTCTATTCTGTCTTCTCACACGCCATCCCTTCTTCTGATCTTTCATTTGTGGACTTGTTCGCGCCCCCGTTCGTCTCCATACTCTCCTCTCCTTTTCATCCCTCCGTCCTCTTGTCTTTGTGTGCATGCGTTCATTTGCCCCGTGCTCCTCTACATTCATACAAACATGTATATTTGTCATCACGAGGTCAATGGCTGGACTCCCCTCACCTCTGACTCCTTGTAGTGGCGCTCGGGGATCTCATCATAGCAGATGTCCACGAAACACACCTCGGTTTCCTCTTCTTTGGGCTCGCTGCAAAAGATCTGAGGAAAAGGGAAGAAGCCAATGTGTGAGGAGGCCATGTAAATCATCAGGGGGTTGACGTATGACGGTGCGTTGTGTTGTCCTGGTACGGTGGTAATGGGGCAGCTTTACACACTTACTGACAGAAAGGAACATTAAATATTGTCTCCTTAAAGTACAAAGCACAGGTGTCCTTCCTTCTGGCTTTACCACACTAAACCAAAAGGATGTGACTCACTCCCTGTGCCCAGTGATTTCTTCCTGTGTCTGACTCACACAGGAACAGCAAAGCAATGGTCGTCTAGTTATCCGCTCCTTAGAACAGTTTCCTGCGTCACAGAAAGTTGATCACACTTTATCCACGAGCGTTCGTACAGGTGCAGCGGAAGGGAGAAAGGCCAGAGAGAGGGACGATGAGGTTATTAAAAGAGACGAGGGAGAAGACTGGAGGAAGAAAATGACAGACCAGTGAAGGCAGTGGCAGGACGTGTAAGCGGAAAGGAGCAAACACTTCCGAAACACCTCCGCTCGTTACGATTAGCTTCAGATGTGAAATTACGACCGTCTGTGAAACCACACTGGGTTTGCGTCGCCCCTGAGCCGCCACTAGGTGGAGCTGTGGCCTCGTGTTTTCAGCCACTGTACGGATCGAGGCAGTATTGTAAAAAGTGTCTACAGGATTGAGAACATAGTAGACTAAGAGTGCTGAACCTCTTCCTCATCCTTCACTTAATATCGGCAACATCTCACAATGAAATGATGGCACAATGATGCCGTCACCCTCCGACAAAGAGAATTCACCAGCTCGGATTTGGAGGCTTTGAAGCAACAAGGTCGGTGTAAATATGGGAAGAAGTAAAAAGGAGGCAAATTAAATAGATGGACAATTGTGCAACAGGGGACCGTCAAAGGTATAAGACAGGAGTCGGTTGAGGAGCCATGCTGAGATCCCTTTAGCTTTGCCAGATCTTTCCACACAATACAAACCTCCCAACCACACGGCACTCTCAGCTCTACTCACATTATCATTGCTCCCTTTGTTGTCCTCGTATTTGGTCTCTATGTGGATGGAAAACTTGGGCAGGAAGGAGCACTGGAGGGAAAAGACAAGACAAGAGAGTGAGGAATTGATATGAACAGATGATAATTACATAGCTTAGGTTTGGACCAGACCAATTGTGTGTCTCTACGTCTGTGTCGTATCGGCCAAACCACACGAGCAGTAATGATTACCACTGTGGAGATTCACTGCACCTCTCTCCTTCTTCTGGAGCACGACACACACACACACACACACACACACACTTTATTGCCTTTGGTAATATTGACTGCCGTTCATCAGCTCTTAAACACAGGAGCTTGATTAGATAAAGACTGAACACTTCCTATTAATATACAACCAAAATAATGCGGGTTACATAAGCTGCTGATGTACAAGCCGGTGTGTGTGTGTGTGTGTGTTTGTGAAGGTGTGTGTTATGTGTGCCACAGCAGGACAAAGACAACCGGAGGGATGAGGAAAGAATGAGCTATAGAGGGCAGCGGGAATGAGTCCTAATACCTGCAAAGTTAACATGTTTGTCAATGGGCTTTTGGTTACATAACTTAAGAGATGTTAACGTTTTGTTCTGTAACATAAAATACACAAATAAATACCCATCACTGTCCGTTTTTACAGCCTAAACTCACACGATCCTGGTTCGTCTGTAGCTTAACATTAGCGTTTTACTTCTGCCCATTACATTGTTACTGTAATTATTGTGCACATGCTTTTAGTCAGTGCTGCCAGGTCTCACTGGCATTGTCACTCTTAGAATGAGACAACAAGCAAGGCGTGTGTGTGTGTGTGTGTGAGAGAAGATAAACGCATACACCTTCATTCTGGAGAAGATAGACGAGACTGAGCTTTTATATCGTATTGAGTATTAATCTCATAATACAGTACAGGCAGCATTTTCAAGGAGTCATGCAGTGGGTACTTGCCAAAACATGTACTTTTTAAACTCCTTTAACTTTTCTTACAAAAGTTGATGAATGAAATTCCGATGTCTCATGCATATTCAGACACAGCGGTGCCGCGAGTTAAAGGTGGAAAGAAGAAAGATTGTGGATAATTGAACTCAAAACCCGAACAAATACCGATTAACCATCCCTCTCGCTCCTCTTTGTACATCCGTGGCCTTTCCCCTGACCTTATGCACAAGCAGCAGCGTCGCCTGTTGCTGATTGGCTGTTTGCGGCTCATTTACAGAACCAGGTGCCGTTACTTTGCATCGACAGCTGGGTTCTGTCACCAATGTCACGTCACATGAAAATCCAGAGGCGACAGTTCCTTTTGAACAATGGCGGCTCCTTAAGAGGTTATAGCGTAGATCAGGGGTGTCAAACTCATTTTCACTCTGGGGCCACATCAGCATCACGGTCGCCCTCAAAGGGCCGGTTGTAAATGTAAGACGGTGTAAATGTAACTACTCCTAACATATTTAGTTTAGTTTCCCGGGATATCTGTGACTTTCTCAACACGTACTTAGCAGAAATAGAGGTTCTTTTTTCCATGGTTAATGGCGGACAGTTGAACGGCTTTCAGGGCGATAAGCCCCGCCCCCTCTCCAGCGCGTCCAGTGCGAATGAACACAAAATAGCCCCCGGCGAGACCGGCGGCGCAAATGGCTCATCTCATAATTTCAACCATGGGGATATTTTTATTTTCACATCTAACTTTTAATTTTTGTAAAAAAAAAAAAAAATCTTTTTTTTTTTTTTTTTTGTTGCTGGGGGATTCGCAGGCCACATAAAATGACGTGGCGGGCCGGATCCGGCCCGCGGGCCGTATGTTTGACACCCCTGTCGTAGATGCTGCAATAGCATTGGTTATATTAGAGCTGGAGAGTATTTCTTCATTAAAAGAAGAGAGAAGAACGATTTCCAATGACGGGTTCTCAGATGGTTGTGTGTGTAACAGGTTACGAACAACACACACAGATCAGACAGCTAGCTGACTACCATTAGATATTCGATGAATTTGTAAAAAAGTGTATTGGATTAGTGCTGACTGCACCTTTAAATGCTGACATCGGCACACTAACTGGTTCAAAATGACAAAGTTAACATGCTGATGTTTGCCATCCCAGTTTAGCTAGTTAGCTAAATTGAAGCTAATATTAGCTAAAAAACGAAGCACAGCGGAGGCTAATGGGAATCAGACATTTGGCCTTAATTATTGGACAAATTCAAATTTTGACCGAAAGGTGGTGCTAGGTGAAAAGTGAGATTATCGTATTAGAATATGCCAATTATTATCATCATTATATTATCACAATTCACCCCGAGAGGGACAGAAATATCTGCACCAAATGCCATGGCAATCCATTAAATAGTTACGATGATATTTCACTAAAATCCCAAAATGTCAACCTGCTGGTGGCGTATAGAGAGTATAGAGAGAGGAAAGCATGACATCAAGACAACCTATTTTAATAGCAAAGTCATTGTCCCGACCAATCATTATCCTCATCCTTTGCACCATCAACCACCTCTAGCGAATCATGACAAACCATTCCCGAGCATAATCAGTCCCATGAGGCAGCGTGACTACACAAGCACCATCAACACAGACTGTAAATACCGAGTACATCTGGACAGCAGTTTTGTGAGAGGCTCTTATCAAAATCATGATGCTTGCCAATTTCAGAACACAGGGAGCGGCTTTGTACACCTACAGCATCATTTTTTCAGGAAAAGGTTGCTTCTGATAATTTTCGGCAACCTTCCTGACCTCCTTGCAACACCCAGATGTTTCATGTATCTGCACATCTGTCTCGGGGGAAATGATCGACCAGCTGCTGATTTTATTTGTGCCTCATTGATGTTCCCTTGATGCCTGACATAAGGTGGGCAGATAGCTGTTCCTTTAATGTCCCGAGCAAATCATTAGTGCTTTTTCTCAGTGGCGGTAAATTAACCAGTCGTACCACAGAGAGCTTTGGGGTTTTTAAAAATGTTTTTAAAGGAAAATAAACTTGATTAGTTGATGTTTGCAGGAGGATCGGTGCAGCAGGGTGGCAGGCGCCGTACCAAACAATCAGTGAAGAACGATATAGGCCCGAGGGGGACGTTCTTACATCTCGATTTGACATTTCAGCCTTCATATGGTCCCGAGTTAAACTTGATTTCAGAAACAAGCAGCTGCTATTAGTTTTGTGCCCCCATATGCATATGATGATGCGCTCGCACACTGTGTATTCAGAAGGAGCTTAAAGTAAACTGGTGCTCCTTTTGCATACAAAAGAGTCAGTTCATCAGGATTCTGATCAGGATTTATCTGGACTTCCTGATTTATTGCTGGCATATCCAACTGGCAGTTGACCCCAATCAGACCCACAACACACTGGAGGTATTAAGTATAGCACTTGGCCTGGGAACACCTTGAGATGCCCAAGGAAGAGCAACATCGTGGTTACCTTGTTTAGCATGCTGCCAACATGACTCGGATGAGCAGTGGAAAATGAATGATTGATGCTTGTTGTTACTGTCTCTTGGGTACCATTTTTAATTGGATGTACATAATTTAGTAAAACACAAACGAATCATTAAGTAAGAAGGAGAAATATGCAAAGTGAGAAAAAAACAAAAAAACAAACATTACTTCTGGATTTATTCAAGTTTTTTGACGGATGTAAAATGACGTGTGTTTGCAAGATGTGATGGGTGAAGTTAAATGTCACTGTATGGAAAATGCTCAAATCTGAGACGAGATGTTACTGTTTGGATTAGAAGAAATTAGCTGTGAGCACAATCTGATGAATGAAGGCAAGAAATGTCAAACATGTTTCTCTTTCTCTCTCTATGTTGCACACACACACACATGCACGAACACCACAAAAAGCATTTATTTACGCACTTCATTCTCATAAAGTTGAATCAGTACGCACGTTATTGAATTGCATTCAAGCACACAGCAACGTGAACACGTGCCCTCATTCAAATGTCAAAAGGCTGAACAGTCTGAAACATTTCCAGGAAAGGAAAATGATTAAAAGAAGGGAACCTGCTCACGTAATGTTGGAGCATATTGCAAGACGTTGCAACCCAGTAGACCACAGTGTATATACCCTGTATGCACTACAGGTGTGAGCGGTGTGACAGATGGTGTTGCAAGACATTTCATCACGATTCAAAGAACCACGAATTCCTGCAGCAACTTTCCCGATTAACCTTCTACACCACAAAGATTAACATGTCCGCTTTTTGGATCAAAGTGGTTTTTTTTTTTTTTGCATGTGTGATTTTGCGCATGGGTGCAGACACATTGAGAGGACTCACCGTGTACTCTGACCACATTCCCAGCAGAGGCCATCAGTGTAACGGGCAGAAATGGGAGGAGTGTGATGAGGGCGCAGACAGGTGAGAACAGAGGAATGAAACAGTACGAGAGAGATAAGAATAAAAACAATTTAGTTCAAAATGGACAAAGGACCATAAAGCCTCAGCAATAACACTTCAGCCTCAGCGATGGTGTTGATGAAACAGTCTCATAAACGTATTATGGACATACTGCACAACACAGGAGAGCTGCACCTCCCTGTGCAGCTGCTACCCTGTTGTTTTGCATGCTGCAGTGCCTCCAGTTAGTGAAAGTTCAACATCACCACAAGGCAATGTGATATCCGCAGGCTGATGATAGCGTATTACCCGTCAGTATTTTTTTGTTAAGCTTGTGTTCATGTTTAGCCTTCCGTTTGACCATTTATCTTTCAGTTAAACCCGCCTGTCCTCTCTCCATCTCTTCCACCCTCCCAAATGACCTCCGTCTCCCCTCCTTCCCTGCCCTCTGCTCATTGTGGATTCTGAATATTATAGAATATTGCTTCTGTATCTCTTTGCCCTCCAAATGATCCCATATAATGGCAGCCAGCAGGTGAACGGAGCCATTATTGTAGAGGGCTGCAGAAAATGGAAATGTGTAAATTGTTCGAGTAAAAATCTGCAGAAAGCCATGTTATTACAGAGGAAGAGATCTTTCTTTAAAGAGACAGGGTTTTTTAAACCAATGCTAATATTTGTGTATAATATAGTGTTCTTTAGGTAATAATGATGGGACACATTTTGCACATTTGAGATAATTGTCGCACAAGGATGTGTAGTTAAAGCTTTACCTGTGACAGTGTAGGGGTAATAGTTCCACGCCTTCTCTGTGACATAGAAGATTTTAGGGACCACTGCTCTGGCCCAGCTGGGCAGCTTGCTGAAACACAGAGAAAGAGCGGGTGTATTTGTAAACTGAAAACTGAAATAGTTAGAGGACTGATGATACAAACAACTTGCTGTACAGTAAAAAGTATCCCTCTCTGAAGGTGTCTCCACTCTATTCCTTTCACCCAGAAAACGCAATGACAAGCATCCAGCTGTTTGGAGCCACGGAGGCCATACAGAGAAGCCAGGATGGCCCCTGGGGAAGTTAATTACACTGATTACACGCTCCAACCTGCAGTGGAGTTTCACCGGATAGACAGAGAGAGGGACATGGAGGGCGGAAAGTACACAAAACGAGCTATTACTCTGCCCAAATTGATTCTAAATGCGGACAATTGCAGCCGAGTAGACGGCACAAGCAAAATGCAAACGATTGCTGAGGAAGAGAAACAGCAGGGGCCAAACATTGCTGAGCTGGAGGGAACATTTTGAAAAGAATGCACGATTTCACAGGTGAAAAGACCAGATTTCTGGGACAAGCGATACCGTTAACAATTGAACAGTACGTCCAGAGTAGCAAGAATGAAAATTGAGTGCAGCCTGTCTCATTATTGAGTCCAATCAGAAACGTCACTGCATTCCAAATCACAGTTGGTTCAGATTGCTGCTGATTGTCAGCCAATCAAGCGAGGCAAATAGCACCATGATTGGACATAACGCCGAAATTCAGCTACACTAAATCCCACTTTCAGGATAATTCTCTTTTACACCAGCCTTTGATTATTCCTGCTCCTACATTATCACCCTCGTCCTTCTTATTTTGTGTCGAGCAGCTATAATTGAATGTGGAAATTATACGGAGTCCGTACGGACCGTCGGGAGGAGACGGACGCTTCCCTCTGGTCTCTCTCCAATGGACTGTCAAACAGCCAGGGGAGTGTGCAGACACAGCAGACTGGTCACATGTCCTCACACTGCCTTAACTACAAGCCACACACACACAACCACACACACACACACAACCACACGCATAGACTGCAGCTATATCGTGGTAACAGGTGGTCTGTGGGTGGAGAGAGGCAGGCGCGGCGTCCAACAGTGACTGCTCAAATTATCCATCACTTACACTGACCTTATCTCCCTCTGCCCACACACACACACACACACACACACACACACACACACACACACACACACACACACACACACACACACACACGACACTAAATCCTCTGAGTTTGTCAATGACACTTCACATTTCCCAAAGGCCCACTTACTTGTCACTCCGGACCAACGAAACCGTCCCCTCTCTGCCTCTCACGTTGGTTCTCTCCATGTGGCTCTCTTTTCATCTCTGTCTCATTGTCTTACTTTTGGGAATGAGTGACCCAGTTGTCTGTGACAACAGCATTTGATTCGGATGAATGTTGACTCACTCTTATCTGTCATTACAGCTTTGTAGACCGTTATAACATTATTAAACTGTAGATGAATGCCGTGAACGGGGCAAGAGCACCGAAGGGCCCATTATCATGAGGGTTGATTGCATTATTGCTCTATAGCCGTAAAAACAATACTTAGTTAGCACCTAAAATGGCCAAGTAGTTTTAAAGACCTATTTTACGTGATAGTTTGCTCTTTTGATTCATCACGGCGTCCCCATGCATTGCTAATATCTCCTGTTCTGTCGCCGTGTAAGCGTGATAGTCCTGGTAACACACCACCAATTACGATCTCAGCTATAAATACTCCCGACAATGTCACCGAAAACTGTGCAGCTTCGTAAAGATACACGCTATGGCAGCACTGTATCAGACTGTAGGTGTACCTGATTCAAGAGCTTTAACATTCTTCCATCCATCCTGTTTGTTCATCTCTCATCCTTTGCAATCGTTATGGATCCAATAAGGGAAACCACTGAAGTACAGAACCAGACTTTCACCTGTACTCGTCTCATCAGTGTACTCAACAAACAGTCCACCTGTCCTTTATATTCTGTGTACACACTTATTTGTTTGCTGATGTAATGCTGCACAGCAAAATTGATGCAGGTGTGCGATGAGGGGTTACATTCAGAGCAAATTGACAAATGACAATGAGGAGACCACACTTCAGACCACACACACACACAGAGAATTCAACCGCAATCTACATAAAAGAAAAATGAAATAATCAATTTCACGCTCGTAAAGTTGAACAAAGCACAGGACGATAGGCTTGGCGAGAGATGAAAAGAGGCACCTAACCAGATTGTCCCCTCTGCTTTCTGCCTGAAACACAGCAGTAACTTCGAAGTAGCCTTATGATACCTACAATTAGCTGTTCATGAAATAATCATGTCCTATATGTGACTACACATACTCAGCTATTTATTTCAATAAGTTACTGGATTGCTAATCTATGTCTGCCAGGACTCTCCTGATATCTTCACCAGCAGCTGCCTAACGAACGCTGACCTTGTGGTCGAATACTGAGGATCATTAGTGTGAAATGATTTTTATTCATATTGAACATACGTTACGTGGCAAGAGGAACACACTCACTTGTTGAGGTAGATTCGTTTCTCGGTGAACTGGCCCGATCCGTGCTCTGGGTCCTCGTACGGCTCGTTCTGGACCACCTCCACCCCCTCCCCACGCTCACTTTGCTCATGACTGTGTTTACTGATCATATACAGCTGGCCAATCCGGTACTGAAAGACAGACAGGAGACAGACAAACAGAGGAACCTTGATGTTAGATCAATTGTTTTATTGAATCTAGTGAGACATTTAAGGCAGCAGGAGGAGGTCATGCCGACATATTAGCAACAAACTGTCCTTATATGCATCTGGAGTTCAATTCTGATGAGGCAACTTTGAATGGAAACAACATGCACTTTGCTTGAAGTCCAACAACTGATTTAACGGTATAGTTTTTAAAGCAGCCATAAAAATAAACACAGACGGGAAAACACCAGGGTTACTGCTTTCACTGAGTGGTCCTGACACCTTGGCACAGTCGCCATAGGGGAAGAAAGCTGCAGGGTATTATGAGCTGTCAGATGTCAGGTCAGGACCAAGCAGGACAACAATAGTAACACTAGCAGCAGCAGCAGCAGCAGCCAGTGAGGTGACCCTATACCACGGCCCCTTGGGGCACATTAGTCAACACCCACATCTTTCACTCATCGCTGAATGACCCACTTGGCCCAAACCAAATCACTTTTTGGTCGCTTTGATTGGCTGGTTTCGTCACACTGCAACTATTTTCCGTACATTTGGAAAACGACAAGCATTAGAGCGAGAGTGCTCCAGGACGGAGATTTCCGACTACTTGTGGGCCTATTTCCGGGCCGGGGGGGAAATAGATATGGCCTTGATGGCGACTTATGCCACTCTGCTGGAATGCCTAGGGGTCATGTAGGACTCTACTGCCACACACACACACACACACACACACACACACACACACACACACACACACACACACACACACACACACACACACACACACACACACACACACACACACACACACACACACACACACAAACAGAGCCAACCAATGATAGCTGTGCTAAGCTCTTGGGGGGAAAAAAAAGGACAAGGACTGCCTGGGATGTTGACTTGTGACTCCATATCCAGCCACAAAAAGCAAGGAATGGAGAGAAGAGAAATTGGATCGTGTGGTGGAAAACAGCAAAGCCAATGTGTACCCGTAAACAAGCTCAGGGTGTAAACTTCTTTCATCACAATGCCAAATTTTTCCATCTGCCGACCATGAGAGAAAAAGCAAAGGGCTGAGGCAGAGTATTCCTAGCTGGAATGTTGATGGCCGTACGTTTCTGACTGAACAGCTGTTGGAGTCGGGCATCATTTTTCCGCTGCAATGACAGTCGCAGGCAGGAGGATCCTGTGTTTAGTCACACAAACACATGGCACACATACAAAGCACAGTGGCAGTGGATGATTTGTGCATGCAAAACAACAATAAGCTGCTCTAATCAATATTACTGTCACTAATGGATCCAATGATTGTATGTATGTAAAAGGGGTTTGAACCCACAGAGAATTATCAACGGTATAGTGACTAGCTGGTGATTATTGTGGAGCTTTTAGCAGCTGAAGAGCCAGATATTTCACTCAGGAGTTGGGGGAAATTGTAACAGAATAAAAAGAGAGTAAACACAAAATCTATTATTGAGTGATAACATGTTGATGTTGAAATTAAACTACGCGGTTTTAAACATTTAGATCTAGTGTTACTACTACTAGAGATCTTTGTTGAACTGCAAGATTATTATAATATGTATGAAGAGATGGACAAGGGCCAAAATCATGCACATGCAAAATACATATTGTGTAAACAGCATCGACGGACAAGAATAGCTGTCACAAGGTGAAACTAAACACCAGGGATACACTAAGGACATAACATGAAGCTGCTGTATACTGCATAGGTACTCATCCAAAACATTTGAGAGCCATCTTTGTCCCTTTGTTTGCAAAAGGGAGTTAGTTATTCAAAGGCGTAGAAATCGGCCGTAATGAGTTGACATTACTTTGTAATTACGCTATCATTTGTTGCATATTTCATCTGTATTCATGATTCACTGTGATCGAGAGTGAGCAGGTCCGTGACTTTCAGACAGCTAAAAGAAGAAGAAGGAGGTACAAATCAATAATTGCATTTCCAGAGATCCCCGTTTGGGCAAAGAACAAAGATGAGAAGTGGTGTGAACAGCACACATGAATCTCCCCGCTATAGACGAAAAGCATTGAAGGCAGAGTAACCACTCGAGGGGACCTCTGAATGCCACTCTGATCACACTGATGGCCAGCAACAGCGCATTAACACAAGGCACCATCTTTCATGTTTCCCATGGCTCATTCAGCGCTCAGACACATTGTGTAAACACGCCAGCTGTGATGATGTTCTTCCTACCTTCCATTGTATTGAGCCCCTGTGGGCCGTCTACCTGATGGCTGCAGCTGATGAATGAGAGGCTGCTTTCATTGTTGTCTTTGGAAATCTTGCTCTGATGACTAGGAGGGAGAAGTGGCTCTTGCTCAGGTTAGCAAGGCCATGAATAATCTTTTTTTGTTATCTCTTTCTATTCATCCCTCAAGAACGTAGAGCCATCGGGTAGGAACCAAGGCTGACAGCCGGGAGAAAAAATGCTTCATCCATGGCTCGGTGCCGTTTTTTCCTCTTCCACCTGTCATTAGATTTATCTACACAGTCAATTTTCTTTATTTCCTTATTTTTTATCCTCACCCTACCTCTATGTCCCTGCCTCTGTGTCCCTGCCTCTGTGTCCCTGCCTCTGTGTCCCTACCTCTGTGTCCCTACCTCTGTGTCCCTACCTCTGTGTCCCTGCCTCTGTGTACCTGCCTCTATGTCCCTGCCTCTGTGTCCCTGCCTCTGTGTCCCTGCCTCTGTGTCCCTGCCTCTATGTCCCTGCCTCTGTGTACCTGCCTGTGTCCCTGCCTCTGTGTCCCTGGTCCCTGCCTCTGTGTCCCTGCCTCTATGTCCCTGCCTCTGTGTACCTGCCTGTGTCCCTGCCTCTGTGTCCCTGGTCCCTGCCTCTGCGTCCCTGCCTCTGTGTCCCTACCTCTGTGTCCCTGCCTCTGTGTCCCTGCCTCTGTGTCCCTGGTCCCTGCCTCTGTGTCCCTGCCTCTGTGTCCCTACCTCTGTGTCCCTGGTCCCTACCTCTGTGTCCCTGGTCCCTACCTCTGTGTCCCTGCCTCTGTGTCCCTGCCTCTGTGTCCCTGCCTCTGTGTCCCTGCCTCTGTGTCCCTGGTCCCTACCTCTGTGTCCCTGCCTCTGTGTCCCTGCCTCTGTGTCCCTGCCTCTGCGTCCCTGCCTCTGCGTCCCTGCCTCTGCGTCCCTGCCTCTGCGTCCCTACCTCTGTGTCCCTACCTCTATGTCCCTACCTCTGCGTCCCTGCCTCTGCGTCCCTGCCTCTGTGTCCCTACCTCTATGTCCCTACCTCTGCGTCCCTGCCTCTGCGTCCCTGCCTCTGCGTCCCTACCTCTGCGTCCCTGCCTCTGTGTCCCTACCTCTGTGTCCCTGCCTCTGTGTCCCTACCTCTATGTCCCTGCCTAATGTCAACCTTTCCTTTTGTAAACTCCTCTGTATCATTAACTCTGGTGGTTGAGAGCTAACATTTTTATTCATCATGTTTGTCAGAGGCAGACTGGCTGGATGAGCTGACCCAAGAAAAATATCATCCTTCTTCTTCTTCTTCTTCCTTTCTTTCAATCTCTTTGTGCAACTCATCTGTTTTAATTTATGTCAAATATGAAGCTACAGCCAGCAGTTACCTTAGCTCAGCACAAAGAATGGAAACAGGGGTTGGTTATATTTCATATGTTTAATCTGATACAAAGACTGGAGAGTAGAAATTACAATTCACCGTTACTGCCTCAAGCCCAGAAATAGACACAGACTTAACCCACCATTAAATACGGAATCATCCTTTTTACACCATAGTTTTTGGATGGATTTTACAAAAGGACTGTTAAATTAATCGCCAGCTATTTTGATAATAGATAAATAAATTCTCTGATTCCAGCTCCTTAATTCTAGATATTTTTTTGTTTCTTTACCCCTTTATGACAGTAAACTGAATATCTTTTAACGAGACATTTGAGGACGTCATCTTGGGCTTTTGGAAACACTGATCAACATTTTCCACCATTTTCTGTAATTTTATAGACCGAAAAACGAATTGATTAATCGAGAAAATAATCAACAGATTAATCAACAATGAAACGAATCGTTAGTTGCAGCTCTACTTTGGACAGAGCAGAGTGTTTCCCCGTTTCCTGTCTTTGTGCTAAGGGCTGTAGCCTCATCTTCAATGGCCAAATGTGAGAATGGTCCAAACCGGAGACGGCCACAAACACACGTCATTCACTGCACGCACAAGTATAAAACAAACATGAACATATCAAAGCGCCCCTCTGTGCTTTTACTCTCAAAAAGCTAATTTCCGAAATGTCAAACTTTTACTTTAACAAGCAGATGAATGTAACAATATCACATGACGATATCAGTTCAAGGTAATGGCAGCAATGTCCTGGTTACATTTAAATGTAGTCCCCACCACACAGGAATTAATGAAACACATCCTGTTCTTTGGAAATGATTTAAGTAAATGAGTATTTTCCCTGGTGAATGCAAAAAAACAATAACAAAAAAAACGACAGTGCATTAAAGAAACATGCTGGTTACAACTAAAACATGCAACAGAGTCGCCATGGCTTGATAGTCATGTACGAAAAGTAAAATAATATTTAAAGATGAAAGCACTGAACCAGTTCTGTGATTAAACTGTGCCGCATACTGCCTCTCTGTTTTAACACAACAGCAGGTGGTGGGGAGCTGTTATTGTGCTGCAGCCAAGTTGTGTGTTAGTGTGAGTGTAAGATAAGACTCCTGACAGAATGCGCACACACACACACACACACACACACACACACACACACACACACACACCCACCCACACTTCTGCATATAAGACAATACTGGGCACAATGCATACATGTAATTAAAATTCAACCAGAGACAGAGTAATTACTGCTTTAAGCGTTCTGTATTCTTGGATAAAGTTTGATGTCCCCTTCAGGGTTGTGTGTCGGGGGGGCAACGGATCATAAAAGCCACGGTTCGTCTTGTATCACGCTTTTCATTCACGGATCGAAAAAGTTCTAAATGTAATCCTTTTAATTTGTTATCGTCATCTATCGTTGTTATTTACATAAAAACACAGAAAAGATTGTATTTTATTGCAAAAAAAATTGGAATATCATAATGAACATGTACTAATTTGTTCTCTAATATCTATTTTTATATTAACATCTCCTTCAAACTGTATATATTCAAGTTTCTCTCCCAAAAACTACAAGATTACATTTGAACACACCGTGATAACGTCATAATTTACCTTCACCCAATATACATTTCTAATGAACAGAGCTGAGCTGATTGTATTTCTATGGGAAAACCAGTTTGTCCACTTTTATTGTTTGGCTATCAGCTAACGGAGCTACACACACACACACAGCTGACTGCAATTTAGTGAAAGTGAATACTTCCTTTGTCTTTATTAAATCGGATGCGATGTGAAAAAAGAAGAGTTTTCATCAATTCTAGGCCATATCACCAAGCCCAGCGGTATCTTTTAACAGCTTTATTTATGAAGTTGTATTCCCTCTGTTCCTTCCCAGATAAATGTTTGTGAAAGCCATCCTTTAGTATCTCGTCTGCCCATATGGTGGATGAATTATTCTGACATCTGAGGGCATCTGCTGCTGTGAGAAGAGGGCTCTTCATATGTATATCTGTGCACCATATTTGTTTACGTTGGCAAAGGTCGATCCTAATATATCAAACCACATGAGAACACCCATATTTCAACACTGGGAACAATGTAGCAGACGATGAATTAAAAAAATAAAACTGCCAACAACAACCAGTCCCCTCTGTGTCGGGAGAGGAAGGTCGCTTCCTCCGACCAAGACTAATACAAACACATCTTCTAATTATCTGATCCATCATGAATATAGTCAATTTGAAAACAGACAATAGAGAAACAAAGGAAAGCCCGCCGGGCTTGTTAAGGTACAGAACTTATGTTTCAGCTTGGTCTAAGTACTCCTGTGGCGCTGCTAATGCTAAACACACACACGTAACACACTGCTAATATCACCAGCTGAACTTAATCAAGGCAATCAGTCAGAGAAAGAGGCACACACACACACACACACACACACACACATGTGCTTGTACTAACGAGAACACAACTCCCACCCACGACTACACATCTAACCTGAATACTTGCCTGAACACACACACACACACACACACACACACACTGCTGTTTCAGCAGAAACCAGGGCATGCTGTTGAGAGCGAGTGCATATGACTGACTGTATTGCTCAACTCACGCTGATTCAGCAGAATGTGAAGGTGAGCATTGATGAATCCACAAGACATAGCATTGCGGGTCACACAGGCAGTATATATAGGAGGACGCCAAAGATGGCAGCAGGCTCAGCCGTGTGTGTGTGTGTGTGTGTGTGTGTGTGTGTGTGTGTGTGTGTGTGTGTAGCCAAAACACGAGTCTATGTCGTGCCACACGTTGTCGTTTCCTAATTGCATTGCCTTACTCAGGAACTCAGTCAGTCAGAGCAGCATGCAAGAGCAACAGAGCGTGACAGCTCTGAGAGCAATATGAGTGTCAGTACGAAGAAGTTCACATTCTACCAGAGTACACCTTTCGCATTTTGAGTAGAGTCAAGTGAATTCATTATGCAGAACTTCTGCTGCATGTATAACATAGATGGCCACGTACTAGCCTATACAGCAGTTATATTTTGTGCTTCTTTAAGGGAAAATTGAAGGGAGGGCGTATAAAACATAAACGTCTGTTGTAGCGTCATAAAATCACCTATTAGATGACCGACAAGCATTTCCCAACATAACATATTCTCTATAAGTACCACATGGTTGACGCACAGCAACAATATCAGAATTCTGTACAGATATTGGTTTTATGTAACCAGGGTTTGAGATGTTCTGCCTCCGCCTCACTACAATAGAGGGGAATTAAATTTGTATCACTGGGTGAAATGCACTCGCACTTTAGTTGTGGCGACAAAGAATATATAGTGTCCGACTGCTGAAATGAATGGACTGAAGTGGAACTGGACATACATAACAGGACTAGACTGAGGGCAGCTGTTTCCCTCTTGCCCTGCCCACTACTCCTGTTCCTCTTCCCTTTTATATCATTCATGTCACTTTCTCCTTCAAGCTTGCCAACATTTTTTTTGCTTCGCAGTACCAACTGTTTCCTCCCCTCCCCGTCTTTGCCTCTTGTCTCCATGCAGGGGGGAGAGCATCATTACGTCAGCCATTCTTCTGATACGACTGGATGAAAGCATTTCACCCCTTTTACCAGAACGCAACTCCTTATTTCAAGCCCTCCGATATTACCTTTGATAATATTTCAGGACCAACATCACATTAGGCCTCGCCTGGGCTGGCAGCGGCAGCAGTATTTAACCGTGAAGCTTTTAAGGACTCGTTGATGCAAGACAAATGCCTGCATGAAAACAAAATGAAATATTATCGGATCATAATGTATGTTGTGCGTGTTTACATACAATTTACATTTATATGCATTCATATATGTCGGATGTCATCTAATAGAAGAATTTGGAACAACACTTCGTTCTCAGATTAATCCTACTAGCTTTGGTGATCTGGGGCGACTATGTGGTTCAATACCTATGCATTGATTGCCATAATTGATCCGAAATAATGACATCCACATCATCCTCAGCCGTACTTTGCCTTTCACACTAATTAGCACGCATGCTAATTAGCTAAATAAGCTAAATAATTTAGCTAATAAGCTAAAATGGTGAACACAGTAAAGAATATACCTGCTAAACATCAGCATACCTGATATATACAGTATACCTGCTGTATACCTGCTGTATAACCAGTATACCTGCTGTATACCTGCTGTATAACAGTATACAGTATACCTGCTGTATAACAGTATACCTGCTAAACATCAGCATGTTAGCATGCTCCTTGTAAGCATTTTAGCATTCTGACAATAGCATTTAGCTCAACGCACCGCTGTTCCTAAGTATAGTCTCAAAGAGCCACCAGCATGCCTCAAGACTTGTGATCCTTAGTCGTGCATGTTAAATCAAAAACCAGCAGGAGATCAAGTGCCTTTTTTGGCATCGGGTGTTTGATGTTTGGCTGCTGACACACACTGTGATGCTGGTTCACGTGACGTACTGAAATCCTGAAGTGCATGGAGTGAGAGAGAAGAGTCGGAGAAAGAGCAGAGATAAAGAATAGTGAGTCACAATTCAAGTTAATGAATGTTGGCAAATTATTTTTGGTTCACTGTCAATTGGTGCTGTTGGATTCAGTTCATTTCGTCATACAAGTCTGTTTATTAATGTCCTTGGCTTCGTTTTAGTACGATGGACCACACGTACACACACCCTCAACACAATACAAACAGTGTTCTCCATTGTTCTGAAACACGGCTGAAAGATAGTCACATGTACCAAGGCCAATCTTTTTTTCATGTTTTTGCCATTTTTCTAGCTTATACAGCAGGATTAATGAGCAAAAATAAACATGATTTGACAATCAAGGCAAGGCAAGTTCATTTGCATAGCACATTTCAACAACAAGGTAATTCAAAGTGCTTCACATAAAACCATTAAAAGCATCAAAACATAAGGCAAAAGAAAAGGAGATTTAAAAACAATTAAGAACATTCATTGCATTAAAACATTAAAAAACAGTGTAAGAAATGAAATACAGTAGTAAAATGCAGAAATGCAGGAAATTGATAAATATATTAATTGAATGTGGTTCAATTAAAGGCAGCAGCAAACAGAAAAGTCTTCAATCTTGCTGAACGCTGCTGAATCAGTCGACTATGAGGCAAGACTTAACCAATCAGATTAGACTATGTGAGTCTTAGTTGGGACATTCCTAGTTTAATTCACAGTCAGTAAAAAAAAGCAGGAGTAGGGAGAGGACAAAGAATAAGCCGAGCCCACGGTGGATGCTGGGGTGTGACACCCATTAGTAGCAACGCCGATTTTTTTGGTTAGTGTCATTTGTGTCACAAACATAACATGCATATGTGGGCACGCACCCAAACTCTGGAACACTGTTTCACCTCATTCTGGAGCTGTTTGATGTGCAGCTGACTGCAACTTAAGAGTCATTCACTCTCCCCGCATGATTTTTTTGTCAATACCTCTTGAGCAAGAAGCAGGTGATTTTATTCCCAGGCCTCGCTCAGCTGGTTGATAAACAACTCTCCCTTCAAGTTACATAAGCCTTCGTTCCCCTCTGTTCCACTCCGTGTTTTGGTACAACTTGAATTTCAAGTTGCTTGGGGGAAAACCATCTCATTTATTATGAATAGCGAGAGAGAGAGCACAGTGTATTTTTTAAAGCACTTTTGAGACGGAAAGAGAGAAGAAAAAGTGAGCATGAAAAGTAGAGCAAGGGAGCAGGAATGAGAGAGAAAAGGATTGACCACAAGCGCTCTCTTTGGTTTGGTCTTGGATACAATATCAGCCTCTCCATCTACTTTCTATGACCTCGTGTTTTATCTGCCTTGATGGAGCCGACTGTAACTCGGAGACGCTACGCACCCTCACCGTTGATGGAACGGGGTAAGCAACTGCAAAAAGAGACGCTTGTTAAAAACCCCAAAAAAAAGGTTGGCATGACATCACACCAGCAGCGACAGGTGCAGCAGAACTTTTTTAAAGTTTGGAAAAAGTATGTCATACATGTGTGTTTACACACGCAGTTTGGCAACGGAAATAAAAGCGCAGTACAATAGCTTGTCAAGCTACCAAACTACCAAAGATGAAACCTAAACAAGTCAATTTTCTAGATCGGTGTGCTATTAGTGAGTGGATAAAATACATTAACAAGTGGCCCAATATTTAGTGGCAAGATATATCCATGTATTTGGTGGAGAACTTAGCATGTAACGATAAACCAGCCAGACATTACGAGCATACAAGCCACTAGATGCATTCATTTTTTATCAACTCAGTCAAATAGTGTTGTTTGGGAGGCTTGATTCAAGGCAGCAAAAGCAGTGGATACTCCTTTTTGAATAAACACAATAAAATAATATGACCAAACATACTCACTGTACTGTTGCAGTTCACTCTGCTTAGAAAAAGGAAGGTACTGTAGTGTTATAACAATCAAGGATTTCTGGTTGGGCAACAACACTGTTTTTGGGATGCGTACACTTTATTCAAATTTCGCATGTTAAAGCTAATTAGCTTATGTTTGCAGAATAAGCTGTTTGGCATTGGCAGAGAAGATTTGGCAAATTTTTCATGGGCGCAACCCACATACTCAGCTGTGCTGCTCATCCCAGAAATGCATGTTCCTTACAAATGGGGCACCGTTTGAAAGGTAACTAAACAGGCTTTCCAACGGTATAAAACTCATTGCCAAGAAGCATCGTTACAACAGAGAAATAATCTACCAAACACTAATCTCCAAACTTTTTGTTCCATGTTTATATATGATGTACACGCACCTACTGGTTCCATTGCCATGTTGAAGTGCTGAACTCTCCATCGACGTCATCACTGAGCCATTTACGAAAGCTGGTCACCAGATTATTAGGTTTGTCAAAACACAGTAAAAATCATTAAAGGTGTGCAAAAATGTAACTCAAATAACTTAATGAGGAGACAATTATTAATTGTGTGCCCTTTAGTAAACTCTTTTCTTCTGTGTCTCAGGGAAAACAGTTGGCTGTGTGGGTCAATTGGTTTCAAATACACACACACACACACACACACACACACACACACACACACACACACACACACACACACACACACACACACACACACACACACACACACGCACACACACACACGCACACACACACACGCTTACTTACTGCACACAAGAGGCCACTCCATCATCAAAGAGATTTGTAATCAGTTGTGAGCTGCTGATGTTCCTATAGTAACCAGGGACACTTGTACCCGCTGTAGTATGTACACTGTGTATCTGTGCACACATGAATACACCCACAAGCGGTAGAAGGATGTGGACCTGCATTTGCATGGATGTGTTTCATGGTCAAAACAGGGCTGTTTAATTGTGAAGCAGCCCTTTGGCATGGCACTAAGAGCCACTCGTGAGAAGGTTAATATCACATATGCAGTTATATTTCACGTTACTTTAATTGTGTTTTGCTAATGACCGGGGTTGGGAGATGATTGGGTGCCAGCGGAGTTGGAGTGAACTTCTCCTTTGAAAGCGAACCCTTTCAAAGAATCAGGTGTCATTCGGACACATTCATGTGTGTTACATGTACGGATTGGGGTCATAACGTATGCGTCAGCAAGGGAGCGGTCTCGTGTTTAGCAAACTGTCATTCAGAGAGAACAAAGAACTCAGGAAATCTATTTCACCCCGGTGACAGCGTAACGTCTGTGAAACAGACGTGATGGAATATGGATTCATCAACATAAAAAGATGCGACGATGGCAGGATGGGTAATGATTAAGTGCCTTGAAGAGTTGTTTATTTTGCTATCCTTTGTTAGAAGGGCACTTGTTGTAGTGCTACGCTCAAGTGCACTCCCACTCGTCTGACCCTCTGTGAGCCTTGGCAATTTACGGTTATCAATAAGGGGCTTCTTTGCGTAGGTTGTCAAGCATGTGTACGTCCATGTAAGCAGAAGCATCATTTCTGTTTGGCAGATTTGTTTCCTATTTTAACACAAGATTGAAGGCTGAAGATGAGACTTTCTTGTGTCGATGGATGTGCTGTAGCAACCTCTTTGGGGGAATCAGTGCCATTTAAAAACAAAAGAAAGCAAATGACTGATGCGCGTCACTCCCCATTATCATATAATGATTCTGATCACATAAACAATCCACCGCCAATGCGTCCTGATACATTGTGATCACATTATAATGTGGCGTGCCCAGCTGGTGCTCTTCTCACACAGCATCTCTCCTACCACCTGCCCCATAACTCTACCGACACATTCACAGTGTGTCGGCACAGCTTCTATTCTCAGTCGCCATTGTTTGTCCTTGTTTAGACAGAATGTTGACAGTAAGTAAGGTTTAGGAGGAGAAGAGCTGGGGTACAAGGGAGAAATGGAGAGACAGGCGATTAAGAGCTTCCTGTTATGAAAAGGTGAACGATGACAGCTTCCCATTAAACTGGAGGAAGTGCAGCCTGCACACACAAACAATCATATAAATGCATTTTTCACACCAGTGTGGTCGCCAAACCTGAACTTGCGAATCGGCCGATATGGGCTACCAATGAGATACAAGCGTATTCTAAAAAATACTCAAAACTCAAGGCTTCAAAGTGGCAGTCCACAAACCGATGGGTGAAGTCACGATGACTTCGTCCACTTCTTATGTACAGTCTATGTAATGAGTTGACAATTCTGTCTGATATCAGGCAATTAACAACATATTCTGTAGTTTAATTTAAAGGACATTGTGTTGTTGGTTTTGCTGTATTCTTTGTTAATCAGTGTGTTGGTATACGTTTGCAGTAGTGTGTAATGCTAGCAGGACTCGACATTCTTGTTTATAAGGGAAATGTTAATGAATGTCCTGACCTTATCCAGCTATAATGAGCAGAGCTGATCCAAGCAAAAATGTCCTCACATTGCTTGTGCACATTTCATTAGATACTGCAAAATAAATAATATCTTTGGGGCTGATTTTTCCTGGAATTAGAGTAGTGTACCCAGGTTCTTAGAAAGTGGCAACGTGTGTGTTTGTGTGTGTGTGTGTGTGTGTGCGCGTGGAAGAGACCATTAAAAACATGTCACCGCTTATTCTAACCCCACAGGACCTCTGTTTGAAGCTCAGTGCTGCAATGTGTGGCGTTTCAGACATAGCCAGAGGCAGCAGCAACAGAACACAACAGATGACAAGCAATGGTATGACGTCTCAGTCTCCTCCGTCATGGTGTCTGGTACATCTTACTCTGGTCAGAATGTCCATATTTGATTGGCTGAGCTGCATCACGTGATGTGATTCACAACCCATCAGCCTCTGCTGGCTGTTAAGTTTCGTTACACGATAGTCACGTGCTCGCCCGCTGACTAATCACAGCACACTCTGCACCTCGCGGCAGAGCCTGTACACGGACACTGAGCGGCATGTAATGCTGACGTCATTATAGGACGGCCCGCCACTGGCTTAATGCATTAATTAATGAACACCGTAAACGAACACAAGAACGGCCGGTCAACCGGCGGTGAACAGCTGTTTATGTGGTGTGTCTTCCGTCACTTCTTGTTTCCTTCACCTCCGGTTTCCTTCACCAACTGGGTCCTAAATCCCTCCATGTATCAACGTACATTCATAACAAATACCACACATATTACGGTAATCAGCGTTGCATATGTGTCTGACCTAAATACCTTTTGTTGTTCAGTCTTTGTTCATCCTGCATCGCTCTTTTCTGTTCTTTAATGTAACGTTACTGGCGCAACAGAGCTGTTAGCTCCCAGCGGTTAGCAGACTGTTAGCAAGCTTTACCCAGCATGCAGTTCGGCGGAGAAATTTCATAAATGTACAATTATTAATGCTACAAATTGTTTATCTGTCACAAACTGTTGTGTCGTGGTGTTTTGCCCTGTTAAAGAGCATTAGTTGTGGGTTGTTAATTGTTGTTATAATAATTGTTGTTATAAAGTAAACCATGAGTAGGGTTCCCACTCAATACTGGTAAGACAACTAGCTCCGTCCGTAGCACTCCTAGCGGTGAACAATATATTTTGCTGCCTGTTGAAGAGCAACAGAAGTTGTTCCGGCTGTGCTATGACGGTATATGAAAAATTCATATCGTACGGGAAATTGAAACCGGTATACCGCCCAGCCCTAGTAGCAGTGTAATAAATAAAACCTTGGAATCTGTAGAGTAAATATTGTGTGGTGGGTTAAAATGTGAAGAGAAAGAAAGAGAGCAACACAAAGCAGATATTACGACATAGAAGTGTATGCTTGACTCTCTCTCTGCTGTATATCATCTCTGTGCGGATTTGCCACTGCGTCACTAATCCAGTGCACCAAAATCTAACCCCCCCCCCCCCCCCCCCCAATTCATAACAAACACACGCAGAATGATGAAGCACACTAACATGACAATGTAGGAGCCTGGATACGAAAAACATATCGCATTTATTGTCTGCAATTGCCCATTGTTCGCCAAAAGATGAGCCAAGCCGACCACAACGTAATGCACTGATAAACGTAAAGCCAATGTAGCTGGATCCCAAAAAAATGTATTACACAGAAAACAGCAACAGTCTGACTCGGAAAGAGAAGAGCTCAGCTGGAGAAGAGCAGAAAATTTGCTTTAATAGCGAAGCCGTAATCTCAGACAAGGCTTGTGAGAGCAACCTCGAAAATACCACCAGGGTTTCAATTACCCCCACAGCGGGTTCTCATTCAGCGCCGTCCTATGAGCTGGCAGGCTGGCAGCTGGATAGAAGTCAGGCAAATGGAAGCAATTTAAGGAATGGTATGCAGATAAATAACCAAACTGACTGATCACTATCAGTTACAACCTGAGGTAGAACATAAGAAAGCAATGTAGAATCGACTGTTGAAGACGTACGTGAACAGGCACTGAGTACAGACCATTGCAACAGTCCAGCAGAGGAAGCAACGAATAAAACGGAACATTGGAAAACAGAACAGCAAACTACAGCAGGATTCAGCAAAGACGGGGCAGAGAACCACTCCATTGCATTCTCTTTCTTTGATTTCATGTTTAAATCCACACATGCCAATTTCAGGAGTTGAAAATGTACTCCACCCCAGTACAGCATATCAGCTGAGCAGATGTTGGAGCGTACAACAGTGAAGTGAAAGTAGTGAATAAACTATGATGGGTCTGGACTGATGGCTCTGTTGATAGTAGTAGTGGTTTAAACACTAGCACTGATTTAAAGTGTAATTAAGCTCCATTTGAATGACTCAGGGGGTTCATTTACTGCCTTTATTGAACAATGATGGCGAGCAGACACTTCCCCTGTCTTTTATCAGAGCATTCTCCAAAGCTCATTACTCAGGATCTGATCAAGGAAGCGGTGAGAGTAATTCAACTGTTGCCCAGGTGCAGAATAGACGGTCTCAGTTCTTTAGCCAGCGAATGGGTAATTAATTGCAGAAGAAACGGCACGTTGATTTATGAGGCAGAGAAAACTCTGCTCCGTGTAGTGTGAAAACAAATGTGAGAAGGAATCCTTCGTAGCTGTATGTGAGATTTGGGCGGTACTGAAGATTAGTTGTGGCCTGTATATCCATTCATCAGATATACCGGGTTTCATTTCCTCAACAATATGAATTTTTTCGTATATCGCCACACCGGTGAATAGCGTGCTGATTCCTATTAACGTTAACTTAAATTATAGTGTTCATTCATGTATTTTAAAACATTTTGTTTTGAAAAGGAAGCAATGTTAAAGTTGTTGGCCTATCTAACTTATTCATTTAAAAGTTGTTGTTTTTTTTACTACGTTGCAGTGTGCACAAAAAAAGGCTTATTCTGCAACTGTTTCATGCATTCTGATGTCTTCATATGTTGTATAATGTATTTTGTGGGGGGGGGGGGGGGGGTAAGCTACCGTATAGTAATTAAAGTCTTAATATATACATATTGACATTTAAATGTTTTTTTAAATATATATTCTAAGTCGTCCTGGCAGTATAATAAGCACTATACACCTATTAAAAGGCCCAGTCATGCAGACAAATAAATAAATAAAGTACAGATGCTCAATAACAACTCCAGAGGCCAAAACAAAATCGTTCTGAATTAGACAGACTCTCTGAGAACTGGCAGATCATCTCAGTGAGCATCTTTCTCTCCGTCTGGCGTGAGAGAGCCAGGTCTAACTAACAGGCTTCTCGCTAGTCCGAGCACAGAGTCTCCACTCTGGGGACGTAACGATGTTGGGTGTGAGCCTTGTTGTCTCAGTATGCCGGGGACACAAACAAACATATGGAAACCCCCAGAGACTGACCTTACACTGGCTGGCTGACGTCCCCTCAATCGAAACAAGCTGCTGTCTCCGAAGCACGTTCCACGGCTTAGTGGTACCAGCGCAAGCTCTACAATAACTCAGAGATCATTGAGAGAGAAAGCCATGCACATCTGTTCAGTCATTGTTGATTGAAGTCGCTGTTTAATTACATTTTTAATTCTTAAGTCGTCGCTTCCAGACTGATAATCCATCCAACACAACTTTTCTTTCTGTGGCTACAACATGACTCCACGATCACGGAGAATGTCAGCATGTGGGTTTGTGTATGTCCTATGTTACTCTGGCCTCTCTCTACTATTAAAAGTGATTGTGATGATCAAATCCCCCCCCCCCCCCCCATCAAACTGTCATATGTTTAACGTTATAGAGTTATAAGTCTCACCAGCTTATGCACAAAATGAACAGAAACAAATGTGCAACAGAATACTCCGATCCTTGCATATTGTTGGCATTGAGGAAGAGAGTGCTGCAGTTACATGTTCTTGTAATAGTCAACTGAACTGCATTACTACCATGAAGAGATCATCATGACGGCGTCTCCAATTTTGTTTTCTCCGCAGTGCAATAATGTAATCGCCTCCTGAAGACTTGTAGATTGTTGGTAATGAAATTCCTGATCTGTGTGTGCAACAAACCCGTCCACTTCACTAACGGACTCGTATTTATCTGTGCCCGGTTACCACAAAACCTCTCAGGCTAAGATTGCCTCATTTTCGTCTCAGGATGCCTGAAGACCAGTTGTCGATACACCGGTAGTCACTATCACGATTCCTTAGGATGTTGTAAGGGAAGCCGCTTGATCTCCACGTGTTTAGCCGGAGCTACTTGAGTAATCCTTTAAGCTTTGCTAGAGCATCCTTAGTAACCACTTTCCAAAGCACATTTGAAGAAACTCACATCAGTCTCTTTCAAGTGAACACGACTGGACCAACTGGACAGATGTTATAGCTACTGTCAATAACGAAACATTCGTGTTTGGACTAGCAAGCTCGTTAGCCATGTGGTTTTGTTGAAACTCACCAGTTTTGTCGACTCCCGTCATGTTTGGCTATCTCCTTTCTTGCGGTCACAGTAATATTTTAATGTTCCTTTTAATAGTTTTTTGTCCGTTACTTCTCTTCTGCTCATGCGTATCTGGGTTTACTTTGGATTACGTGCTTGTACTTTCCACATTCTCATCTTCTGTCCACTTTGGCTTTCTTTTTCTTTTCGTATTCTCTTTGTAATCCATTGCGGAGAAACTAACTCACATTGACAATAATCCGAACATTAAAGGATGATGATGTGAGTGAAGCTTACCCACGGCAACTGAAGTGCACGTAGACATGTGCTGTATATCGTGACAGTAACCAAGCCTTCGTCTAAAACCAAACAGCAAGTAGACAACCTGAGCTTAGGGAAATATTTGGCAAAAAGGACAAACTTAAGTTTGAAACTTGAGGTAGTTTATTATGCAACTGGGCACTAAAGAGGAGCCTGTTTCCCTCATGCTGCAATGGCATTCAAGGAGATTCTGATTTGTGACTCTTCTGATGTGTCAGCAATGCATAGAATATAACCCGGACTCTCAGGCACTAAATGGATTACTCATCATAAATCCGGTATACTGACTCTGTGAGATGAAGATGCGTTTCTATCATGCATCCAATTTTCATAGAAGCCCATAGCAGTAATTTGCGTGCCAAGATGACGGCACCACTGAAATTGATATTGACCACATGTCGTCGGTTGCTGCTGTGTTGAATTAGGAAAGAAGAGAAAGTGTTTTTTCCCCCTTTGACTTTGTTTGCATTAGAAAATAGTTTCCATCACCAGTTTTTCAAACTCTTCTGAGATAATCTCTCTCACACACACACACACAAACACACACACACACACACCAATGGATAGACTTCAGGAGAGGCTGTTCAAGACTCTCTGATTAAAAAAGGTACAGATTTCATCCTCACCCAATCTAAGAACGCAACAATGAGCTTGCTTCACCAACAGCACAGCTGACTAAGACACATGTAATGGTGGTGCAGTATAGTGACTCTTTGAACCACACTTATTCACCCTTCAGGTGGGAGCCCATGTCACATCATAAACTGGGTTAAATGGGGTGTAAAACCTTACAGTCGCAGTCTCAATAAAACACCTGCTGGAGCATCTGTTGTTTGGGTTCAGGCGTGAAACATTTAAGAAGGTAGGACTGAAGGAGAGGCAGGGGCGGGACGAAGCAGAAATCTAAGAAACACAGTCACAACTCAGTTGAGCGCTGAACATTTGGAAAAATACTGTATCTTATTTTGCATCCTAAAATGTCAAACCACAGCAGCAATCCTTGATGGTGGTGCTGTTTCTGTGTCACTGTGACCTGAGGGCAACTTCAGCCTGCAGATGCTTCTCTCCCTCATCCGTTCTTCACCCCTACCCGTCTCCAAACACAAACACTGTGTGAGAAAGTGTCTCTACGGATGAAAGGCGACCAGAAATGTGCATTAAATAACTGCATTCCGGTCATTTAGCCCTGAGACGGAGCGCTGTGGAACACATGCATCAATCAAAACAATTACATGCATTCAGAAATAAGTACAAAGGTAAAAGTCATGTTAATATATACGACCATGTGGCCGATAAAAACACAATGTTGTTTGGAGGAGAGGAGGCAGAATAATAGCTGTGAACACAGAAAGCAATTTGCGTCCACACACATTACTTATCACCACTTACAAAGCATGCAATCACAATCCAGACACTCAAAGGAAAACAGATGCACGATTTGTCCATCGCTTCCAATAATAACACGCGTCCCTCTGCTGCTGCTGCTGTACAGTCTCTCCTAAACGGCATGACTTCCCTTGAACACATAAGGGCATTTTAGGCGAAAAGAGAGACAGCCGCAGCTCCACCCGGTGGTTGCTCTTTGACCGCACCTCGGATACAGGGGCGCAATACGTCCTTTGGTGCAAAATGACACACGCATCACTGACAACTTTGCAAGATTACGGTTTGATAGTAAACAAAACGTGCGGACCTGCGATTCTGTGGCTGTTAGCACACGCATTTGTGATGGAAGAGCCGCCAATCAGCAGACAAGAGAGGGACGCAAAACACGAGGAAACCCAAGGAAAACTTCACCTACCTCCTCCACTGTGAGGGGCATGCAGATGCGGTACTCCTTCATCAACATAGTCCTTTGTACGACGGTGATGGCAACGCAGAGGAAGGTGTAGTAGGTTGTCGGGCTTCGGTCTGGAGTGCGATGCTGCAAAGTCAGTTATTTCATTGAAATCATTTGTCCAGAGAAACGAGGCAACGGAGTTCCACAAATGCACTAAACCCTTCCTCACTCGTGCATCAGCAGCAAACCCCCCCCCCCCCCCCCACAACGTGAAACGCGCTATGCCTACGTGAGTCTCTACACGCCAGGTCCGAAGTACAAGGGGGTCTTTTAAGGGTTAATTGTACCCTGCAGTCGCCAGTTTGTAGAAACTAATCCAACAGCATCTATTTGGTTTTTTTCGGGTAACGTCTGCAGGGTGGAAAGTGTACCGAAATCACACCAAACTCCCAAAACAAGTCGCTTTGAACCCGCGCAGCTTGAAGCAGCTACTTGTAACCGGACGAATATTGGTCCTGTCGTCGCAAACACTCTTCATTGAACCGTGTGCACGTTGAAAGGAGCTCCTCGCGTGCACCAGTGTGTCTCCCTGCTCTTTCGACAGAGCTCCGCTCAGAGATGCGCAGCGTGGATACGCTGCGTCAAGTGAGCGCGCGCGAGAGAGAGAGAGAGAGAGAGAGAGAGAGAGAGAGAGAGAGAGAGAGAGAGAGAGAGAGAGAGAGAGAGAGAGCAATGTGCAGGAACCACGAGGATGTCACTGTAAAACAACGATGAAACCTTTGAGATATTGTATAACAAATACAAGTCATGTTAAAAGTCGTATTGCTCATTTGTTTTGTTTTTTTAGCAGCTGTTCAATATTGGCCTTTTGCGTCAAACATTCAGATCTTATTGCCATGTAGGATCGGAAGTCCTTCGTGTTTTTGTAGCTCGTTTAACTTTCCCTCCACAGCCTCAGAGCATAAGGATTTCAAGCATCTTTACAATTTTCAATTTCAGTTTACAAAAAAAAAGGATGAAAACTTTTATATCAGATAAGTGAACCGATGTTTAACCCTTCGTGTGATATATTGCATTTGTATCTGACAAAGCCTCGGTCTAGGTAAGCTCATGAAATGTGGTAACAGTGTGCAGCACTAACTATGTTTCATTATTATATATCTGTGATATAGTTTGTTTCTTTTCTGTATTGTCATAAATTAAACAGCACCCCTTTATTTGACTTGTGAGAACCATTTGGTTCATATATATAGGTTAAAATGATATACAACATATCACCTATAATATAATATCGGATAGGATATAGGATTATACATGAGACGTCTATATACAGGCTCATCATGTCTTGGTTCTGACCCAGGACTTGTAGTTTTAGAGCTGACCTTGGTTCTGAACTGGAGCTGACCATGGTTCTGAATTTAGACAAGATTAAAAATGTGCTGTTTGAGTAAACGTTTTCCACATAACTTGAGCCAGCTGTGTGATGATTTAAAACAAAAAGTTTCCTCTCATGTCTCTAAATATAATTTAATGCCACTTTCAAATAAGTCAACCTTTAAAACTGGTTTATACATTATAACCAATGGCTTTATTTATGTTGAATAAAATATTTGATGATTCTTTCTAGATCATGTCTAAGTAATTGAGAATAACTTTGGGGATGCCTTATACTTTATACTTCTGCAAACAGAGCAGAGCACAATAACATGCAGTACTCTTTTCAAACGGCAGAGGTCACCAGAGACCGTCACTTTAGTCAGACTTGTAGCGAAGACAAGCACTTGGATGACATACATTTAAATTTACATTTTTGGAACATATTATAATAACCACCATTAATATATGATTGACTTAACTTAAGGTGATAGTTATTTTACTGATAAGAAACTAATGATTATTAATGCTATAATTAATTTTTATTCAATAGCAAATGTAGTTACTTGATATGTGTTATTTACTGCAGAGAGGGTCCACAGCATCTGCATGTTTTAGTATGTTTAGGACCTTTTCCCCCTAATATTATAAACAATATGTCATATGGAGTTTGATTTTCACACCAGCAGTAGGCTAGTTTCTAAGGTTGGTTCTTTTTTTCAGGTCAACTAAATTAAGAATGAGTCAAACTGTCTCTCATTCGTTTTGCATAAATCAAGCAGCAGTGGAGTGTCAGTGTTGTGTGAAATCAACTTTTCCCCTCTTTGCTGCACAGGAAGGAAACAGAAGTTCTTACGTCTGAGCTCAAGAGGGTGCAATCTACTCGCATGTGTATCTGAAATACATTTCCCACACGGTCAATGTCACAGAACAAGACAGTGCAGAGGCACCAGCACAGATTTATTGTGTTCGTGGAGAGTGCATTAACATACCACACATGAAGGCCATGATGTGTGATCCAAAGAGCAACTCTCTCACCATTATCAAAAGCATGCACACACACACACACACACACACACACACGCATCACTGTCAAACTTTCTGGATCAAGTTAAAATTGGACTGAGCAGCTGAAAACAAACTGGTGATGTAATAATAAATAATATAAACATTATCATACGTACATATATATTTTAACTTTAGCACATAGTGAATTTAATCCGGTATGGTCACAAAACATGCACTCACTTTATGCATGCAGTGCACACACTCACACCGTCACACACAGATTAGTTCAAGGGCCGAACAACTGCCTCAGATTGGCGGTCGATGCACTCTGTTAAAGTTATCTGAAATCTGTTCAACGTACTGTTCTCCAGCTGAATTCATTATATGCCCACACACAAGGCACACTCTAACACAGCGATTCTCAACTGGTGGGTCGCGACCCAAAAGTGGGTCGCGGGCCTTTGCCTGACAAAAACAAAAAAAAAAAAGTTTATTTTGAAGGGCATTTTTTATGCAGCGGAATTATTCCCGCATTTACGGAACTTGTTCAGCGTGCAGGAAAAACACCGACCAATGCGTTGTGAATCACATCATATGATGAAGCTCAGCCAATCAAATATTAGTATTCTGACAAGTTTCCTGACTTGAGTGAGATACACACACCGTGACACACGGGGAGAGGCGAGGAGAGAGAGAGAGCAGAGCAGGACTGTTGAAGTGAGAGTTGTGTAAGTCAAATCATAGGATGATTTCCAAAAGAGAGAAATATCCAGAGAGACCAGAGTCATTAGACTCTGACTGGACAGACTCATAGGTGAATTCTTCAAACACTAAATTCTCTTTTCAGTAGATGAGACAAATATAATATCGTGGCTTTTTCACTTCACCCTGAATGAACTGAATTGAAAGCTGCAGGGCAATTCAGTGAAAATAATTTTTCTAAATTGAATTTCGTTACGTAATTTATTTTTTAATCCAGCCATTATTTTACTTGACATGAGAAGAACATTTATTCATGTATTTCTATGTATTATTTATAATCCATCCAGTTAAATTTGAAAAATGAGAATAATATTTGTTAAAATATAATTGATGTGTACTTTCTTTATTTGATTTGACAGTTGTTTACTACACAGAGACGTTACTACTCCTAGACTTCTTGAATATAGATAGTCGTGGGTCCCGGCTTGTCATTAAGGGGTGATGGTGGGTCCCGCAGCCAGACGAGATGAGAACCACTGGTCGAACACACACACACACACACACACACACACACACACACACACACACACACACACACACACACACACACACACACACACACACATAAAACAGAGGCCTTTTTTTTTTGTCCAAATGCCACAAGACATTATGCCAAGCATTTTCTGGTGCCATAATGACACCTGCTACAGTGAGGCAGACACACATGTCTGCTCACACACACACACACACACACACACACACACACACACACACACACACACACACACACACACACACACACACACACCAGACTCTGTTTATTCCAGCCGGTATCACAGTGTAGGCGGAGAGGACGAAACTGTTGCTAAGAGACCTGGCTTCCTCGCCTCTTGCCGCTCAACATCATTAGTTGGCCTTTACTGTCACTTTCCTAACCTCTCAGCCCATCAGTCCACTGTTACTGTGGAGAAGGGAGCTTGTTTCTCCCGTTGCCCAATAGTGGGGGTTGGGCTGGTGCCAAAACTAATCAGGGCTTTGTTGGAGCCATCGCTCTGGGAAAGAAAACACTGGTGCTAGGTGGGCGTCACAGTCCGTCTTAATTATTGCATTACATCCAGGTGAATGGAGGAGGGGGGGGGGGTTATTTTACGCTTCATTTGTGTTAACAGGGAATGTCTAGTTTGGCATGATTGAATTCATTCAGAGGCGAGGAAGTGGCTGGAGTGTGTGTGAGGTGAATATATGCGACTGCTGCTCATCAGCATATGATACACGCATGTATACACACACACACACATCCCACACTGTATATACTCACAAACTTCAGTACACTTGTTTCAATATAAGTGTGCTGACGTGTGTCACCAGTGAGGTGGCAATTGAGAGTTGAGTGGTGACATTAACGGCGAGAGCAATTTTGAAGACAGAACACCTTATGAGGGATGTTACGAGGTAACGTTGAGATAAACTGCTGTGTGTCTCCACTGCTTGGCTGGAGCAAAGCGGCACTTTCTGCAGTACAGCACTTCTTCTCTGCTCCCTTTGGCTTGATGTTAAAAAAGGGACTAAAGAGACTTTGATTGGTACTTTGAAGTACATACTGTGGTGTAGTGTAGGTTATTCAAATATTATAAGTAAGAGTTGGGCGCCAGACAGGAGAGTCGTCAAAATCATACACCCGTCACTTTAAAAATGTGGATGTAAGCCAGTTTAAGGAATTACAAAAATAAGAGAATCCAAGGAGGCAATAAGCAGGCCAAAGGGCAACGCAAAATTAGATTGAATTATTTGGATTACGATTGAGGATGGAGTAATGCTTTCTGCAGGTCCAACAAAGACAAGGAAGTCCACAGCTACATCCAAGCAGGTTAAAAAGAGATAGAACAAGACTGTTGCCTACGACAACCATTAAATCCAGTCGGTTCTTGAAACGACATGCCACTCTGTTTACTTTTGAGCGAAGATATCAAGCAACTGAATGAAGACTTCGATGTATCTCCTTTAGCTCTCACTCACAGGTGCGTCTGATTTATGTCTCCACCTTCCTTTCCTGTCGAGGTTGGAAAGAGACATTCTGCCCTTTTTCCTTCCCTTCTTCTCTGCTAACACCACATTCTAATAAATACAGAAATCAAGGGATGTCTAACCAAAAGTATAACAAGCATCTTCTTATGAGGAAAGCAGCGGGATAGCTCTCCCCCCCCCCCCCCCCCCCCCCCGAGTTGAAACGTTTTCTTCAGGGCAGCTGTGTTGATTTAACATAAATACACAATGGTTGCTGTGGGAAGGAGCTGTAGAGCGCTTGTTCAGAAACAAGACAACAGAAGACAAGCGGCACGAGAACGCAGCATCCTCGCCCTCATCTGCGGCTGATTTTACAAACTGAAGATGAGATTTTTTTACCAGCACGTCGCTCTCAAATGGCTCATCTTCTTTTGCCACATGTGCTCTCGTCCCTCTCGTATATCAATCATGCAGATGCAACCTTTTAGGACGAGGATCGACGCATTGTTGTCGACACTGTTTCCATGGATACACTGAAATCCAATCCGCTTCTCGGCGTTTCCTGCTGGTCTGGAACCCAAACATGTAGGGTGCTTTAAAAAAAAAAAAGAATTTACCAATCGTATATGAGCCAGGCACCTATAATGTGCCTTTTTTTTTCATCCAGGTCATTTCAAATTTCCCTTCTCCCAATCTTGAGGGTCAGACAGCCATCGAGGTGGAACGCTCATTTCATTTAGAGGCCGAGATTGTCTCTTGCATAATGTATAATGAAATCTGAACTTATTGCCAGTGCAGAGATATTGCTGTGGGAGATGTGGCATCTTTTTTTTCATCTCTGGGCTCAGCTTGCATTTCTCCTCTAAGATTAAACGACAACTGCTCAATATCACAGCTATTAGGGTGTGATGTCGGAGGAGAGTGCTTTGAGACGGGTGCGTATATGAGTCTGTCTCCTCGTGTGTATGTGCACATATATGTGCTCGTGCACATGACCAGAATGTGCGACATGTTTTTGTTTCGCCACAGTGGATGCGGTGCATTTCAGGGCTGCTGATTATCACCCGGCTCACAGCCGAGCTACTGCCTCCATGTCACTATGGAGACACTGGTTGCTATACATCAGCCAATCAGTGCGGAGCAGGAGAAGTTAAAAAGTGAGTCTGTTTAAAGACTGTCTCCGTTGTTTGCCCGCACGCTCAGGGAAGTTAATCTCCGTGAGTGTCAGTTGTATGTCTTTTCCTCTCCGTTGATGGGTTTCCATCCACGTTATTCTCTTGACATATGATGCTGTATTCAACACGATGCTCTCATTATTGTGAAAAAGTTTTCACCGCCACTTGAAGCGGGGAAGTTGTTTTGTCGATGAAGAAATCTTTTAGAATGACACATTCTGTGGACTTGTTAGTTCAGTTAGAAGTTCAAATTCACCTGTTGGTTGGATGGAAAACGTATCTCGTCTCTATTTCTGTCATTTTCATGCCTTGTGAGCCAGAACACACCATGTGAACAAACTGACATAATGAAGGTGATTTGAATATTCATGTTACTCATGTACCTTAAAACTGACTTTTTTCCCAACTGTTGATGTGATTTTGCATTGTGACTTACCAAACTCACTGTACATAGCAATGTTGCAGACTCCCCACATCTCAGCAGGTAAATTGTTATTATATTGAAACACATGCATGGCCAAACATTGAATAATAAAGTGACCATTAAGAGGATTATGGTTGCCTTTTGAGGGATAGCGACAGTACAGAACAATGGCAGAGCAGCAGGAAGAAGCTGAAAGAAAAGCTGAAGAAAAGAGGACGAAAAAAATAGTTCCAATAAGTAAGGATGTGAGAGAGAAAGAGATGGGAAAGGTGAGTTAATGAACCTTCAGATGGGGGCTAATGAGGGGCTGTGTAGACCTTGATGAAAGTTAGACACACACACACACACCTCCCCTCAGCCTTCCTCCTGCTTCTCACCTGTGGAGTGGGAACAAAGACACGCCATGAATTGATGAGTTCCTTCCTCCAGTATTACTGATGTTAACAGCTTGCCCCTAACTGTTCAGGCTTGGGCACAGACCGCTTCTTATTTACAGAATTACGGTTGCTTGAAGTTTAAACCGCTGGCGTGACCAGAACCTCTTTGTCCTTGTTGACGTTAATGCACTGAGAGAACCAAAAGTGTGCTTTGTGTCAACTCTTTCACCCTTCCTCTGCTCTTTGACTGTGAGTGGGAGACCAATACACCTCAATTGCTTTGCATTTTACCTTGTCTTGTAATTGAGTTGCAAAGACTAATTTCTAGATGGGACTTTTCTAATGGGGGAAATGTCTTTTTTAATACATTGATCGATCCTCCGCTTTCCAAATGGCCTCTGAAATGACATTTGTGCGTATGGAGTTGAAGTGGCAGACAGAGGATGGCGATGGTGATGTAGGTGAAAGGGTTTCACCGCAGCCATCACCTCCCAGGAAACGGTTTGTTGTCGTTGATAGCCACGCTCGCTCACCTGCATCAGCCCCAAACGCAGCGGATTAATAATGTAGCAGCCTCGCTTCTCCGAGAAACACCAATGATTGGATTGAAATCTGTCTGTCGCTCTGTGTGCCTCTCCTCTTCCATTCGAACATAGAGTATACACATGCATGCACACACACACACACAAAGGTGATCATACATGCATGCCACATTTGGAGACACATACTAGATGTGAGGAAGTTGACACACGAGACACACACACATTCCTGCGCACACAGCTGCCCAGATGTGCAGGCAAATGTGACACGTGTCTGTTTCTTCATGGATGTTCTCCTCATTCGTCTAATTCCATCCAGTGGGAAATGAAGGGCTGAATTGAATCTGAACAGAACTGTTTTGTCTTTTACAAAGCATGACAGAGCAGAACATGTCTCACACGACACAACCTTTCAATTTGATGTTGTTGTGGGAGTGGATGATTGTTGGACTCAGCTCAGAAATGTATCAGATGTGTGTTAGCAACTGTTTGTCTGCCTGTTTCTCTGTCAGTTACAGTTTGTCTTTCATGCAAATAGAGTTTGAGGTTAGGCTTCATGTCGACACATGCCATTTGGCCTGACTGGAGCTCCCTGAGATATATAAGAAGTAAAAAAAACCAGCCGATGCAGAATGCTGCCATGCAACAGCTGTTTCAGAATAATTTCAACCCTGCGTGATAAAACTAGTCCAAATCATTTTGAATGTGTCACACATGAGATCCAGATTCTAAACAAACATCATACATATGTAAATGTAAGCCCTGTAGTTTCATGATCCAAGCGTGAAGGATTCAAACGTTATTTAAAGCTTTTATGTTGATATGAAACCAGCAAAACATCCTTCAGTGGAACTGCGAACCATTCGACATATTAGCAAAGACAACTGCAACCTGTGACAAGAAGACACTGCTTTCTTTGTAAGGGGGTTTTTGTGTTGTATTTTATACGCTTATCACATGTTTTTAAATATAAAATCTTAACTTGAAAAGTAGCTACAGCTGATACTGTAAATGTTGAGTAAAAAGTACACCATTTACCCCTGACATGGAGTAGAAGTCAAAGTAGGATGACACGGCAATACTCAAGTGTTACATTTAGTTTTCAGCTCAGTGCATTTTGTTTAAAAAAAACGTATACTTTCCTTTCACAGGCAACATTTGAAATCACAAAATGTCACAGTGTGTCTTTTCAAGGTTATGGGATTGAGATTGTAGGTGAATGAAATGTAGAAAGTAGAGCGAGACGAGTACGCCGACAGAAAGGTGGACGACGACCTGAAACAACACCTTCAATAGGCGGACAGATGGAATTAAATACACGTTTTAAGTACTCATAGCTGTGACGCACTAACTTGATGCAAATCAAGAGAAAGTAAAAATAAAACCGGTGCTAAACAGAGTTGATCACACGTGGGTGGACAACCTCGTGGGATAAATCAACATGTTGGAATAGTGAGCCATGCTTTAATCCCATTCACATTTTCTTCATTAGATATATCGTAACAACTAACAACTTCTGTCAACCCTGAAACACCTATACGCATGTTACGGAGGAAATGCCCTTTAGCCACGGTTGCCACAGAGCCAGAGGAGGCTGTGGGACGGCGGCAGGTGGACGAGAGGGGGTTGTGACAAGCTGAACCGGAACATTAGGAGACTGAGCTCTGATCAGCTGAGGGCACAGAGAAAACCTCTGTGCTTGAACCTGAAGGGAGTGTAGCTTTGTGGGAGACCTGAGGTGAGTATCTGTGTGTGTGTGTGTGGCACTAAAACATGCAAAAGGATGATGCTCAATATTTTACTAAAAAACAAAATCCCACCGGCACCAACAACTCCAACAATTCAAACCTCTTGAGGGAAACCAGCCATCATTAACGCCACTCTGCCCTCTTCTCTCTCTCACGGTCACCATGGAGACTGCGAAGCACACATAAAAAGCAGGCAGATACTGTGTAATGAGAAAAAGTAAAATTTAGATTGAGAAAACTTTTGGCTGTACTTACGTGCTCTCCTCCCACGTTGTCCACGAGTGACTCACCGGCCGGCACGATGGAGACGAGAGTGAGAAGAATTGTCGCTCCGCAAGCGTCATTCAAAGGTTCAGTGGGCACTTTTTTCTTCATCTCTTTTCACTCTGACCTGAAAGGCTGGCGTGAATGTAACATGTTTTCTTTTTTGGGGAAATGTAGGTTATGTGTCATTCTTATCTTTGAGACAAAATTGACCCAAGAGCTGAGACCCCCTCGACGATCAAAACACATTTAAGTGTTTCCATCGCACAATGCATGAGACCTCAACTTCAGACTTCCGGTCTTCTTTGTGCAGGTGGACTTAATTGCTGCATACTAATTCTGGCTTATTCATAAAGGTTTTGTGATGAGCTTCCAGCAGCATCTACTGTAACAGAAGTTAGATAACCGGAGTGAAGTAAACAGTGAACTCTAAATTCAAAAAGATGAACAGAATGAGACTGGACAGTTTAGTTTTTCTCTGTTGATGTGATTTTAAATGCCTGTCTGCTCAGTCACAACTTTCAGCTTTATCAGCAAACTAATGTCAGGCTCCTGTTATTCTCCACTTCTTACCTGATATTGCTTCATTTTCTTGTGCAACACCAAAATTAAAGACAAAGAGACTTAGACAAGAGGAAACACAGAAATGACTCTCACACTATTGCTGTTTGCTCCTAAAAAACACTTTTCCAAGATAGGTTGTCGTCTCAGTGATTGCTCGCTGCCGGCTTTGTCACGGTACTATTCATTACTTCCTGTCCCCGTTCTTCTATCTTACATAATGGAAAAAAAACATAATAATAAACAAATCTTTTACTCCACAAGGAGCGGACTGAATAACGCCTCCATGCTCATCATTGTTAACAATTGTTTCCTGTGTGCGTGAGTGTGTGTGTGTGTGTGTGTGTGAGCGTGTGTGTGTGTGTGTGCGTGTGTGCGTGTGTTTTGGGCAATTATTGCCTGACCTTTTCTTCCACCTCTCCTATATTGATTGTGAAAATAGACTTGAATTAATAATTCACAAAAAAAGCAGTAGGAGTTTTGAGTACTCCTGTTGCCCATGGTAGCAGGACCAGAGCATGTGTGTGTGTGTGTGTGTGTGTGTGTGTGTGTGTGTGTGTGTGTATGTGTGTGTGTGTGTGTTTGAAATATTTCACACCAACTCAAACCCTCTGAACTCTAAATTTAGTGATAGGAGACCTTCCATTCTCTCCATTGCTGATTGTCCGGTCTTCCCTTTGAGTACTGTGAGAGGAAACGTAAGTACGATATTTGCCAGTGTGAGCATCATGATTGACACCTGTTGCTGTAGATGCACTTTCCGATGCACTTACCGGAGCAGACAACTCCCAATGATGGCGTTGTTGGTGTTCAATTGATTTGAAATCAAGGCACTAAAGCTGATAATTTCCCTGCTTAATTCACCCCAAACCAGAGAGGAGACGTCCATTAATGAAATGTGCTGCTGCAAGATAAGGAATAATAACCTGCACATACATATAGCTGGCTACTGTCCAAGCTCACTGACACAATGAATCACTTCTTTGTCTCCGTACTTTCCCACTCTTCATAACGCTCACTTGTTGAAATACAATCCTCCCCTCCTTTCTAAAATCACATCACTTGTCCTCCTCTTTTCTTTCCAGTAAACGGATGTGATTGTTGGAGCGCTCTCAACCCAGAAGACATCTCTTCTCCACATCCATGCCTTGTCGGCTCCTCTGCCTCCAGGCCGGGGGCGAAGTATGCAGCATGAGGTTTTGTACAGATGAAGCTCTCGCGCTGGGTCGGATTGCCTTATTACAGGTCTATCTCCTCTCAACAGTCACTACCGATCCAAGTCATTAGACGGCAGAGTGCCTGCTTGCTTGAGAGAGAACTGGAGCAGAAAGATACAGAGGTGGAGGGAGGGGAGAGGGAAGGGGGGGAGACGATGAGGTGATAAACCTGATAAAAAGAAGGTGGAGAGGAACTCACTGTCGCTGCCTGCAGAGGAAAGCGTCAAATAGGGGAGAGGAAACGAAGAAAAGGGAGAGGAAGAGAGAAGGATGACAACAAAGAAACAGGGTGAATAATGAAGGAATCACAGAGGAGAGACTGGGAGCACGGGGAGTCTGCTGCCTGGCAATAAAGAGAGGCAGAGAGATACAAGATGAAGCAGGAGGATAAAAAAGATTAGAACACAAAGAGTGAGAGAAAGAAAGCAAAGGTCAAAAAAGGAAAGTGGGGTTGAAGGGAGAGAACTGGGGATGCAAAGCGAAAAGGTGTGAGGGCAGCAGAGAGAGATACAGAAACTGAGTGACACGATGGCAAGGGAGAGAGAGAGAGAGAGAGAGAGAGAGAGAGAGAGAGAGAGAGGCAGGTATGAGTGCAGAAAGAGAAAGACAGTAGCAGAGTCTTCTTCTTCTTCTTCTTCTTCAGTAGTATTCAAAGATCATTATGTGATGTATATTGCAATCTATTGATAAATAAATTGTTTAGGGACAATTGTCTGTTTAATTCACGGCTTTCCACATTTCCTGTCAACCTCAACTTAAACAATTAACCAGAATTAATAAATACCTCCACTGCAAATGTCCATACATTCTACTAACTAATTTGTTCAGAGCCTTAAGGACTACGCACGCGTTAACAGAAGGCAAAACTAAATGTGTGATCCATGAGCACATCTTTGTGCGTGTGCTATTGGCATAATACGAAACACATTGTTTCTCACGTTTATGGAAACAGAGATCGTGTTAGAGCAAACAATATGAAACAAAACCACGAAGGAATTCCAGGGATCAAAACCAGTGTGGGCGGCAGAGAGTAAATAGTGTACGCTCTGCCCATGCTGCTGTCATTGCTCGAAGGTAAAGGTCCCATGAATCATTGAGGGAGCTTTGTGCACCTATTACACGCGCTCCTGAAAAGCCCTGACCTGCAGTGTGCACGGCCTCTGGAGCATTTCCTGCAGGGTAGTCTCTCAATTCTACCACACTTTCTGCTTGAGAGATTCCAAGACCGGAGTGGCTCTGTGAGCGTGTGAGTGTGTGACGGTGTGAGTCTGTGAGCGTGTGAGAGTGTGACGGTGTGAGTCTGTGAGCGTGTGAGTGTGTGACTCTTTGAGTGTGTGACGGTGTGAGTCTGTGAGTGTGTGAGTGTGTGACTCTTTGAGTGTGTGACTCTGTGAGTGTGTGAGTGTGTGACGGTGTGAGTGAGCGTGTGAGTGTGTGACTCTGTGAGTGTGTGAGTCTTTGAGTGTGTGACTCTGTGAGTGTGTGACTCTGTGAGTGTGTGAGTCTTTGAGTGTGTGAGTCTTTGAGTGTGTGACTCTGTGAGTGTGTGAGTCTTTGAGTGTGTGAGTCTTTGAGTGTGTGACTCTGTGAGTGTGTGACTCTGTGAGTGTGTGAGTCTTTGAGTGTGTGAGTCTTTGAGTGTGTGACTCTGTGAGTGTGTGAGTCTTTGAGTGTGTGAGTCTTTGAGTGTGTGACTCTGTGAGTGTGTGAGTCTTTGAGTGTGTGAGTCTTTGAGTGTGTGACTCTGTGAGTGTGTGAGTCTTTGAGTGTGTGAGTCTTTGAGTGTGTGACTCTGTGAGTGTGTGACTCTGTGAGTGTGTTACTCTGTGAGTGTGTGAGTCTTTGAGTGTGTGAGTCTTTGAGTGTGTGACTCTGTGAGTGTGTGAGTGTGTGAGTGTGTGACGGTGTGAGTGAGCGTGTGAGTGTGTGACTCTGTGAGTGTGTGAGTCTTTGAGTGTGTGAGTCTTTGAGTGTGTGACTCTGTGAGTGTGTGAGTCTTTGAGTGTGTGACTCTGTGAGTGTGTGAGTCTTTGAGTGTGTGAGTCTTTGAGTGTGTGAGTCTTTGAGTGTGTGACTCTGTGAGTGTGTGAGTCTTTGAGTGTGTGACTCTGTGAGTGTGTGAGTCTTTGAGTGTGTGACTCTGTGAGTGTGTGAGCGGCGACACAAGGCTGGTTGAATTCTCAGTAAAGAAAACACTGAATAGATGTACATCCATTAACTCTCTCTCTCTCTCGCGCTCTCTCTCACACACACACACACACACACACACACATATTGTAACGACCAGGCAACTTTTGTGATTGCAGTAAGGAAAATGAAAAAGAAGTACCTCAGAGCAAATTGAATCATTCTTTGTTGTGTTTTGCTGTGAGACAACATAATTTATGGAACTTTAATGTCACTGCACCTGCAGCAGCTGAATGACTTCAGGGCCAGAGTGACTCAAAGTAACATGTTAGACGTAGATGGTTGTTTTGCTAACAATATACGACTCTTATAGGAAATCTACGCAGGAAAAAAGACAAATAAAACTGAGTGCTGTCAGGTGATTTGTGTCTTTTTATGAAAAAGATGATTTGAAAATGAAAATAATTAAAAAGCCACCAAAGAGAAAGTCTGTTGTGAATTCGCTTTTTATGTTTCTGACAGCAACAACATATTTTTCTACAGAACAGTAACATCTTCAAGCTTTAAGGTAACATTTTACAATATGTGCTTAAATGAAAAAGTCACCTGCATCATACTTATCCTATATATTTTAACTTTAGGCATATATATGGCACAACACAAGTTAATACATTGAAAACATCTTCATGAAAGGAATTCTCTGAGGATGTTTATGATATATTTCATGTGAAGTATGTTTCACAACTCACAATTATGTAGCAAAGTTTCAATTCGCCATTTGCTAAGCCACGCCCCCTATTAGTTACTGTGCCTGTCAAGCTGTAAATATTCACTTTACAATAACAACTATTGCAGATTTACAAGATTAACCTCAAAATTCAGAGTCATTTTTGCAACAATGGTCCAGACTTTGATTTCAGACAAAAACTGTTTAGTCGTCAATGTTGCTCGCTAATTAAGCTAACCTTAGCTTCATACTGTCTTCAGCTGGCTTTTTGTCCTGTCTTTATTACTGAGTACATTCATGATAATGTGCTAAAAAACTGAAACTGAAGCCTCATCAACCAGGAAAGTCATAATGTATGAATGAAGAAACAGTATACCACAGTGTAGCTGCCGTTTAGCTGCAGAGCTTACCGACACGCAAGATGTTAAAGTCATGCTTTATTATTCATATTCTCAACGTTCTACCTTTGTTTCACTGTTAACGCTGCAAGTTGTGAGGATGAGAATGTGTTTGCAGGATGTAACGCTGGGATTGCTGGAGTGTAAACTTTCCCAAACCCAAACCTGTTCACTTCTACCACAGTAACCTGTTATCCTGCAGAAATGATGAAATGCCGCTGGTTTTGGAAGTAACACCATGTTACACGGTTACTGGTATTGGACACATGCACACTAGAGCATGGGGTGGGGTCTTGAACATCGATCTGAAATGAATGACTGATGTCAACAAGGGAGTCTCAGGCATGTAGTCTCTCTCCAGACACTTAGTGGGATTGATTGATTGAAGGTCCTTGGAGGACGGACGAGGCTGCCGCAGTGCCTGGAGCTCGTTACAACGACTCACTTCACTTTAAACAAAGCGTTGCAGTGCAATGGGTCCCTGTCGTTATCTCGTTTAGTGTGGCACATTTTCCTCTTTTGTATATAATTCTCCGGGTCCAATCCAGTCTGACCTGCTTGTTGTCATAGTTTTATTGTTTTCTTTGTTTTCTAGTCTAGTCCAGTGTAAAACAGCATCTGAAAATCATTTTACTTTCATGTGAGTGACAGACATAGCTGCAGCTGGACAGTTCAGATGTTGTCAAATTAGCAATAAACAATTTGACGGTATATTTTTGAACACTGTGGCATTCCTTGTATTGTAAAATGTGTCAACACCCTTAAATATGGCACTTTTCAAGATTTTAATTTTCTTCACATTTATGGATTAACTGGTGGCAATTCATTTTATTACAGTATCTAAATCATGCGCAAAAAACTTAAAGCGATGGAAGATAATGTATTTTACAATTTAGTTTTGTTATATTTGTTGAAATTCTCCTTATATCCCCACAGCAATCACAAAACATAATTAATTCCGCCGACATGAAAAAATTGGACGGCCTACCTATACCTGCTACCTAACTGCATGCATTCAACCTGTACACTCATTCTACAAAGTCTGTTGTTTACATTCATGATGATCATTTTGGGGGAGCGGCTTTGGAGGGAGGCCTGCAGGGACGGGTCGTCAGTGTTGCTGACTTGACGACTTTCTCGACAGATTTAGCATCTTTTGGATCGAGTGGCGCTACTTTCATTGGAAAAGAGTTGGCAACACTTGGACTATGTTATAAATCTGGCCTACTCTTACCACTCTTTCTTCAATGTTATCTTTAACCTAGCTTCAAACAGGAGCTCTATGATGACAGTTACAGTTAAGTTACGCTTGGCGTGTGGTGTGTTCAGGTGCTTGTGGAAAGCTCCAATATCCTAAACTTAACTATATTAAGACACAGCATTGCAATTAAAAGAGATGTTGTCACAAAACCAAACCCCCAAAATAATTAAAAAGCACGCATGGACTTTATAAAAAAAATAATAAGGTGAGTTTAGTAAATTCTTGTTGTAAAAAAGGTGCTGCTCGACAGACGACTCTTAAGTCTAAGGATGAATCATTCCTCAGTTTTTAAACAAAGCAATTCCTGCTTGTAACTGCTAACCCCTGTGAAGATAACGTGAACGTCATTGTTTCTGGTGTGGCCGGTTAACTAAGATAATCTAAAATGAATGGACATGGAAGGTTGGAAAAACCTTTGAATGCTTTGGGAAATGGCTTGCAGTAGAGATAAATATGTGGGATAGAATATGCGATTAAAGGGCTAAAAGATGCGAAACCACTTGCATTTCTGTCACTCTAAACAGGGAATCCCCTGTGGCTACTCCAAGGTGTCAGGCTCCGCGTCCATGCAGGTCTCCCAGGGGTTACGTGGCATGTGCGGCATGGAGATGAGGAGCAGGGCGACTCCACTGAGGATGAGCAGGGTGAAGGAGGCGCAGGCGCAGGTGAAGGACCAGGAGTAGTAGTATTCAATCCAGATGGTCTCATCGCTGTCAATCATGCGCTTGACAGACTGGCGCATGACTTCGACAGAAATGATGATGCAAAGGCCTGCGTGCCAAGACAGAAACAGAAGTGAGTTGTTGTTAAAAGCAGATGCTTCACTCGCATTCATGGCAATATAATCAAGTGCTGTTACAGTTCCACATTTACATGGCAAGATTGACGGTTTTATTTTGACTTTGTAACAATAAATGCGATGCTAGATGGGACTTGACACCAATCAGGGTTACTCTAACAGAGCTACATCTCTGTCGACTCTTTTTAATTAGTATTCATCACAAAAGAAAAAGGTGATGCCACTGACACACCTCATCTCAAGTTGAGCTGTAACGCAAGAGACAAGAGTACCAGACAGAGCCCGGTCTGTGATTCACATTATCTGCCACACTGTCTGACCTGCGAAGGCGAAAAACATCCCAGCAGGCCGGAGCAGGTAGTCCCGTCCCTTCCCGAAGGAGAAGACGACACAGACGGTGCCCAGGATCATGAAGAACAGGCTGAAGATGGCGATGGCTGCTGCTGAGATATTGTACTCTGCAAGGAGAGATGCAGAAAAGAGGAAAGGAGCAGGAAAGAGACAGTGAAGGGAAGCAAGGAGGGAGAGAGAAGACAATGAGGAGGCAAGAGTGATGGGAAGAGAGACGGCAAAGTATAGCAATACAAAATTGAGAGTGTGGGTATAGGAGCAGAAGGGAGGTTGCAGTCTGGTTTACACAATAATGGTTTCAATATTGCACTCGGCCGAGTTATGACACAGATAATTAGCCTCACTTTAAAAACAACAGTAATTCATATTAACTGGCAATATTTCCATTTGCATGACAGATAAGATGCTGCCGGCTTATAACAAGATGATAAGAGCATCTCTCTCTTCCTCCCGTCCGCCTCCCCTGCTGTCTGTTTCCTGATAAAGATAATCTCGTCTTTTCTTCTCTCCAACACTCCAGCTGTGACATAAATACTCCTTGGAGCATCCTATTCCATCTCAGCACCCCAACTGTGGAGTATCACCAACTGAAAATAACCTCACACTTATGTCTCTCCTGTGTGAGTCTGTTTGAGGTCTGTGTGTGTGTCTGTGTGTCTGTGTGTGTGTGTGTGTGTGTGTGTGTGTGTGTGTGTGTGTGTGTGTGTGTGTGTGTGTGTGTGTGTGTGTGTGTGTGTGTGTCAACGTCTCTTCATGCTGGGGATCAGCACTATACCATTTTTTTAACAATACCTTAAAAAAACGATTGTTTCCAGTGATTTTTTAATATTATTTTTCTGGAAATGGCCATCCCCACAAAGCTGCATTTATAATAATTCAGCCGGTGTTTTTGTTTTTTTTAAATCAGATAATGATTATATGTGAAATAAATTTGACTGAAATGACAAGATTATTGTTTTGGCTGGACCAGACTGACTGAAATATTCAATATATATAATGGAAACATTTGACACAGGACTAACACTTAGTAAAAAGTGATTGCTGACTAAATTAGTTCTAAGACTAAGACTAAATCTAAGATAGCTGTTGTTTTTAAATGTTTGAAGAGGTTACTTGTGTTGTGGTTGGCTGTACACCTTTCTTACAAACAGTTGGGTCTGAAAAGAAAAGGATCTGTTGTAACTTGTCGTCTTGGTGGCAGTGAGGAGGCACCCACCTTTCTGGGTCTTGACTTCAAAAACTTCTGCTTCTTCCCCCGAGGTAAAGTGTTTGAAGTAGGAACAGTTTTTAGCTGCAGGGTAAGACGGGGAGGGAGAGAAAAGGGTAAGAGAGGGGGCTCAGGTTGTATTCGTAGCCCTGTGTGCTTGCAATGCCAATCGACGTAGCCTAAATGTTAAATCTCTCCATGGGTCCCATTGGAAAGCTATCAGACATACATTAAAGAAACACACATTATTATTCATTTTAGCGTGGAAGTCTGTCGTTATTCATGCTGTAAAATATCTTCATCGACCTTATGTTTTATAAGTTTAAATACTGAAAGAATTGAAAACGTTGCTTTGTTCAACCACTTATAACCTCACACGTGTTAGACTTCAGAAAGTCCTTTGGAATTTGTTTTGTGGGCCCAATTTTCATCCAGTTCTCCTCCAGTTCATGGACCCTTCACCAGGGTCGATGCACGCAAACCAGTGCCTCTTTGGTTGCTTTGCACTTTGCTATGCCAGAGAAGGAGGTACAGCGTGTGTTATGTGCACAACTGTTGCACTTCCTCTTTGCCTCTGTTTGATCCGGTCAACACCGCCCACAAAATCCCTGCAGTGATCCATTTATGCACTTTGCTCTTTAGTCCTTTGACCACAATCTTCAATACAGCCTCATACAGAAAAAAAGCAATCCCTGGGTGCAGTCATCGCCCGCACGTCCATCTCTCTATTTGCTGTCTCCGAGGGCAGCTGGGCTGAGAGGGACGGGTGGAGAGGAGGTAAAGGCCAAGCGAGAGTCCCGTCTTTCCTCTGCCCCACGATTCTCGCTGAGATTAAACCCATAAAGCAGACAGGTGCTCTCTCTGTCCACACAGAGACGGACAATGTGTGTGTGTTGGTGTCTGTATGTGTGTGCATATGCTATGGGTGTGTGAGTACGTGTGTGTGTGTGTGTGTGTGTGTACCAGGCAACAGAGGAGCTGTTTGTTAAACAGGATGAGTAAGAATCACTAAAGAGGTAACCTAGCAACAGGCTGCTGCAGGTCTTGGCTGGCCTTATATGTTTACAAAGGCATATCAAGAGGAGTGTGTGCATGCATGTGTGTGTGTGTGTGTGTGTGTGTGTAGGGGGATGGACTGGCTGACGGTGGGGGGAATCGGAGGCGGGGTCACAGAGCAGCTTGGATCTGCAAATATATAATTTTCATTAGTCTTCACTCATTAGCTGCCTTTACCTCTGGGACTAATCTAATCTAAGCCAGTATGTGTTTGGGTGTAGCTGTGAGATTTACTCCAGTTTCTATGAAGATTAATATCTGCTCGCCGCACAAAGACAAGACACAAAGACCTTTGGCGTTTACAAAGGAAGCTTGAAAAGCCGGAGAATAAGAGCAGAGAATCAAAATGAGAGTTTAGTTGCTGGATAGTTACTGATTTTCGTAGGTTGAGTCGTTGACAGTTTGCTGAGTCCCGCCTCCCCCTTCGTTGCTGACACTACACCTGTAAAGCTTTCTATTCTAGCATGGTACCTGTTCACAGTAAGACCGGCGGTCCGATTTACCTCAAATGTCTTTGTAATTATGGTAAATTCCAAAACCATTATTTCGGGGATTTTGCTAATTGTATAGTCCCTAGATTGTATAGAAATGGACGTGACAGAAATGGACGTGACGTCACACATTGGTGTGTGGGCCGCCATTTATAAGACTCGAGTTCATCATTTTGGCCGTCGCCATCTTGTTTTCTTTGGAACCAGAAGTGACACGAGAGGGTGGAGCTAAGTAAAACCGACCACTGAGTCAAGACATTTTCAGGCGACCAAAATGTTATAAAATGAACTTTTATGAACTGAAAACACACTGTGAAAGGGTTAAAGTTGTAAAACTAAAACGCGGACAACTCACTGACCGGACCACGCCGTGATAGTGTCCTGTCAATCACGAGGTAGCCACGCCCTAAAGCATAACCCCCTTCATGGTCTATTTTTACGAACACAAACTTTGTTGCCAAGTTCCGTCCTAATGACACATTATGCTGGAGGAGAACACGTGCAACTACACTCACGTTTTCTACTAAAATTTAAAAAAACACGGCCCACAAAAGGTTAAAAACAAATCTGGCTTGTAACTTTGCGACGGTGGACATTCGCTGATGAGGAGAACATCTGAGTGCGTATCATTGACCTTGCAGTCGGGCTAATTGGGAGATTTAGTTCCAGTGGGGGAGAGTGATTAGAGCGAGGTACCGCCTGTCATTTTAGCTTTGCCTCTTTCCACTACCAACCTCCTCTCAGCTTCTCCTTTACCATCATCCTCTTCCACCTGTCATTAAACATGTCCCTCTCTTACACCTCAACTCTGTCCGGTAATTCTCCTCTCAGTCCATTTTTCTCGTGGTTGTCCTTTCACAGTCGGTTTCCAGTATTTCCATGTTTTTACCTACAATGTTACTTCACATTTGGTCCAGAAAAATAGCCTCTATATCATTTGCAGGAGTGTTAGAGAAGATTTTTTAGGCGATGCAGAATGACCGACTAATTCTGGGTCAATGTGAATGTGGTGGTATTTGAATGTCTTTTCCACTGAGAGGTCTGATAACTGGGACACGGCAGCAGAGGAGCGTCCTCGCAAACTTTTATTGTGAAATTTAAAACAGTAAAGTTAGTCCGTCGCCATCATAGCCACCACAAACTGCATCCGAGCGTCTCAGTCTGTAGTTGATGTTGTATCTGAATACTGTATATTGTTCCCTTTATATACCTCACATTTACATAACGGGGAGTGATTCATTCAAATATTGAACCTTACGCTTGTTTTCTGAACGCCAAAATCAGCGCAACACCTCCGCAGTTTTGGCTCCGCACCCAAAGCTGGCAGACTAGTGAGGAAAATGACTGGGCCTCTAGAAAGGGAAAATGGTGGCTCAAGGTGACATCTGGGCTTTTGAGAGTATGTATGTAGGGCACCGGCATTGTGTCACCGAAAGAAGCAGAGGACGTTTTATTTGAAGGTAAAAGCGCTCCGGTTGTAATCTCTTCCCAACTGTAGGACTGGAAGCTCTAAAACATCCATGATAACAAACTCCTCACCTTCTTCTTTGCACACACATGTGTAGGAACACACACACACACATACGTGTAGGAACACACACACATGCCCATAGAAGCACAATTTAAGCTCGTAATTTGCCCCCCGAGCAGCATAATGCGATCCATGAAGGTTTTGTTTGCATCCTTTGTGGGACGCTCATTTCAAAAGTCATTCGGGTTCACCGCTTTGCTGATGTTGTTACGCAACCCCTTCACAAAAGCAGTGTAATTGTGCCGATATGAAAAATTGTTTGGACGACTAACTCCCCCTCTGTTTTGGGAAAATGCAAATGTGTGTAATTGAGTCAAATCAACGCTGCTTGCTTGGGTATACTGTTCATCGAGGGTGTTTTCTGTTGCACTCTCGATCAACTCAGCTTGTTTTTTTGAACATTGTGCTTTGCTTATGTCCTAAACACTTCACCTACGACGCATATTAAATTGAGAAGCAGATAAAGTAACGCCGGTGTGGTGCTGTTAGCCGGCGAGCCACTCCAGTAGACTCTAAAGTGGCCATGTTATATTCTCTTTGACTCCAGTATCCTATAAAATACCAGTAAGAGAAGAAGTTGAGCGTATTTTCTACCACTACTTGTTGCTAATTGAGGCAAAAATCATCTTTCTATTTGTAGGCTGAATACTGGAATATAAAATCGATGGAAATAGTCAAACTGACTCCATGTTGTAGACCTCGCCATCATGTCGTGTTAACTCTGCTGCTAGAGGTTGGCTGCCAGTCCTAATAGCGCTCTGTCAAGGAGAAAGCAAATGGTGGTGGTTTCATTTCTCTGTGGTCCTCAAACCACAGCCACCGGATTGACCAACTGGGTGCTAGTAGAAGAAACCTGCAGATATACACTATAAAAACAACTTTGCCTGGTGAAGAACTCACGAAACTCATTTTCTAAAGCACCAATTAGCATCTCATCCAATTTCAGGTAATATGAAAGAATGACTCATTTTCGCTCATAATCTAAGTTTAGTTGCGGGAATGTAACCAACTGTGTCTCTGTTAAAACAGCTGGTATTTGTTGCCGCACACACACTCTGACAGGTGGCAGCACACTGGGGGCTGAAGTTCTTTCGCTGCTGGAAGCAAGACAGGTGAGCCGCCAACAAGTTTATTCTGCCAGATGGCTCCTCTCTCCCTCGTCATTATTGTCCTTTCCAGATCGTATCGAGTACCGCAAGGGAAGCAAAGTTGTGATTCTTCACAGATATTCACAGATATTCTGCTGTCAGGCTGTGGGGGGGGTTATTACTGGATCGTTTATCATATTTGAGTTGTGAGTCTGTCAGCTGCAATATACCTGGAGACTTGTCCAATGGGAGGAAAGATAGAAGGTGTTCTGGAGGCCCTCTGTGAGTCACATTTTCATAACCGGCAGCTGTCACAACTCTTGTCTGTCAGCTTCTCCGCCCTCCCTTCAACATCTTAGCACAGCATCACCTCCGCCTCCTCCTATGGATATGAAAGTGCTCTCTTTTTCCCATCAATACAGGCATCCCTGCCTCTATCCACCTACACAGACTCCTGTTTTCTTCCCCAGTCCCCTTCATCTCCCCCGAGTCTCCCAGGTGTACTTTAACTCGCGAGCTGGAGCGGGAAGCCACACTTCATTAGGGCTTGTGCTGATCCTGAGGTGCTGGAGCCAGAGGCTCAGTCAATGACGGAGTCAGAGGGAAATCTCTGTGTTAGGCTGCAAGGCACGCACACACACAGCCAGAGGCCAGCGAGATGCTGCTTCTCCCCGGGCCGGATCTGTTCAAATAGGACTTGTGATTAAAGCTATTTTGGAGAAGCAGACGTTTGAATACGAGACAGAATGTTGTTTTTTTGTTGCTTTTTTTTGGAATAACTTAGAAGATTGGAAATAACTTCCAAAATGGACTTGCTTGAAGACCAAGCAGCCTCTCCCACTTGGTGCATTTAAACATGCCAAACCAAGGTTTATCTGTGGCATCAGAAAACACTGTTTAATTAGGCCGATTCCCTAAAAACTGCTCCGTGGACAGTCGTGATTTCCTCAAAGCCAACCTCTGATCTGCTCTGACGTGTTGAGCCAAAGTGAACAAGAGATGTAGTAACTTAAATAGCATCTATACATTCTAGTATTTATAGAGCCGGAGGGTATGGTGTATAATTACATAACACAGGCTAAATGGATTGTATTTCTCATCCACCAGCCCAGAGAGAAGAGATTCAAGTACAGCAGCGATGCTCCTCCATTACGCACTTGACTTCGAGCTGTCCGCCTGTGCTTAGTTGGTCTTCTCTTCAGAGACTTTCTCTGTGGAAGATAATGATGGTTTCAGTGAGAAGCCGGTGATAGAACTGTCACACGGGGTGGAAGATAGGCTGACCGAAATGGCTCTTATATGTACGGACACTCGACTCCGACACCTTACCGGTCCCGCTCTAGATCCACCACGGCTGTTGTGAAAATGACACGAGGGTTTAATGTCCCAAGATTTATGGAAAAATAAATCAGATCAAACACTGTACGAAAGCTAGCAGACACCATATTCAGCTGTTAAGTCCATTTGTTCTGTTGTTTTTGTCTGCTTTGACCTGCGTGTTTACGGTACACAGATGCATAAAGCAGAACTAAAAGCATCGACATTTCTTCACCGGTTCCAATCCAAGATCCAACAATATACTTTTTTTTGTCATTCCTTGTGCCTCTGAATATGGCAGAAGAAAACTACTCACAGGGTGTGAACATACAGGAGTAGTTCAAGCCAAGAGAGCTGTTAGTCAGCAACCACACAACAAATTCACTTTGACAACAAATATAAGTGTCGGGATATATTACAACTTGTTTGTCACCGTGACGTGAACCTCAAGCGCAACAACGCACAAATCTTCAAACAGCAGGTTTTCGTTCATTCACCAACAGTCAGAACAAAAGGCTCCTCACCTCCAGGTAAGCTGATGGGGCCGCAGCCTTTGCCCTGAGGGTCCGCCTCGACGATGAAGATGCTCTTCTTGCAGAGCCTCCACAGGCCGAAGTGGGCCGCCTCGCAGGTGGCGTTGAGCTTCTCCACCCGGGGGCTGAGCACGGCCCAGTGGTCGGTCACCACCGCCGCCAGCATCGACGCCATGCCCACCACGATCACCACGGACGTGATCTTGACCCTGGTCGCCTGCTCCTCAAACATGTTGCCGCTGTGATGTGTGCGCGAAGCTGTGGACGCGTGTGAGTGCACGTGCACGTGTGTGAAACGCTAGTGTGCGTGTGTTTATAGATGAAGTGTGTGCGATCGTAAAGACTGTGTAGGACAGTCAAGGTTGTCTTGTTTGTCTTCAGATCCTTGACGTCGGATGTTGACTCCAGAGGTTCCCCCGTCTCGTCTGCAGCTTCACAACACTTGAGACGTCCTCTCCTCTCTCCTGCTCTCCCGTCCACAGCTCTTTCTTTCTGTTTCCCTGCCACGCGCCTTGTGGTTGGTAAAAAGGGGCCAGATAACAGTGCCCTAGTTTCTACTTCTCTCCTCGCTTCCTCTCCCTCCCAAGTTGCCTTCGGTGAGCTGAGGCCATTTCAGGCTGTTTACACCTGTTACACCTTTTACGGGTCAAGATCAGACGCTTTCATTCAAAGTTCAGGCACGGTCTGTCGATTGTGAGCGTGCCAGATGTGCACTTCTAACTGCAACGTCTCCTGAAAACATCCGGCTTCAAGTTTTGACAATTCAATATTCAATCGCCCTTCCAAATACTGATGTTATCGATCTATCATGTATCTGAAACATTCTCTGTTTCTCCTTTTCTTATTCAGCCTGTTTCCAGCTCAATCGTCTTAGTCGCTGTGTGCCAGGGGGACTCCTGGGGGGAGGGGGGGGGGGGGGTCCTTTATTAATTGTCATCTGAATGAGCTGATCTACTTCCTCAGCCAATCAGCAGTGAAGGCGGGAGACAAGGGTCCCACCTGGTGCTGGCAGCTGATCTAGATTGCTGGTCTAGAAAGACAGAAAAAGGGCTTAGACGCAGGACGTTCAGTTCATAACGTTTAGATGTGCTCTTCAGCAAAGCAGAGAGAGCGATCAAGTTTTAGAACTTGTAATATCCTTGTTTTTTTAATTGGCCTTCTGAATGTTCCTGAATTGACTTGCTTTTGTCAACACATCATCACTCCCAACTAGTCAAATGCAGACGCTTGGTCAATGGTCCTAAGCTTCAAACGATGACGTTCTACGTTCCCCTCTAGCGTCAATTTTGGACGTGTCAGTTTTCCAAGTCTTTTCAAAATAATCTTCACAGCAAGTTAAGTTCAGGTTTAAGGAAAGAGCATGGCTGATGTTCATTTGACTGACTCAGGTCACTACAAATGAGTCACGTGACTAACAACTGACGTTCACTTTGAGTTTGGCACAGAAAACTAACAGCGGCCTCCTGAACAAAACTCCTGAGCTTGTTTGACCCGTCCACCTCCGCTCTCGTCTGTCCCGTGTGGACCGTCTCGCTATTTATCCTACGTCAGTCGCTCTGACTGTTTAATAGCGATGCAGGTGGGTGAACAGGTGAGTTAATTGAACGAAGTCATGGGGCACTGGGAGGAACATCAAGTTGATTTGGAGCCAGCAACATTTTATTTAAAGTGTCTGGTCATATTGTGTGAATGCTTGATACCATGTTTTCCTTTTTGTGAATTTTATTTGAACTAAATATATTATTGATCAGACACTTCACTAAAAAATGCACAGTGCACAGTTTGAGGATGGAAAGAAACACTAATAACCTGATAAATCTCAAAGGCACAATCAACCTTTTCCCTGTGAAATACTTGAGTACGTGAGCATGCTTTTTATAAACCGCTGCGCCCCACTTTAGACGGGATTCTGGCCCATTTCCAGCCCTGACAACGCTCACACAGCTCTGGGTTTTAACACACTAAACGAGAAGACGCCTAAAGCAAGAGCAAGAGGTAAAAAAGACTATCGAGAGAATCGTGTGTGTGTGTGTGTGTGTGTGTGTGTGCGTGTGTGTGTTTGTGTAAGAGTGTAAAACAGAAACAGAGAGAGTCTGGATTGTTTATTCAATTTCGAGGCCAATTATACAAAATATGTGTCTGTGTGTGTGTAAAAACGAGAGAGCTGGAGAGAAACACCACAGCGTGTCTGACTTTTTTAGAAAGTGAATGTAATGTGAGACTAAAGTGCTTTGTGTAAACACCTTCAGTTGTTAACTGAACCGGGAAATTGATCATCAAAGAGAAATCATCTCACTTGCTAGCTTTAAAGAAAACCAACAACACAGTGTTACAGACAGTTGTGTTCATTATCATGTTCCACCTGGAAGCATTTCCAGCAAAACTGCCTTTTCTCCCGGAGGAGGCTGTGAGAGCCACCGCTTGTCTCTAAGTGTCTAATAATAGTGTTTTTCTGGGTGACCCTCTGACTTGCTTCATTTGCTCACGCCCCCCCCCTTCACTGCTGCGGAGTCTCCAAGCAACGGCGAGCGGCGTGGTCGGCTGTCATCAACGATTCAAGCGCGTCTCATACTGGAGCAGTGATGAGAAACACTGAAAACAAGACAGCGGCATCTGGCAAGAGTCTCTGACAACATTACCAGAAACATCACCAGGCAAGCTTTTCAGTGATGTCAGAGAAATGTCAGAAACATAGAGAATCACTTCTGCTGAAATCAGGACAGACGCATCTAAAATCAGCTGTGACTTCAAATACGGCTGCCGGCTTTACTGTCTCGTCTTTTTAAATTCCAGGATGAGAAACAACCTTAACTGGTGGCTAATTTTACCCACAACAGAACAGATTGCACAGAGGGACCTGACTATATATTCATTTGCTAATGACAAGGCAACATTACTCAAGCTAAATTAGATTGCCCCCGAGGCCATTTCTGCGAGGGTCATGTTAAAATACCTCCCTGAAACAGAGGGAGGTATCGCTCCCTCGCTCATTTGACCTTTTCCGGCCAAAAAGCTGCGGCCATCGATCAACATGAAGCAGAGGTTAGGCGATGACAGTGAAGTGAGAGTTTTAATGAGCACAGATTGAAGGAACATTAAATTAGGTGGAGATTACAAGGAGCTGATGAAGCGGTTTAACTGCAACATCAGATTTCACTATCAAAAGATGATTTCCCCAGCTAGATAACGCAGCAACCAACATTGAAACCTCACCAGCATAATTACACATTTCACACAGGGTAATGTCATTTCCATTTTTCTTATATGAGTCACAGCATGCCTTTACTTTAAATAGAGTGTGCTCTGTATCCAGTTATATATGATGAAGTGCTTTTGAGCTATGAAACCACAATATGTAGGTAATATTCAGCTGTTTCTTGCAGGTTCTTAGTTGTATTTGGCCAAATAGAAACCTACGAAAACGCATTAATGAATGGTGAAGAAGCCTTCAGTCTGTCTTGAGAGGTAAAACCATTTTGAACAGGCAAAAGGGAGGAACAGTCCTATTTCTCTGCCCACTACCATCTGCTCTTTTCGGTATATTTCTATATTCACACACACACACACACACTGAGAAAACACAGGTTCAGTCTGCGAACTGATTGGATCAGCATGGGCAATAAATAAATGGCTTCATTTGGTCAGGTGGCATCTCTTAGAGCGACAGTGACGGCTTATTAACACTTTGATCTAAAAGGGGCTGCCAGCAGCAGGGTGCGAACTGATTTATTTCTTTGCCACAACAACACAGAGACTCTGAGGCTGAAGAGGCTAATAGCTCAGTCTGAGATGACGGTGATTCAAGTCCTATGCAGCAGAACTGAAGAGGCATTCAGCACTCAGGAGGTCAGCCATAGCAATCTGAATGAAACGCTGCAATCAAAGGTTTTCAATGGAAATCAATCTCCTCTGAGGTGAATGCCATCTGTATCTGTATTCTGTTCTACACCCTGACTGAAATATCTTAACAACTATGAGATGGATTAAAAATAAATGGTCTACAGACATTCAATGTTTCCAGAGGATGAACCATTGTGACAGGGAGATCCCTGATTCCCCCCCCCCCCTAGCGCCACCATGAGGTTGACATTTGTGGTCTGAAGGTGTGTTTAGTAGCCAAAGTAGCCGCATGTTAATACGCTAAACTAAGATGGATTAACATGATAAACATTAAACCCGCTAAACATCAGCATGTTATAGTTCAGCGTCTGGCGTGGCTGCAGTCTTAACAATAAATCACCACTACAGCACAACAAAATAACCCTGATGTAGTTTATTTGTCTATGTACAGTATGTTTTGGGTTGTAACTAAAAAAACTGAAAGTGAGAGCGACAATCTAACTGAGATGAAATAAAAGATTGTTTTGATTGTTACAATAAAAGCAGGAAATACAGGAATCCAATATAAAATATGAATACTTTTACAGTCGTGATGTTTGGTTTTGTGACAGAATGAAAAAGGGAAATACTTTTTGATACACTGGGACAAGTGCCGAGGTTTCTTTTCCTGGGATTTTTTTTGGTGTACAAGTCAGCTTATATTGTTATGTTAAATGTTAAATCGCTAATTTCTTGAAAGAAATATTGAGAATGTACTTATTTCACAACAATAGTAAGCCATGAATCAAAAGAAGCACACAAAGTAAAGTACAGCAGTGCCTACACATGGCATGGAAAATATAGCTTTGTCTCCTACACATGTTTACTTGACTTCACCTCACAGAACATTCAATAGATTAACCTTAAGCAGTGTGTGTTTACCTGAATATCTTCAATGACCAATGCCAGAATGCATCAAGGCATTATTATTGAGACATTGTTCAGTAAAATGCTTTGAATCCTCTGTTGCACATTCAATGTTATTTTTGTATTTTTATTGTACTTTTATATACAACTTTACAGCTTTACATCACAAACAAACACGTTTGGATTTTCTTTTTTACCAAATCGTACTATAAAAGTGTCAGACCGACACTTAGAACGGATCATACTGGTGGCTGTCTTTTACATGAGCTAAGCCGGTTACGTGAAGTGGTTTCTCCAACGGGATATCAAACACACTAAATACAATCAAACACGACTCTGTGGTTGAGTGAGCTCGCTTGCCAAACCAGAACCAACAGAATAGCCCTAAGACTGAAAAAACACACACACACACACACCAGCTGGTTCTTGGAGCAAGCTCAAGCAAACACTCACAGCATATAAATAAATACAGTAATGGCCTTTTCTTTTCTCAAATCATTTTCAAACAGGTTTATCTTTATCACTGGTCCATTTCCCAGCACTGCCATCAAGTTAAGGGGAGGACCTCAAAAGTGTCCAACCTGCAAGAACAACACAGTATTTCCTGAGAGAACTAAAGGAAAGAGCAGTGACACACACACACACACACACACACACACACACATCGGGTTATTGGAGCCAAATCCTTCAGGGACGCAGTCGCAGACAGCTCCCTCTGCCTCTGTCTGGGTCCTCTGTTCAACATGAGATGGAGGAAAGACAGCCAGATGGACTCAAAGGCAACGTGACAGACAGACAAACACTCTTCGCCTGCCTGGCTCTGATCCTTATCCATTGAACACTGTGGATGCTTTCTTTTCAGAGCAAAAGGAAGTCCTGACCTGTGCCGTGTTAACAGTTCTGAGCACCCCCCCCCCCCCCCTCTTTGGTCAGCTGCTCGTCTCTGGTGACAGGAACATCGATCAGGCGGGCTGTGACGGGAGGACGGACGACTGATATGGAAGTGAAGAAAAAAAGGGGGCCATTGAACGGAGGTGCTCCGCCGACAAAACAGACGTTTTTTTTTCCGACTGACAAATGTCAAGAGAAGAATAAGGAAGAGACGGCGAGGGAGACAAAACATTCCGTACTGTTTGGAGGATTGGACGGTCGACTTGTGCAAACCGCTCAAATACGAAACGTTCACGACATTACAACTCAGCAAGTCAACCATTTGTGACAGTGACTCCCAAACCACAGTCTTTATAAATGGAGTTTGTTGAAAAGGCCATACATTACTCTCCAGGACACGAGAACAGTGTCGAGAGAGAGAAAGAGAGAGAGAGAGAGAGAGAGAGAGAGAGAGAGAGACCCGGTTGTCTCTTTCAAACCTTTGATTGGAGTATAAGGCAAGACCAGACTGGTTATGAAGACATGAAACAAACTCTGGAGAAGGATCCACAAGTTATATACAAACATACAAATGGAACACTTTCAAGTTGAAGAGCACATTTCATTTAGCACCTTGTTGAATAATTTACATCTCAACATGTCCCACCCTCAATGTTTAGTGACCTTTAACACAAACAAGGGTTCGATTCAGCTACAGCACAGACAATGAAACTCTATTCTGCTTCGATGATCTCTCAAAGCAGATGAATGGTTCTCAGGTTATGTTAATTGTCTCATCGTCCGTCCTGCTGAGTGTCCTCTCTTCTCCTTTCAGGTCCTTTCAAAAAAAAGGACAGTCTCTCCAAAAAACTGTGCCTCTAAGATGGCAGGCTATCACCAGCACCCGGGCGCCAACAGATCAGCCCATTGATCTCTCATCATCTCATGTTCCTCCGATTCCAGGTGAACCTCTCACACTGGCGTGGTCCTGCGATTCACCCCGTCCTTTAAATCATTGGAGAAACAGTTGTGGACCTGGAGGAACTCTACAGCCGCTTCGTGTTCGGGGCTGTACGCGTTCTCCGTCACACTGTCCCTCGCCAGGGCGTACATGGACAGCTGGTCCAGGGCCCCGCTAGACGACGGCCCCCCCTTCAGACCGGCCACCGGCGAGTTCTCCCGCGACGCCTCCGTCGAGTGGGAGCTGGCTTGCGATGTCCGCCGGCGGTACCGGAAGCTGGGTATCCTGGAGTACGGGGACGAGGAAGAGAGGGAACGGATGAACTCGCGCCGCGCCTTCCAGCGAACCTCCTTGTTCTTCTCAATGTAGATGTTGATGGCGAGGACAGCAACCGCTTCGGCCACGATGAAGGAGAGGGCGCCAAAGTAGAATGACCAGCCGTAGGAGTAAGTGTACTTCCTGTCGTCGTGTTTGTCACCGGGGTCCCCTGCATTGCTGGAGATGTAGACGATGATGCCAATTATGTTGCTCAGACCTGAGAAACAGAAACAATAAATGGAAACAGGGAGATGAAAATAGTGTGGTCAAAAGTGAAAATGGTACGACCAATCATCGATGACTTCACCACTAACAATGATGGAGCTCCCATCACCACCGGGACCCTTAACAACATGTCTCCTCATCACTTATGATTGCGTTGCCTTTGACGGAGTACGTTATGTGATCACAGGTGCCACGTCAAGCTGCCTTTCTTCATTATGAAAGCTGCAGCTCTTCAATGATTGCTCCTCACTGCGAGCGCGGCAGACAAGCGTAATCCTCCAGCTCACCTGCAGCTACGAAGAGAATGCCGGCGCTGAGGAGGACGTTGTTGGTCTTGCTGTAGACTCGGCCCACCCCGACACACAGCCCACCAAGCATCAACAGGACGGTGCTGAGGATGGGGAACACGCTGGAGGCACGGACGATACCTGCAGGGACGGAGGAGGACGGACGTGACATGATTAATATCTGGGTGAAATGGGTTTAACACGATTCATTAATCAATATTTGATAAGAGAATAAAGAGAGTTTAATAAAACATGAATAGGAATGAATGAATCCATCACCCAATGGATCAAATTGTGACGAAATGTATAGACATCAAAATGCAACAATTAATAGATCGACAGGAAAATAAATTGCAGAAGTTGAGAATTTCTTTACAGTTTTTAAAAAGAAACATCTCTTTTAAATTATTTGAATTTTCATTTTGTGGAGTCTATCATCTACCCAGCCCCACCTCCTCCTTTGGAGAACTCCTTCATCATTTAACTTGGGACAAAGCTTTGCTAATCGGCTGCAGGATGCAGCAACAGCTCTCACTGACTATCACCTGTGCAGAAATGAATCACTGTGTCATTGTACAAGTTTCCAAGGATGGATGAGCTTGTACTCAATAATAGTCTTTTGTTAAGCCCTCCTTTGAAGGTTGAACTTTGTCCAAAGTCTGATGAGTCGTCTTTGTTCCTCTCTTTTACGAATTGAATACCACAAACTAATCACAATCTATGTAGGAGCTTTGTCGTTGTCATTTTTAATCAGCTGTCGCTGAAAAATACCTTGAAGTTTCACAAGCAGCAGAATGTGTTTTGACGAGGATTTCATGTCCCTGTCACCACAGTGCAGAGCTCACAATATGATTCATGTAAAAATGAAAATGCAAATAAGCTGCTGATCCTGCACCAGCATCACTCAAAGTAATTTAGAAAAATAATTATAATAATATGAAATGGTATCGTAAGTTTTTTTATTCTTAGTTAGAAAATAACAATGAGCTTCTTTTTTGTTTCAGCTCCATATCTATTGTGGGGCTAATTGATTAACAAGAACATTTAATTAAAGCATGACAGTCAACTTAAAACTATAACTGCTTTAAAACCATTTGCAAGACAAGTCAGCCATCCAAACAGACAATAGAAAGTAGATATCGTGGGTTTTGGTCTGATACAGCAGCCCTGAACACGTTTAAAGCCTGTCTTAATCAACGCCTTCGTTCTGCATTTTATCAATCTCCGTATAAAAGACTCTTCTCAGAACCCAAAAGAGATGCCCTTCAAAATAAAGAAGGATAAAGGCGAGACAAAGAGGACGACTGGGGAGCACTTACGCAGCAGGTATTCAGAGCTGTCTGTGTCGTAGTCGTTGTCATCAGGGAAATGGTTGATTCTGTAACAGCTGCCCTGATTGATGCCTGCAAGACAGAAAAGAGAAAGTCTCCATGTTAATGATGAATTACAGTCCGCAAGGTGCTATAACAGTCCGATGTACAGTGTGTGATGTTTAGGAGGACTGTTCAGATAACAAATAGGATCTAGAATACAGGAATGGATCTCCTTTTGAGGCAAGCTGAAGTTAAACCGGATTTATTTGATGCTTAGGGGTTTGACTTTTGAGCTCCAGTTGGTTTAAGGATGTGTGGGGACCAGAGTCTGAGCCACAGATGGGCAGGTCGTTCCTGAGCCTCGGGGCCCGGGTTGCAAAAGCTCTGTCCCTTCTGGTTATCTTTCATGTCTCAACCGTGCTGCGTCTCGAGAGAGAGAAGAGACACCGGGAGCAGCAGGACGTGGGAAGGGAAACAGATGACTTGAACTTAACTTTGTCTTCTGTTCAGGCAACTGTCAGCATGAATACCACAGTCAGGCAAGTGCTATTCATACGGTTAATATGACAACTTAGACAGAGTAAAGACATTGTTTGCTCTTTGTGTTTTTGATCAGCACTTTGTTCTAAAACCACTGTACAGACTCTTCTTTACAGCTTTTGCTGAATAGAACGAACTGGATCCATGAATGTAGCACAGGAATGAAACATCCTCTTGGATAGACTCATTCACCTCTCCACGGTTTTCCCTCTGTTCAGTTTTTAAAGGTACACTGGTGGTCAGACGTGGATTGCTGTTTATAGCTCAATGCACACATGTTGAAGGAGGAAAGCCGCCGTGAGGAGGGGTCGACGTGTTTCAGGGATCAGTGTTTGTTCTTACACCGGTGGTGGGATTAAGATTGCGGTGCCCAGAGGGATTTGATGGCTGGTGGCGCGTGCCCAAATCCAGCTCAGGTGAATGGATGAGTGGCGGGAGGAACAAGAAGCCAATTTGAACAACAGAAGGCCGTGTGGTGGAAGCTCTTAGTGCCGAGGTGAGCTAGAACGGGAGAATGGAGAGGAGGGTGGGAGAAGCATGTTGCTGTAATTGTGCAGGACTACAAACACCTTGTCTAGAGAGAGAGAGAGAGAGAGAGAGACAGAGAGAGAGAGGGGTTGGGGGGGGTTCGGTTAATAGATATGTTGAGTGCAGTGGTGGTAATGCTGGGAGCTCTGTGGGCTGTGAATGACCTCACCACTTCAGTTATTCTGCAAACTGCACCCACAGAATGAAATGTGGGCTTAACTTGCATATCTTAACGGTAGTATATCTGTTTTCGTGTCCTTATCTTTGCCTTCGTCTGCGTCCCAGAGTAGGGAATAGCAAGTGACCATTCACTACTGTTGCTTTGTAACTTTTTAAGCAACAAGACTTTGATTTCAAAATAAAAGTGGGAAAAAAGCAGGCTTCCCTCCTTAAATGACAACTGTCTCCAGCAGATTCATCAGCTGTAGCTAGACTGCTGATTCAGCTTAATGTTAACTGCATGAGCTCATTTAAAACGGCGTCTCCCTGCATGCTGACTGTTTTCGCCAGCTGACTCTTATTGAAATAATTTGCACTTAACGGCTATTTATGATATCGTGCTAACAGACTGAGGTTAAAGCTGCATGTAGGAACGTAAATAAAGAAGCAGCATTGCTCTTGTATTGCCGTGTAGAGCTCATAGAATTATAAGTGGGAGAAGGAAAAATGTAAGATTTGTTTTCATTTTGATAACCCTGTTTGGCTGCATTAACTTACCATTTTCAAAGTGGATGCACTATAGTAATAAACGAGCCATATTTTGGTAATGACTTTATAGTCAGCCAGACAAAACGCAGCAGCCGTTGGGCAGACAAACACACTTTTTAAACTATTTCTTACATTTTGTACACATTTTGGGAGGGATAAAAAGAAGAGGAAACCACCCTCCAAACTCTTTAAATGCAAAGTGTCTCTCTCACTCACGCCCCATGCACATGGCCTCATGTGAAGAAATCCATGCTGTGATTGGACAATCACTTTCAGGGAGAAAGAGCGAGGAGTTTGGCGAACAGTCAATATGCTGGACCTCGGTTAATCTTTGCCTTTCTCTGTAAGCAATTGAGACTTTTTCTTATCACACGTCAAACATACAAAGTCCTCTTTCATCTGTAACGATCAGAGCTGACCTCCCACCGTACAAATGTCAACCGTCCCATCAAGTGATTGCGCTGGAAGCCAACAGACACCTGTCAACTCCATTTCCCAGGTGCCCAAGGGTCAACAGCCTTCATGGTCTGTGCCCCAGCTTTTAAGGGCACGCTTGCTTCCATTAACTAGGTCTGCTGCTTAATAAGGGACATCAAATGAATTTGCGTCAAATCAGTCGGTGGAAATGGAGCACAAGTTTCTGTGTCTAGTGGCTGATGGGAAAAAAGAAAAAGAAAAGCTGTGGTATTTTAAGCAGCGATGTGAGACTTTGTGCCTTGTGGAAAAAAAACAACACATCTTAGCTCTGGTGGTTAGATCAAGAACTGTGAAGATATTAAAAACACAGACACCTTGGCTGTTCTGTTAATTGCTGTGTAAACACTAAATCAGCTGCAGCACCAGAGCTTGTTGCTGACTTTCACTGTGAACACAGAAAGCTATTCATTTTGACTGCTCCGAGTCCAGACCCCAGCCAGTCTGACGCCTCTGTCTTGTCTCCTGTGCGTGTGCGTGTGCATGTGTGTGTGTGTGTGTGTGTGTGTGTGTGTGTGATGGAGAATGGAAGAAATAGAATACAATACTTCAACTGATTGGTAATCTGATTATCAGCAGAGGCCTCGAGGCGAGTGATTTATGAGCGACAGTTATCAGCTCAATGTACCTTTTGGAATTGTGTGTGTGTGTGTGTGTGTGTGTGTGTGTTCAGGCTGTAAGCTGGACGCTTCATGAAATGAAATAAAGTCTGAGTACTGACGAGCTGGGAGGGAAGGAGGAGGGAGGAAGCGGAGATTAAACGCGGGAAGAAGGTACAAGGAAATGAAACAACAGAAGTGCAGGGAGCAGAGGAATGATGGGGATGAATTAAAGATAGGAGGCCACATTAAAGAGGGACTCAGTCAGAGCCGGGAATCAACGGGACCAGTGAGAGCGATAAAGGGGCACAAAATGTCTTTACCAAGTGGAGACCAAGGTTTTCCACACACACACACACACACACACAGCTGGTCCTCTGATTTACACCAAAAGTGCTTTTCCATAAATTTGTGATTGTGTTGTAACAAATTGAGAATCAATCTTCCACAGTCAACACATTACATGGGAAATAATGGGTTCCCTGGGCCAGACTGGAGTTAAAAAGCCCCACCCGGAGCATTTCCTCCTCTTCTCCATGGCAACTCGTTAGCCTTTAATAAGTCCATTTACATAAACAATCTCCGATGATGCTTCTGACCCCATCATTGTATGTTGATACCCACCAAATAAGAGACGTACATACGAACACACTGTACTGGGAGCCGCTGGCAACAGGATGATGTACGTCTTCATTATTTTTGAATTAACGCTGCTCAGCCAATAAGGGAGCTGCCTCGGCGGAATACACCGGCAGCATTGTCTGATGGAGTCCAACACTTGACTCTGGCGTCTCCGGTGCAGTGTATCAGGACAACGAGCTCCATGTGGCACACTTCAGTAGCTCTGCAAAGAGATCGATGGATAAGCCGATAAAAAGTGACTTGAATATTGTCTTTCACCTGAACTTATAGTGGATGATACACTTTCGGTAACGCTACACAACTTGTGCTTTGTTTTTATGCTCAGAGTGTAAAAACTGACGAGGGAAAGCGCTCTGAGGTTTACAGCAGGTGGTATTTTTTAAAGCTGTAAACGGATGAGAGCACTGCTATAGGGCTTGATATCAAATGCACGCACGAGTCACAAAGTCTTAGTGACACATGCATTTATTACTTTGGGACCAGGGAATGCCAGGATGGAGTAATAAAGTAATGTGTAATGAAACAAAACCCTCCAGAATTTCAGCCCAAGTTGGACCAGACAGTGAATTAAACTGTCAGCAGGCAGCAATTTCTTCAAACGCAGCTCTGCTCGTGTCACAGCCGCGGAGTTTTGCTGGCTTGTGTTTCCTTCTCCTGCCATGTCCTCCGTTGGTCTTGTGTGGTTACTGTCCTGCCATCTACCTGGATCTGTGTCCAGCTATCAGCTCATCACCTCTCCAGTATTTCAATCCCGGCACCGTGAGGCAAACCGGTACACGCAGAAAGAGGACGACTTGAAAAGGGAATGTCGACACTGGAAAACAGCGCTTAGAACAGAGGCAAACAAAGCAAAAACACAAGGAACATATGGCTAGAAATCTCACTTAACAGACAAAGGAGAGTAGATAGACTTAAGAGAGAGCGATAACGAGGGGCAGGTGAAAACAATCAGGGCGGGGCAGACGTTTAGAAAGGCGGGAAACACACGAGGGCAGATTCTGTGGAAGTTTTTTATATTGAATCAACAGTTAACAGCTAACAGCTCAGTTAAATGAAAGACTTGTGATACCTTTGGGCAGATGGAGAGCTATTTTCCTTCTGCTTCCTGTCTTTATGCTAAGCTAAGCTAAGCTAAGCTAAGTCGCGGCTTTAGGAGCTTTATATTGGCATCGACCTTCTCTCTGGGTAAGAAAGCTAATTAGTGTGTTTCCCAAAATGTGAAACTTTTCCATTTGCTAAAATCTATCAACATAGCTGCATTTGACACTAACAAACTTAATTGAAGAGAAATTAAAGGCATCAAAAATAAAAAAGGGGACAAGAAGGTTTGAGGGTATTGAGGTTTCATTGAAAAGAATAGAATGAAGCAGATAAAAGAATGAAGAGAAAGGAGGTCAGTCTAAACCGAGATGAGGAGAGAGAGTGCACGCCGAGCAGAGGAGAGGGGGACGGAGTGACGAGGTGGAAGTTGAGGCCTGCTGGCTAATTAGTGCCCCCGCTTGGCTTCTCAGCTGTAATTACAGACTTGTGGAGCATAGTTGGAACAACAACGTGCCCCCCCCCCCCCCCCCCTCTCCACAACGCCGAAACAAAACCCTCTCAAACGCACACTTCTACTGTCCCCCATGCCTCACCACTCACACCAACACACCAAGCTGTTTCCTGTAAACATGTATACCTGCTAATTGGATTATTTCCTCATCCTCAGAATTGGTTTTATTTACTCGAGTCACGCATAAGGAATTCAATATCATGCAAATCAGGCGCACTCAGTGCCGGCCTCACAGCATTTACGTGGGCAAACAAACAGAGCAGAAAAACAGCTGTTTGGAATTGCATAAATGAGGGTCGCGCTGACCTCATGGCAAAGTAGCCTCATGCAATATATTCCCGCCTGCTCCTTAAATGTCATGCGGGCCTTCGGGAGAGGAGGTGACACCTGTTGAGCAGGACGACTACCCACTACAACACGTTCATTAGAGGAGAGCGGCTGCTGTGTGTGTGTGTGTGTGTCTGTGTGTGTGTGTGTGTGTCTGTGTGTCTGTGTGTGTGTGTGGCAACGTGCTGTTACTGAGAGAAAGACATGTCGCCGCGATCTGTTCAGACAAACGTGGTGATGATTTCCCCATAGCTGCTACACACAGAGCCGTCCCCATCAATAACCCAGTGTGTTTGTCATTATGACCGGAGGGGTGTGTGTGTGTGTGTGTGTGTGTGGAAGGGGGGGGTTTCTCCACTATACTTACGAGTCTCCATGACAACAGAGCCACCGTCCAGCAGTGGAGAGACTGACGTGATAGGCTTACCTTTGATTGTGAATTATGAATTCAAAAAAGAAGTCTGAACCTCATTAACATCTGCTCAGTCTCTAGTGTCATTAATCCACTGTCATTATTTACTTCAAAGCCCTGATGGGAAATCATGCCTCACATAGTCGTTGGCTGGCATTTGAAATATATTTTCATTTATTGGAGTCTTACTCAGAGGATATATATATATATATATATATATATATATATATATATATATATATATATATATATATATATATATATTACACTGTCAAAGACAGGCGCCCAGCTAAGCATGACTCTCAGTAAATTGCAAGTGTCATAACACACCGGGATGTGCTTCACATGAGTCTAAAGCGTCCATCTTCACCGCAGGACAAGCAGAAACAGTTGAATCATTGATGGCTGCTCCCTGTGGGCTCTGGTGACATTAAGCCTTAAAAAAAGGAATGAAGACGAGCTAATCCACAGAATCAACGGCAAATATTGAAAGGCACCTGCACCTGATATTTGAACAGATTCTTACAAAGGGGGATAAAGTATCTAGTGTCAGGTAAAATGTTGTGTTTCTTCATGTGGGACAAAGTGAAATATACTCAGCAGAGTATTAGGGAACAAAACAGATTTAGATACCTTTTTTAAATTATTAAAAGTCTTGGCAATAATAATAAAAAACTCTTGACTAAATCCACACAAAAGACGATACAGAAGATCAGAACAGAAGATGCATAAAAGAAACGTTTCAGTTTCCTTCTGTTGTGAGAAGGTGTTGAAGACAATATTGCTCCAGAGATGACAACAAGGCGGTGTGTCACGTTTCATAGCAGCTCCGCTGGAGCACAATGTGCTATAGGGTGGACACCTCCTCCTGAATGTAAATACATGTATCTCTAAAGTGTCTGCCTGGAGATATGGCCAAATGCCTATTCTGTGGATAACTAAAGATAAAATCATGTTTTTAGAGTTTCACATGACAGGTACTTTGGCATGCACAATCTATATAAAACAAAATAGGTTTGGGGCTGTATTGTAGGCTGTAATACATCATATCAACAGGGTATTTGAAGGTTTGCTACATTTCGTCGGTTTTGCTGTATTTTCAAAACATCTCTAAACCAATTTTGAAGATATGTGAGTCGTATTTTTTTCGCTCGAATTTATTGGAGAAATCTGTGCGCCATGCCATGAAGACATCCATCCAGTCGCATCGACTAACTCCTTGATAGCTGAGGCGAGAAGTCAAGGGGTGGCCGGCAGGAATTGGTTAATTGAGGAGTGTCTGTCTGCCTCTGGAGTAAGTAAGACGTCACTGTCAGCGCACCTTTAAACACCAAATGCGTAAAATGGTTCAAAAGCACATTCCAAAATATGAAATCGGGGATGTTTACGATCAAGTTCTCTCACAGTTTTTTCTTTTCTATTTGCTTGGACGTGACGTGAACTCGGAGTCATCTATTTTTAAATCACCGGGCATGTTTCCATAGCAATTTCAGGGATGTTGCCAAGCAACAGAATCGGATACAACGACATGAATGAAAGTAGACGAACAGCGCGCACATTTCCTGGCAGCGACCGTCATTAATGTGAATGGGCTCAGACGCTCCGGGTTGGCAACGCATCGCAGACTGTAACAGAGTCGTATTGTGTGGGCCAATGCTCGAACAATGCGATGTAACAGTTGGCAGAGAGCTGGAGTTGAGCGTTTATCTTTGTTTATCGGCTACTTCATTAGTGTTCAAATCCACAAGTGTGCGCATCGACACTTTCTCCATCTGACCTATAACCTCTGAAAGTTGTTCCAAATGGATGATTATTTTCTTGTCCGATTGAGACATTTGGCGTGCGTAAAGGGAGTGCGTCCTTTTGTGCGCACTGAGAAACAAAGAGAAAAGTCAAACTATTTGTATGGAAAGAACAGGGAACCTTGCAGTCTATGTTAAATTGCCATGCAGAGCCACGGCGTGAGAGTCGATTTGGAGCAGGCTTACCTTCAATACAGCAGATTCTCCACAGCCCAGAGTGGGTGAGATCGCCCTTCTTGGTTTTGGGCTGTGACTGGGTCTCGTCTGTGGTGGTATTGGTGGTGTTGCAGATGTACGCCCGAGAATAGAGCCAGTAGTCCGTGCCGATGGCGATGGTCATCAGGCTGAAGGCAGCAAAAGCCCCCACGGTGGCCAGCAGCGTTTGAACCCCGCGGTCACACCAACCCATGGCGCTTCATGCTCGTCCACACTCTCACCGGTCCAACATGCGCTCACCGGAGCGCGTCAGGGCGCGGATGCTTTGGTCATACTTTTAGGTTTTGGGCGCGCCCACTCTCTCCGCTCCTCGGCTTAAAGAAAAGTGGAGCGCAGAAAAAGAAGAATATTTTCTGAAACGCTCATCTGATGCTCAAAACCAACTGGTTGCAGCTGTGACTGTGAGAGAACACCAGTTGTGCCCACTCCAGAGGCTGCACGCAGGACGGCACAAGCGCAACATCGTGTAGGCTACCAATGCACTCCAAACCTCCTCAGTCTTCTGTTTTCTTTGTCTCAACACTCTTTTCTCTGTTCCTACACAGACAGCGCCTCTGTTAAAATCCGAGAGAACTATACGTCAGTGGCCCTAAAGTGAGACCCCACCCTCTCCAAATCTAACCAATGGAGGTGCTGTTGATTAAAGAAAGAAACGAAAATCCCGGTGACATTACAATTTAAAATTGAATCGCAAATGCATTTAAAACATGTGGAAGCTTTGGGGAAATATGAATTAGCCAAACAATGTGTCTCTCAACTGAGCCATTTGGAAACTCTCTGCTGAATTCTGAAGATATTACCAAAACTGCCGCGTGGATGAAGATGGGGGTTGGGGAGAGAAATATGGAGAGGTTTGGACACAACGGTCCTTCTCTGTGGTGCACTAACGCCAAACAGCCAACACTCCCTCGGAACATAGCATTAAAAAAAGCAATTAGATGTTTGGTGAGCTCGTGTTATCACACAGCACACTGTACATCACTCAGGTTCATCTGATTTCTGAAGATCTACCAGGAGAGGATGCTGAAAGTAAATAGTGATAGAAAGACAAGGAATGGCGATGTGTGTCCCACTAAAGCAAAATAAAATGAATAAAGTAAAGTGAATAATGTGGCATAACATTTTAAGGGGAAAGCATAGTGAATATAATGAATGTGAATAACTTGCAAAATCTCCATGTCTCACTCAAACTCTTCTCTCCCCTGCTTCTGACTTTGAACATATAGCGGACAAATTGGTTTACTAAACACGCAAAAAGAAACACCATTCATCCCAACTGGATGTTGTTGGTGTTGTCAGTCTGGTTTCTGTGGAAATCTGACCAGGCTGGTTAACTTCACCCTGTAGTTCATCCTAGAATAAGAATTGGCTCTATTCTTATGTCACATTTATAGAAAGAACAACTTTCACAAGTCAAACCACTGGAGGACACCTGAGAGGCCCTGCAATACAGGTGAAGTAGTGTGAGCAGGGAACAAAGAGTGGTATGAGGTTAAGACAAGGTCTGGTGTGAAGCTGTTTGTACTTCTGCTACTATTTCTCAGAGTATCTGTCTCTCTTGTTTTAATTCCTTAGTGCCCTTTTAGTTCCCACATGAATGAATGCACAAGTATTGATCTTTAAAGATCCCTTCCAGACATATTTTAAAAAGTATGAAAATACTTGGAATAAAGGTTTGTGTTATTTTCTGCAACAATGTTCAATTACCGTGTTAAAGATTATTCTATCTGCTCCTCCCGCATTGAAAAACACAGAATCTATATGCAACTATGATTTGTTTCTAAATGTTTTACTAAATAGACACAAGACCTACCTCTCTGTAAAGTCCATTCTCAGTGTGTTCAAGTACACATGTATGCTACACATACTGGACCACGATTGGCTCACGGACCAGCTGTGACGTAACAGGATCACGCTCATCTGTCCACATGCTAAACCTTTGCCCTTCAACGGATGAATGTGAAAACAGCATTATCGTGTAAAACTCTGCACATACATTATTATGCACAGTGAATCCAAAGCATCACGGTGAAGACGCAATCAGAGGATCACAGTATTGAACAGAGGGGGACTTTAAATGCTATAAATATATTTATAATATAACAGTTAGAGAACTGTCAGCTGCAATGTTTTCATTTAGTGAAAGAATAAGCCTGTTAAACCAGCCGGACAATGTCCCAACTGTTTTTTTTTTTTTTGCCTTTTTATGTATTTCAAAATGAAATACAACTGTGATAGATAATGAAAAGTAACTGAACGCCTATTTCTTTGTTTCTAACTAAATATATTTTCCTTCTATAGCTGTTTTTGTTGTTGTGATTGCTGCTCAAATGGTCATTTACATTTTACTGTATTGTCTCTATTGAATAAAACCTGACTGCATGCTTTTTAATTCATTGTCTCAATTAAAAACGTTATGACTTCCGCTGCCCTGCAGGTGGCGCCAAACTCTCAGCAGCGAGTGCCAGAGAAAAAGGAAACGCTGGAAAAAGTACATCCAGCGAATGTGAGTAAAAGCCACAAGGAGAGGACCGTGACGTAATGGCGAGCTTGCCCCGTGGTGTACGACGCATGCGCCTCGCTCCACCGTGGCCATTCTCTCAATTGGCTGTCGCGGACTCTCAACGCGCATGTGCGAAAACGAGGAGTGACGACAGCGTCCGCTCCTCGTTCGCTCACTGGGCCACATCTGAACAAAGGCCTGCCCCCTTTTCATGAGGATTTCTCCACCGCTATCGTTACTTTACAAGTAATCACGATTACTAAATTGGATTACGATACTTTTATCATATTTCAAGATGTCGACAACAGCGGATATAATGTCCGAAATACATGTTGATCACCAAGAAGGCAGCGGCGAGATCAAATCGGCCATGCATACTTGGCGTTATCGCCACCATTTCACGTACAAGGCAGATCAGGGGAAAAATATCATCGTCCAGTGTAATCTGTGTCTGCCGAGGGTTAACCTGCTCTCCACGTCGAAAACCTCCACGTCAAACCTGAAGAAGCATTTAGACGTGAGTAACACTCGTTGATCCCCCTGTAATGACACCCTGTAACCGTCAGGTTCACGTTTTAAATGAATGAATACTTTGTGATAAATAACGTTACATTGTAGCTGTTGATTACCGACTCGTGGCGCTGGAGGCTCTTTATTTTTCTCCTTCGCTGGACAAACAAAAACAAAAATAATTTCACAAGTGGCATTTTGAGTTTTTTTCTTTTCCCTTTGCATGTTAAGTTTATAAAGTAATATAAACTGAGAACATATAAATGGCACGCGTCCAACAAACTGACATGAGCCCCTTGTGGGCGTTTCGTCCTGCAGAGAACCCACTTGGGCTGCGAAGCCAGGCCCGATGTCAAGAGGGGGAGGAAGAAAGAAGAGCTCAACGGTGAGGAGAGCCGGCACTGCCAACTCAAAAGGCTGAAAGCGGAAATCATCGCCAAGTGCATGACCCAAGCGAAGATCGACGAGCTGATTTTCAACTTCATCGTGGAGGACTGCCAGTCGTTTTACATGCTCGAGCAGCCCGGCTTCAGGAAGCTGGTTTTGGGCTTAACTGGGGGGCTGAAGTCCATGGACAGGGTGACCTTGTTTACAAAGGTGGACCAGGGTTTCTCCAGGATGCGGGAGGAGCTGATGGCCAAACTCAGCAGCATCCTGTACGTGTGCACCACAGCCGACATCTGGACGGCCAACAACAGAAGCTTCTTCGGGATGACCTGCCAATGGATCGACAGGCATTCTCTGGAGAGGAAGTCCGCCGCCCTGGGGTTCGCCCGGCTGCAGGGCCGAATCACGCACGACACCATCGCCGGGCGGATACACGACATCCACGTGGCGTACAACATCGAGAGCAAAGTTCAGACCACGGTCACGGACAACGGCAGCCCCTTCGTCAGCGTGTTCAAGGAGTTCGCCTTGGACAGCCCGGAGATCGACGACGACATCGGCTTCTACGAGAACGTGAGCGCCGTGCTGGAGGGCGAGCCGGAGCAGGACATGCTCCTGTTCCTGCCCACCGTGCAGCGCTGCGCGTCGCACACCCTGGAGCTCATCGTCACGGAGGACTTCTGGCAGGCCGTGTCCCAGGGGCCCATGTGCCAGATGCATTACAGCACGATGGCCAAGGTGTACTCCCTATGGAGCAAATGCCACCACCTCCAGGTGGGCATGGACGCAGCGGAGGCGATCGGAAAGATGGCCCTGGTCGTGCCCGCCGTCATACGCTGGAATGTGGAGTACTGTGCCGTGCAGAAGATCGTCTCGCTCACCGAGCAGGAGCTGACGGACCTGGGCACCCGCCTGGAGGTCCCGCGCCTGCAGCCGGAGGAGATGGCCTTCCTCAAAGAATACGTGACCGTGTTCCACCCGCTCGCTTTTGCACTTGAACTTTTCCAAGCGGAGCAGAAGTGCTACCTGGGTCTGGTCATCCCGACCGTGCTCAGTCTGAAGAACAAGCTGAACGAGCAGAAGGATTTGGCGAACTACTTCGGCGACGTCATCGGCGCCATCGTGGTGGCCATCGACGCGCGGTTCCTGGAGCTGTTCGCCAGCACGGAGGCGAAAATTGCGACGGCGACGACGCCGCAGTTTCGCCTGTGGTGGATGGCCGCCTCCGACCGGGAGGAGATGTGCTCCCTGCTGGCCACAGAGGCCTCCCAGATAGATCCCGGCATCATGATCGAGGCCAACACCACCCGGAGCGTGTCGACCATCGAGTCGGAAGACGACTTCTTCAGCTACGGGTCTGTGAAGCCCGCCATTCAGATCCAGCAACGGGGCGTGATGGAGGAGATCCGCAAGTATGTCGAAGGGACGGGGAAGAGCCTCGATTGCCTTCAGGACTTCCCCAGGATGAAGCAGCTCTTCCTCAAATACAACACCACGCTGCCGTCCACGGCCCCCATCCAGCGCCTCTTCAGTCAGAAAGGCAACCTGGTCACATCGCAGAGGAACTTCCTGACCGACGACTACTTTGAACGCATTCAGCTTTTGAGATACAACAGTCACGTGTGCGCGTTGCTCACCGAGTGAACACATTAGACGGCGTGCGTCTCCTCTCGGCCTTTTCATTGATGCAGAATCAAAACCATATTGTGCTAAAAAAAAAAAACTGAGCAATATTATATTTCAGACAATTTAGCCCGTATGTGTTAATATTCTACCCGTATCTTGTTTGATAGGCACAGCATATATCTCCCGACTCCTGAATGGCTTAATGAAAATACCTTAATTGACAATCATGGACAATGACATTCGAGGACCGCATATACTAACAAAAGCATCTTTCTATCTGTGCTATTGTTGTGATAGTAGCCACAGGGTTAAACTGAAGTGATTTTTGTCTTTCAGTTCAGTTAAGTTTTTTCTACAGGTGCTCAATGAGAATGCATCTCCTGTCTGTATGTTTTATATCATATATAAAGAGACAAGGAAAGAGACTTTTCTTCTTTTTTGTCTGCATCTTGCTGCTTCTTCCTTTTTTTTGCAGTTTGTTAACAAAACTAATTGGATTAGAGAAGTGCATTGTTACGTGAATACGGGGGGTGACCCCTCTTCACGATTTTTAATTATTTTATTTGATAATAACAAAAAAAAATTAATTATTTTTATTTATTATCTCTATTTGAGTTATTAAAACTATATTCCTTATCTAAATGTTTTTTTCAATTTATCAGGAAATAATTAGTAATAAGCAAATAGGACAAAGTTTTGAGCAGATTTTAGATCCGTGCAGCCATTGACGCACAGACTGGAGGAATTTCTGCCGGCGATGAACTAACCCTTGCAGTCCACCAGAGGGACCACGACTCCACGTGACTCTTGCCTTGATGGGTCGGTCTCTCCCTGTGTACACTCCTGATGCCTTAAGATTTCGGCGTGAAGGAGGAGACACGCTTTTCAGTTCGTTCCCTATATGATTTGCACACCTGACCTTACGGGAGATATTTGGGAGGAAGGGTTCCCGAATTCTTTATCCCTGTTTTGCCTCGTGAACTGCTCTACTTCAAGAGTGACTTTTACCGGAATCTAAGTTTGCACTAAATATTCTTCAATCGCCGACACAAGCCAGGTCGATGGCTTGCTTGCTGTCCCATCTGAATCGACCCACAGTAACTCACCTTGATAGTGTAGTCGGTCGCTCAGACTAGCAGTCGGTCTTATAAAAGTATTAACTTTTTTCTTTTCTTTTAATGTAGATTTTTCCTTTATCCTTTCGAAATTGATAGGACCCTGCTTGAGAGCCCAAACAGATATAAAGCTCTTTCAAACGCAAGCTGGCCTCTACCGGGTGTCATTGCTTAAACTAGAGCGAAACTAATTTGAATAAGTATCAGTGTGGTTTGTGCATATCAAGAGTGCAATCAGTGGTGTACCGTGCTGGAGGGGCAGGAGGGACGTCCGATGAGGTGTGACCTCTCCTGGGCTGGCTTCTCAAGAAAACACGAAAAAATAGACTCGGTCGAAAAAACTAATGCGTTACTTATTTATTTGTAATCATATCAAAGTATAATCTCTTGGTCCAAATGCAGAGAAAAAAATGGTTAACTGAAAAATACAAGAAAAAATCACCAGAGTGTTTAAAACCCCTTCAGAGCCGTTTACAGACAGTGTTCAATTATACGGAAAAAAAAGTTTAATTATTAACTAAAATCAGCAAAGTATTCTTAAAAACTGACTCTCAATAGTCCGGAGATCTGCAAGAAGTTTAAAGTTTCATCCCCGTGCAGGCAGAGACCTGCACGGGGTTCTCCCTCGCTAAGCTCTCCTCAACTCAGCTCCAGCTCAGTTCGAGTGTCTGTTCGAGTGCCCTCTGTTCTCGAAAACCAAGAGTTTTTTATACTCTTAACCACCCCTGGGGCAAGGACCCCCTCCCTTCGTTTGTGCTGACCTTGTGGCCAGAAATGTCATCATAACTCATGAGTCCAGAGACATAGTGACGCCTGGCCGGGCCTGAGGCTGAACGCCATCAGAGTGCAAATCTCAGCGACCCGTGGCCGATGTACCGTGAGTGAACCTATGGGTCAAGCCCTGCTAGAGTGTGTGTGTGTGTGTTTGTGAGACCATCCTGACCCCTTCCCCTTTCTCCCTACGGGGTTCTGACCTTGGTCTGACAGTGTGGGTGGGTGTATGTGTGTGTGTGTGTGTGCCCAACCGTACACGTCAGTGCAACAGGGGGTTTTTGACAACAGAAGCATCTCTGTCTAACAGGTGCAATCTTATAAGAGACTTGTTTTAACTCCTGATAACTAGGGCTTTGCCGTGTAGAGGCATCACGATTTCGCAAAACATCCACAGTGTTCAACAAGCCTTTGGAAATGATGGGAGCTAACGCTCACGTCATTTCTGTACGAGCCTCATTCTGAGCTTCATGTTAAGATACAGTTACTCTATGGAGCTTTTATTTTGAAAGGGTGGGACTGGGTGGGCGAGAGGAGACATATTGATAATATTTGACACACAAACACAGAGGTTATTAAATGACAGGCTTCATCACAAGCATTCCAGTTAGAAATCATTCTCTGGAGCTTTTATTTTGAAATGGGAGGGGGAGGGGTGTTCTCTAAAGATATCTAAGACCTATGATAGACTGTATGATAGAGAGCTACAGTCTGCTGGCTGAGTCAGTCTTTAAAGATACTTTGTTGACTTTTAGCAGTTGTTTGGGGAGACCCGTTAGCGAAGGGGAAACTGCGTTAGTTAATAATTAAACTTTTTTCCGTATAATTGAACACTGTCTGTAAACTGCTCTGAAGGGTTTTTTGAATACTTAGGTGATTTTTCTTATATTTTTCAGTGAACCATTTTTTTCTCTGTATTTGGACCAAGAGATTATACTTTGATTTGAATACAAATAAATAAGTAACGCATTAGTTTCTTCGATCGACTCTGTTTCTTTATGTCACGCCTCGTCGGACATTCTCGCAGCCCCTGAGGTAAGTTTGATCCAGCACGGTACACCACTGATTGCATTTCTTGTATGCTCATCCACACTGATACTTAATCAAATAAAAATAATAATAAAAAAATAAAATTAATGAACTCATTTTTAATTTTTTTTATTATCAAATAAAATAATTAAAAATCGTGAAGAGGGGTCACCCCCGGTATTCGCGTAACAGCATCAACAGATATGGATCACCGTTTTTTAAAAGAAGTCTGTTTGTGTCACACGTCACAAAGGTGTATTCAGTGCCACGCGTCCACATGTCAGTTAAAAGCGCTGGTCTTGTCAGGCAGCTGCCTGAGGCTGCGAGAGCACACAAACACGCTCAAACACAGACTCTGCGAGGGCCAGCGCTGACATGACAACTTCTGAAAGATGTCAAACCCAGAGAGCGTGAAACGCCCTGGGATTTGCTTTTTCTTCTTTTCGACACCATTGCATGTGTGCATCTTTATGTAGGTATTCTAGTCTTTCTTTGACTTTGCCTGCCAGAGAGAGATTTAGGTTTAAAACTCTCCTGATGTGGAACTGCCCTCACTGCTCTAAAGTCGGGATTCTATTCAACAACACACCAGCTGATAAGGGAAACAGCAGCTTCATAACCCATAATTCCCTTACTTTGTATTTGCTTTAGTATCCTCCTCGCTGTGTTAGTTTGTTGCAATCGTCCAATGACGACACTGGAGCACTTGGTAGGGAGGACACAGATTGCCACCAGATATTTTACACTGTCCAGAGACATGGAAGCCAGGTAGAGATATTTCTAAAATGTGATTTTTCCCTTCCTTCCACTTCTTGTACGGTGGGACATGGTACAGCCCTGACTCTGGATCAGCAGGTGAAGGAAGTTACTGAATGACTACATATCTTCAAACTATATCTGACAATCCTGCCACCTGTAGGACACAGAGGTGCACTTCAGTAAAAGACACTTTCTTTTTTTAAGGAAATTTGCTATTAAATTGATCGAACATTCAAATAAAACAAACCTCAGGTCCCAGCTCAAAGTTTGATCCAAAGTGGAAGTTTTAATGGTTTAAAATAAAACAAAGGTGCAAAGTATTACCCATGAGAACACCTAGTAATACCTGTCAGCACACACATTTAGAACAGGGTCATGTTAGGCACAAAGTGGGTGGAAAGTGTACAGAGTGTGTTACTTCTGTCAGTACCTTTGTTTTAATCGGTCACCAAGCCCTCGTCTTTACTGTCCTCCCATGCTTCCTCCCTCAGAATCCCTTTGTTATACAAAAGCAACATGGCAGAGACAAATATGTTACTTTCATACTCAACCATAATGCTTCTACAGAGTGTTCGTCAGTTCCGTGATATATTACAGTAAGGAGGGAAGCATCGGAGGGTGTTCCAGACACGGCTGGGATATTTTAATAATCTAATGCCCTTCTCTCACTTTGCTCGTGTAAGACACCCTTTCTGGTTTCTGGTCCCGTGACGGCCCCCGGTCACTTCAGAAATAGCTTGGCAGGGCTGAAGTGGCCCAGGTTCTCACAGGACTTGATCCAGCGCTGGACGTTAGCGGGAGTAGAGGAGGCGGAGCCGCTTTGCAGCACGCAGCAATAGCAGGCGATGTCGGCCAGGGAGAACTCCGGCCCGGCCAGCCAGGGGCCGCAGCCCAGAGCGGAGTTGAGGGCCCGCAGGACGGCGGCACGCTCCTTGGCGCTGCCCTCCAGCAGCTGGAAGAAAGCCGTGTCCACCCAGCTGTCCACCAGCGTGGCCACGGCCGGGTCACTGGGGTAGGGAGACAGCAGCTTGAAGAGGAAGCGCGCCACGTTGGCCTCGCCCTCGACGGGACACATGTTCTGGACGCTGAACTTCATCTGCAGTTTGGGAACTGTGATGTGTGCAAAAGGATAAACATGTTTCCAGGTAAACAAGGGCACAAGCATTTACCATAATATGTTACTGATAACATGAACGCAACACTTAGAAATAGCATTCCTAAAAACACAATGACTATTTGTTTTCTAATCAAACCGTCTGCACACCGTAACAAAACATTTACTGTCTGTTTTCATTCACTACAAGATTTGTGAATTACCATCTTTCCATATGAGGGTGAAGCCCAGCTGGAACATCTGGCGGGCATAGCTGTCTGCGTGGCGTGGGCCGAGGCAGGACAGGAGCTGTGGCGGCACGCTGGCGGCTGAGGAGTGGACGTGGACGGTGGAGAGCACTCGATAGCGCTGACACAGCACACTGTGGAGCACCAGCAGGGTCAGAGGGGGCTGCGCCGGGTTGGCGTTTATGACGATATCTCGGAGAGCACCGAGATCCTTGTGACATAAACAAGATAACAAGGTAAATAGCCGAAACATCCGAAAATAAATGACATAATACAATATGTGTCTACTCTAACTAGGACAATCCAGCATGCACAAACTGCAATCACACCATCAAATGTGCTTCAAGACAAATTCCAATACAAACAGGCTGTGTAGGTTAGCAAGGTATTAATCACTTCTAATGATGGGCGTGATCAGGACAACATCTACAGACTGCTGCCCCAGAGAAGATAAAGTCAAAGTATGTCAGTTGCAAGAAACAGAGGTTCTGTTTGTGGGAGACAGGAGGATGATGGCGAAGCTCTCATCCCTGATGAGCCACGCCTCCCACCCCATGCAGGACACTCTGGCAGCTCTGCACAGCTCCTTCAGTCACCGGCTGATTCATCCCCGGTGTCTGAGGGAGAGGTACCGCAAGTCCTTCCTCCCCGCTGCTGTCAGGCTGCACAACAAGCTGCTCTCGGGAGACCACTAACACTTTGAACACTTTGAACACGAACATTTGGACTGAACCGCAGACACTTGAACACTTAATTCATTCACCTGGTGCAATACCTAATCCGTGCAATCCTGTGCAATATCAAATACGTTTAAGTATTTACCTTACACTTACATTTTACTCCGTCTGTATTTACTGGTATACTTAATAGTCTTCTTTACTGTCAATCCTGTGCAATATCAAATACGTTTAAGTATTATCTTACATTTTACTCTGCCTCCGCCTGTATATACTGGTATATTTGATAGTCTTCTTACTGTCAATCCCGTGCAATATCAAATACGTTTAAGTATTATCTTACATTTTACATTTTACTCTGCCTCCGCCTGTATATACTGGTATATTTAATAGTCTTCTTACTGTCAATCCCGTGCAATATCCAATACGTTTATGTATTATCTTACATTTCACTTTTTTACTCCGTCTGTACATACTGGTATATTTTGTATTCTTCTTTACTGTCATATTTTTTACTACTGTTTACTGTTTCGTCTATTTATACTACTTGATTTTTTTATCTTCATTTATTACTTGTGAGCGATGCTGCTGTACTCCTGTAATTTCCCCACTGAGGGACTAATAAAGGATTATCTTATCTTATCTTATCTTATCTTCTGCCAGTGCATGTTTCATGCAGGATATCACTTTAGTATAATACTCACGAGTTAAACTGAATTCACTAGTTTTATGCCGAGACTCTCACCTTGCCCAACAGCGTGTCCAGGTCTGTGACGCCTTTGAAGGTTGTGGAGGCGGGGCTTTGGGATGAGAGGCTGCTGCTGACTGTCAGGTCCAGATCGGCATCCGGGGTGGACACCGTCTTGGCCAGGCCCTCCACCGCTGCCTTCAGCTCGTACAGCTTCCTCATGATCTCATCCTGTCGGGCCTCCAGAGCTTTGACTGCAGGGTCCACTTCGCCATTCTGGGGACACAGAAAGAGTCGCTTGTTTAGGCTGAAACCGCAAATGGGTGAAAGCATTCACTGTTTTTTATTAATTTGAGCACAATCCTGCAGCAGTTTTACAACCTGGGTGTTAGCTGGTGTCCCAACGTTTAACGGACTTTGCACAGATAACAGATTCAGTATTGAGAACATATTTAACATATCCCAGGTCTATGGTTATTGGGTTATAAAGGCTACTGGTAATTTGTGCCACAATGTCTACTCCAGATTAAAGTCAACAGTGAACAACACACTGCAGGGTTAGAGGAAGTACTCAGACACACAAGTAAAAGTATCATAATCACACTGCAAAAATACTCCTTTACAAGTAAATGTCCTGCATTAAAAATATTACTTATCGATAACTATGTAATATTTGCTAAATGTACGTTAAGTATCAAAAGTAAATGTACTCATGCACTTCTATATACAGAATTCATGTTGCTGATGTCATTATGTGTAAGTAGCATTTTACTGTGGTCGTTTTATACAACGTTACCATCGGTTATGTAGTTTAATCTATACAAATAAATCATATTTTAAGTCTATTACAATGCATGAATATATTTTAATGTGTAAAGTAACTAGTCATAACTGTCATATTAATGCAGTGGAGTAACAAGTAATAAAAACATAGCTTTAAATGAAGTGCAGCGCGAGTATAAAATGGCATGAAATAGAAATATTCAAATAGACTAACGGTAGAAAACTGTATTTAAGTAATGTTACAGTAACCTGTTAAGGACCATGGCATGGGAATACATGCCATCATGATGTGCACTAAGGATTGGTAATAACGACAGTGTAAACATACACAACAAAAAATGGACTAATATACTCCATTATAAAAACATTAGCATAACATATTAATCTTTAAACGTCGGAACAGTGGAGACGTGCAGTAACGTTGCATCAGCCACAACTGAGCTCATTTTCCTGACAAGCTAACTTGGCTAACGTAAGCTAATGCTAACACACCGCACGAGATGCACAGTTATCAAAACGAGTTCTGGGCAACAACGAGGGCAAAATACAACCTACCTGACAGAAAATAAATAATCAACCGTGTCGAAATGAAATCAGTTAAGAGTTACCTGAAGCGCGTGCTCAGACGTGCTGCTGTTTCCTTGCTGCGCGTGGACATTTGGTAAGTTGTACATGCAGGTTGGTAAATCTGTCGTTATGTGGCTCCCACAGACGGGCTTTACCTGGTACATGGACATGGCGGAGGACAGCTATTGCTCTGTCAGAGACAAACAGTTTACTACAAAATCCCGAACACAAGACGTCTTATTCTGGGGCTGTGATGTTGACAGGCAGCAGCAGCGGCCACACGCTCACGTTCACACAGGAAGGAGGCCGCGGTGACCTCACATCCGGTAAAAGTAGTAATATGAATTCGTTTGGGATTACACAGTAAATGACCGTTTCATACACTGTTTTAATATTCACACAGTTGTGTTAAAACCATCCAGATTCACAGTTGCATCGCGCACCGCCACATCTCTCGCTGCGCGTGTCATCGCACGTGCACTAGAGGGCGGCACAGTATAATTTCTCACGTTCCCATTTCTGTAAAATCATTGCGGGAGGTCAGCAGTCAACAGAGGAGTCGGTCGTACTTGAGTGAACTTCTGCACTTAACCATGACTCAACGAAGGCAGACTGATTCAAAGATGATGATGCAAAGTAGGGTTTAATCTGTGGAGTCGTGAAATAATCATAATAATTGTAATCTCAGTAATATCAAACAATGGACAATATGTCGTTTAATTTTAATTTTGTAAGATTGTTTTTCTTTTATACAACAGAAAGCATCTTGTTGTGAGGTTTTTACATCATACCTGTACATCACAGTGCATTTGAATTGTTGGTAGTATACTTCCTATAGGTTAATCGTTTTATGAGCAGGCATTTCTTTGACATTTTGCAAAGAATGACTGTCTTGTAGTTTTTCATGCCATCCACGAAGGCCTTCCATATCTACACTACAAATAGTTCAGTCCATGAACTCAAATCAATACGTTTTTTACTAATAAATATATATTAAAAAATACAAGTTTTCTTTTTGGTATAATGGTATAATCAATAAGTATGTGATACCATTTTCAAATATAAATATTTGTATGTGTATATGTATATACACATTTCCAATACGTTTAAGTATTATCTTACATTTCACATTTTTACTCCGTCTGTACATACTGGTATATTTTGTATTCTTCTTTACTGTCATATTTTTTACTACTGTTTACTGTTTAGTCTATTTATACTACTTGATTTTTTTTATCTTCATTTATTACTTGTGAGCGATGCTGCTGTAATCCTGTAATTTCCCCACTGAGGGACTAATAAAGGATTATCTTATCTTATCTTATCTTATATGAATGTGACTTTTGTTTAAACCTTGTGTGTGAGCTTGCATGTGCACAACTGTGTATGTGTGACTATACAAGCGTCTGCTAGTCAACAGTCTATAGTCACCTGTAGTACCTTATCTTTAAGGTCAGATTAGGAGGAATATAAGTAAGAGATAACGCAACATTTTTTTTCCAGATATACATTACTATAGTCTACCATGGCAGTTAATACGTAGCAGAGCTTTGTACCTTGTGACTCATGCAGCCTGTCTGCTTTTTGTTTTCTCGTGTCTCGCCTGACATCACCATCACTGTGATCTCCTGGGTTCAAATAGACAAAGTTTGTTTTTAGATGCGACTGCTTCAGTCCTACAGCAGTCAACCTGTAACACAGATCAAAATCAATTAGCTCAGCCTAGCCTCTGTTATTCAATCACACGGGATTGAATCAAACCTGGCAGCTCTGCCGAGGTAATGGTCGGATCTGATGGCCAGAGTAAGACCCGAGAAAGAAACTGAGACTATACAGAGGGAGCTGAAACCTGACAGTTCACAGTAGTTCTCTAAATCATGTAGGAACAAGGGACGTGGAAGTCTGTCCTGTCAGGCTGTGGGTAACATGGGTGGGTGGGGAGAGACAAAGGCCTTGCAGGTGCTGTCAGTTACAGTCTGACTGGTTCACCGACATAGATAAACAGTGTGTGAACTGATGCAATGAATACTTTACGTAGAGACGCTTACACTGCCTTCGAGGAATGTATTTAGTAATTTTGGGAAATACACTTATTTGCTCTCTGGCAGAGAGTTGAATAAGATAACTAATTCCCTTTTTAAACTCCAAAACGTAAATCAAACGTTTGCTTTGAACACAGCTTATGAATTGGACATGGTAGGTTCAGTCATTGAATCGCACTAAATTGAATATTAAGATGCACTATAGGGCATTAAGTTCATAGGAACCATCATATCACTGTACATGTGGAGTACTCAGTCCATAGGTGTGCTGGGAAAGGATGACGTTGATACTCAAGGCTTGTTGTAGTTGTTGGTTATTTGAACAGCTTTAAAGAGATTAAAGGCATGTACTCATTTGTAGGTGTAATATTAGTCGATGACGACACACTTTGACCGTAAACGACATTTTAAGACGCAGACAAGTAATGTCTGAGCTTCTGATCGCACCACGCGTGTAATGCAAGTTTATGAAGTATGTAAGTGCTTTTGTGGCATTTGTTGTTTGGTGTTAACTGACCAAACTCCACCGGGACACAAACATCTTCTCCAATCATTTGCGTTTGCCTCCATTATAGTCAAAGTATGTTTGTCCAGGACTCTAGCCATCTTATCTTATTGTGCCCTCTCATTTTTGGGAAAAGTCAGCAAAGTACCCGTCTACCTCTCCACGACAGCCATTACTGGATGAGTCAGCAACATGTGACAGCTGTTCAGAGGATTAGGCAGGGTGTGGCTTTTAGTTGCAAACTTAAGTCGAGTGAATAGATGTGTATAAATATATATATATAAATAAAACGTCAATTAGCGGATATGTAAACAATACGCTCAAGGCAGGGTGGAAATAGATTTCTAGAAATCGCCTTCCACGAAGGCCCTGTGTGTATCAGGGGGTGGCCATTGATATGTGCGTGGCCTATCATTCATTAATGAAGGGAAGCTGCACGCAGACATCATAGGCAAAGGCTTATTGGGGAAACAGAGGCAATGCCGTCATCCCATGCATTATGGATGGAGTTCCTGCACAGAGCTCACAAAGCCCATTCAGTCATCCTAACGCGCCAGTTAAATCTTTCACGACGTTCCTCCCTGTTCAGACTATCAGGTAGCAACATCTCTGAGACCTCCAGGCTCCGAAAAGACTGTGGAGCGAGTCTAAATATGATCAGCGTGTGTCACGGCACACGTCCAAATGGTTCAACTTCCTTTCACCGCGTTTGCTTGAGCACTTCGGCTTGTTATCGGTTGGAGATGGGGTGCACATTAAAGTTTCACACAGACTTAATCAGTAAGGGGAGCCTGACGCTCCTTTCTTGATATGAGTTTTTGGTGACAATGAAGCGAGGACGTCAATTATTGAAGAGACGAGCAGACGAGGCCCATGTGTCCATCCTCAAGTGCCCTTCCAGACCAATCGCACAAAACGTTTCAATATAAAAGCAGTTAAGTTAAAGTGAAGTAAAAGTAAGTTAATCGTGAAGTCAAGTTGTCTGGCTTACTTCATTTCCTCCTAATCCTTTGTTTGTTACCTAATGCTGCATCCTAACATTTGAAGGTGACTACTACTACTGCTACTGCTACAGTTACCACTACCACTGACCTGTACTACTGAATTCAGCCCTGATGACATTTCCATTGCATTTTGTTTGTAACCTTAATTCTGAGAATTCAAAACAACACCCTCATTGATCACATAGATGGTGTAGAATAGGGTTGTAGTGGAAGGAATATTCCTCATTCCCAAAATATATTCTAATGGCATGAGCCCCAGAACATGTACCTGGATTTACTCTACTGCTTAAGATTACACTTTATTCCCATCAACAGAATAAATAGTTCAAAGGAACTCAGATTTTAACGTGCGTTACAAGGTCCAACCTGCCGTCCAATATGAGCAAAATGTTGTTTTGTCATGTTGCCAGCCCCCCAGGACTGACTGACATTATTGGCCTGTCAGAGCTGTGCTGCCCTAGAGAGAAACGGAGCTACACAGACAGAGCTAGTCTCTCTCTCTCTCTCTCTCTCTCTCTCCCTCTCTCCCTCTCTCTCCCTCTCCCTCCGCCCTTGAGACCAGGTAATCTGCTTGTCACATTATCATGTACAGCAGTCAGTGTCGACCTGTTGGCTCACATTTCCTTCCTGTTTACCACTCGCTTCTCTTGACCCGCAGGGGTTACTTCTCCGTCGTGTGTCCTGTGGCTATAGTGTTACCTACAGGCTTCCCCAACCCTTGTCCTTATATAAGGACACGCAGGCAGTATGGGCATGGCTGAATAAGGAACACTATCATTATTACAGCACACACCATCTGAATCAAACAGCAGGTGTGACTACACATCCTGCACTGGTGACTACGACCTCGTGCTAATATCAGGGTATGCCCTGTAGCCCTGAGTAGCAGGTGTCTGCTGTAATAGTCAGGTTCCCCCTGTAATATACAGGTAATTGAAATGACACAAAGCTGGAACCACTGCAAGAACGCGTGTTGCTCTGTATTTTGGCGCCTCTTGTGCGTGGGTACATAGGGAAGTAGTTGTTAATTTTAATCCCATGAATCCTGTAAGTGCTATTTAATGTCTCTCGGAGGGAGGATGCGGAGCTGTGCGATGGTCAGTCTTCTGTCTGAGAGTTTGTGTGAGTGTAATACTTCTCCTTTAATATATCCTGAGCAAGCTCTCCTGAGCTATCAAGGCAAACCTGGCAAATGAGTACATGTGAGGCCAGCATCCACAGCTATAGCTTTCTGCAGAGTTTGCAATCTTCTTCTGTGCATCGCACACATCTACACACTCACACTGGTGCATATATTAACATCCACCCTGATGTGGGTTCATGTGCATATTTTGGATTATGTCTGCTTGCATGCAGTGCCGTCTGTGTCTGATTTCATAATTGATTTTTGCAAATTCATTAGGTGTGTGTGTTTTTTGTTGCTCTAGCCTGAGACGCACCCAAGGCTCAGCTGGGTTTATTTACATAGCTGAGGTCAGGTGTCACTCGATCCAGTCGCAGTGACACTCAGGTGGTCATCAAGGTCACCGCCTCTGCTTTTTCCCTGTGCTAGCTCTATGAATCTATAACCTCACACACACACACACACACACACACACACACACACACACACACACACACACACACACACACACACCTGTACTGTATGTACACCTCAATCAGAAACCCTGTGTTTTCAGGACACGTTTCACTGGAAGATGGAAGGACTTGTGTGTTTGTTTTATGCATGTGCACATCTGGATCAGCATGTGGATATACGGATTCCCACTTCATAAAAGTTAATGAGACTTGTGCATATGAAACAGTTCAACACTCCCTTGATCACCATACTGTGTATTTTTCTTGCCATGCCACCGTGTGTCGCCTCAAACCACATACGTATCAGGAAAAGACATTCAGAAACACACAAAGATGTTGCATATAAATGAGGAAAAATAGCCTCAAGATTTGGATTTTATTCTTTTATTTTATCAGTAATTTGGGAAATTTTACATTTATTTGGGAAATACAGCTTTATGATATGTTTAAAACATATGAAAAAAAAAGTGATGTGAATGTGGATGACTGTGGACCGGAACAAGTCTTAAAAAACAAAAAACAGATTCAAAAGTTTTTATCTAACCAGATGGAAAATGATCAAACTAAGTGAGCCCTTGAAGCAGTGGAGGAGGGGCGGGTTGAGGGGGGTCAGATCGACTTGGAGCGATGGAGTCCAGTTGTTTAAGACAAGACCATGGCCTGGAACTCTGAGGAGAAAAGAAACACAAATTGATCAGATGATTATTCACCTCATCTGTCTGACACCTAACTCTAAAATACGTGTATTTTATATTTGGTAACGTGAAATGTAAAATCGCAGATGGTCAAAAGAAACATTGTTGGGGTAATTATGATGTTTGATTGTAGAACCGACATATATAACTGTCTCTCTTTCAAGCACCCTGAAAAACCAGACTTCCCTAAAAATACAACACATTTAGTCAATCTGCATTCTATTCAAAAAGGTAAAAGGTGGAGAACTGTTTGCTAAAGCGTCGTGGTTTTCGAGTTACACACATGCCTGTCTGGCATAATATACCAAGGTGGATCCACTCACCGTCTGCTCCAATCCGGCCGTCGCTATCGTCATCAGCAGCACACATGAATTCCTTCGTCTCCTTGTCGGACAGAACGCGTGCCCCAGGGGAAAACCTCTGGAGGAAAAACCTGGCGGACACAGAGAGACACAAGTTAGAGGTAACAGCTGGACGCACAGCAACAGCCACAAAGCCAGAAGTCAGGAGCTAACACTGAGACCCAGTCTGTACAACTTTTAGTCTCTTATCAGTCCCTGTAACATGTCAGCCTTGTAAAGTTTTAAAAAAGCGATGATGGACGGGTACACCCTTTACTACAACATCATGAAGATATGATTATTTTCCATGAAGACGTCTAATCTCTTCTCCCGTTTTAGGATCCTTTACATCCTCGGCACAATATATAAATGTCTGGTATTAGTGAACTGGCTGCTCGCTTACTTGAGCTCTTTCTCCTCAACAAAACCGCTGCCGTCATTGTCCAGGATCAAGAAAACCTTCTTCACGTCTTCGGGGCTCTTCGTGGTGAGGCCGCACAGCTGGAAGAACTTCTTCTGGCAGAAGGAGTCCGGTGCTGGAGGAGGATATAGAGAGCAGAGTCAGGAACTTCAACATTTAGTGTTGGTTCAAACACTAGAAACACGACAATAACTGATGTGGTATTATTAAGTGTGACATACATAGTATGGAGAAAATATTGGTTCTGAATCTGTTTCATTTTTTTAAAAGGTTTGAGGAGCAAATGTTTAATAATCCTTCTGCTCCAGTGATACTAATACTAACAGGATCATATCTAGTCTCTCTTTAGCTCGAGGCTTGTGCCCAATTGATGCTCAAGAAATCTCTTAACCTGCACCTCAGGTTATTCTGTACTTCAATTTTAATGTCAACATTTTGCAGTCTTCCAGTCGGCCATCAAATCGAGACAGCCCTATTGACTGAGCAGGCTCCAGTAGAAAGACTGTATAGAACTAAAGAAAGAACAAAGATCCAACAAAGAGAGCAATAATGATATTGGTGGAAGACGATACCTTGGCAGTCCTTGATAGCACTGTCGATGGCATCAGCGGAAAGGATAGATGCGAGCGACATTTTATTCCTGTAGGAGGAACAACCATGGTGAATTATTTACACATGTAGCCAGGTACAGAAGCAAAGCCTCTGACTTGACACTGATGGAGAGTAAAATGTGTGCCGGTGCCAACACTGACATTGAGAAGTCAGTGGCCATGAAAGTCAGCATGTACGTTCATCTTTCTTCTCTGTTAAATAGCGTCTCATCCAATGAATTAAACATGATGGAAATAACTTTTTGTGGAAAAGTATTGATAAGTTTCACCTGTCATCTAACTAGCAGCCTCTAAAGTGCTCTGAATCCACAGAAAATCCACATCTGCAAAGTCTTTTAAAATGAAAGTCGGCCACTTCCCATCGGCAGCGTCCTCTCTGAATCCACCCAGCAACTCACCGTGTTTAGGGGGTTCTCGCCCGGTTGGTGATCCAGCAGAGAGGAAAGCGATGTGGTGACTGCTGCACGTCAAGGCGGATTTATATAGGTCTGACTGCAGTGACAAAAGGGATTGATTGAGTTACCTGTCTATGGATCAAATTCTAACTGCCCGCCCCTGATCCGATTTCCCAGCTAACTAATTAACCTTTACTATTTATAACGCCCAGGGGTAGAGAGACCGGAGCATGGACATCATGTAGCACCCTTGGAAATAGCAAATTAAGTTAAAAAGCGTGTTCGTCTCCCCATCCACCACACCCGCCTCTTATCCCAGCGCCCCGCCTCCTCTCACCTCTAGAATTATACAGTACAGTAAATGCAGGGAGGCTGTAATGTAACTGCAAGCTCTCTCTCCTTTTCTCCCTCTCTTGCTGTTTCTGCCCCCCCCCCCTACCCTTTCATGCAGATATCCTTTTACAGGCAGCAGTCCCAAAACGAGCACATCTGAGCCATATCCCGCTGCATCTATGTCCCTATCATTACAGTTGAGGTGAGTTATGAGAAATGATATGTCAGCTGAAGTTGAAATTTTTCGTGGCATATTTGGACCGTGTGTGTCTCATGTCAATGCAGGAGCATGTGAGATTATTGAGTCACCTAAGAGGCCGGCCCATACACAACATGCTGGGGTTTTCACCTGGCCAGATCTGCCTGGACATTAAAAAAAAAACCTGATGGAGTTCAGATTATTTGCAAACAAAACTGAAATAACAAACACACAGCACTGCTCATCACTGAATGTCAGGGACGCCGGTGCTTTGTAACCTTCTCACTCTCTCAAACTGACGTGGGGACATCCTCGCTAAATTGCTTTGTCAACTGTGCTGATTAAGGGACCCGAGGTCACCCTCTGCTGTCGGTGTCCCATCCCGCCTCGATGGTGTTGATGATGCATAATGTCCCAGGTATCCACATACACCATTTGAATAGAGGTATAGCAGTCAGAGGTCACTCGGGGCTGAGCACTGGCTTCATTTCCACTGGAGTTTAGACCATTTCCCCCACTTTCTTTCTCCCTTTGTCCGTCCTTTGTCTAGTTGCAAAATGACCAATTCAGGTTGACTCTTCAGAGGGCATTCGTGGCCCCCAGCGGAAAAAAGGCAGGGGTCATTAAGCACATTCCTGGGGGGGGGGTGTTCACTGCAGCAGCACACAGGAAAAGGTCATTTATTTCCAGGATGTAAGAGTTGTACGTGAGCGTATGCAGCATGCAGCAGCAGTGTGGTAAGGAGAGTTTATGACAAATGAACTAATAATCCATGTAATTAATTAAATAATTAAATACAGGTCCTACCGAGATTTGAACTCGGATCGCTGGATTCAGAGTCCAGAGTGCTAACCATTACACCATAGAACCCTTGGAGGACTTGTCGTGTAAAAGTAGAAGTAACCTGATATATCCTTGAATTTTACCAAAGGCACGGGCCAGCAGCCCCCAGGCAGCGTCCTCAATTTGGAAGTCAGCAACTTTGAGCGCGTGCTTGCGTCCGTGGAGCACACGCGGCTGTTGGCAGGTCCACTCTCTTGCACGTGTCAGCTGGCGACCGTCAACTGCAGATAAAGTCCACCTGGTGTCCTGATACTCTGAAACGTTATTTAAAGGTCTGTAGGCAGAAACCGAAATAAGTCGGAAATCAGTCGAAATACATTTCATTTAATTCGTGTAAAGTGTTCTTATAGGTGATAAACAATTGTGTTTTGGACATGAACATACGCACGGTGTGTGCACACATTACCTTTGTGTGTAATTCATTGCTTCCTAGCGTCTTTCATTATTGAGTAAAAGCTTGTATCTCCGGTAGTTTGTCATTAGCCACCCCTCCTAAACCTAATCCCGGTGCCGAATCTTTAATTGGGCCCCTCAACAAGTGATGCCCGATTGGGAGGATCTAGTGAAGGTGGACTGCTGAGAAACTCAATCATCTCCTCCAGAATATGTGTGAAGAAGAGACTAAAGACACCGGATTAAGAGTATACACGATGCTGTAGCCTATGCTGATACCTCGCAGACTATGTTACTGGGAGATCATTTATTCATTTACTTGTAGACAAATATAATTATATAATTATATAATGTTCTTTAGGAGCATTAGTCTCACAATAAATATTCAAAATATGTATTCTGAAACGCACAATGGAATCCCATTTAAAATTAGATTCTAACCAATTTTCACTGCATTTTTGTAGAATCTCACTTCAATTAATTAGCATTATTTTGTTTAAAAAACTGAAATTAATTAACCCCCAATAATTTCAGGAATAATTGTCCAATAAATATTCGTTGTTATTATTATTTTTGTCCTCCATGTATGCATGATGAGTTTCCTGAGTGCCCTACAAACCAGGCTCTCCTTACTGGCACGCTTGTAGCGAGAAACTCAAATGTCCAAACAGCTGTCGTTTTCTATTGCCAAATAATTTACAGTAATTTATATCTTGTCTCTGTCCGGTGCGTCTGTCCCAACTTCTGATGGACGCAACTCCATCTACTGGCTGCAGGATGGAGCTGCATGACTGTACGCACAAACACATAAACTGTGTAAAGACTAAAGTGTGCGTGTGTGCGTGTGTGTGCATGTGTGACAGAGAATTAAGTCTTTTACATATATTTAAACATCACCAGTTCGTAAATTAATTAATATTGCTTTATTTTCCTTTTCCACTAAGACCAAGAAAGTGGATCACATCACTCCTGTTCTGATGTCTTTGCACTGGCTCCCTGTCCAACAAAGAATTGACTTTAAAATCCTGCTGTTGGTTTATAAAGCACTGAATGGTTTAGGGCCAAAATCTCTGATCTGCTGCTACCTCATGAACCATCCCGACCCCTTAGGTCGTCTGGGACCGGTCTACTTTCTGTTCCCAGAGTCAGAACTAAACACGGAGAAGCAGCGTTCAGTTGTTCTGCTCCACATATCTGGAACAAAGTCCCAGAAAGCTGCAGGTCTGCTGAGACCCTCAGCTCCTTTAAATCAAGATTGACTTTTCTGTTTGCTGCTGCCTTTAATTGAACTATATTCAAGGATATTAATCAATTTCCTGCATTTCTGCATTCTACTACGACTGCATTTTAGTTCTTACACTGCTTTTTAGTGTTTTAATGACTGTTTTTAATTGTTTTTGAATCTCCTTTTATTTTGCCTTATGTTTTGATGTTTTTAATGTGGTTTTATGTGAAGCACTTTGAATTATATTGTTGTTGAAATGTGCTATACAAAGACACTTGCCTTGCCTTGCCTATCCACTATTACAGGCAGGTGTATTTATATGCTATATGGCATGCCAAAAACAAAGCAAATTGAGTTTTGGAGAGAGAGAGAGAGAGAGAGAGAGAGAGAGAGAGGCTGTGAATGAATTTGCCCTGTTGAGGTTGTATGTATAGTTAAAGAATTTCAAAGACACAAATAACACTCACTTAGGGAATGAAAGACCAATTTGTCAAGATAAGACCGCAGAAAAGAATATTTATTCTTTCTTTTTTTTAACCTTTTGTACCTGGAAAGTGCATCATAGATTTTACAGTAAGCAAAATTCATCTTTAAGACATGAACACAGCCGAGCGACAGTCACAATCATCATTTTTGGACAATGTGTTGCATAGGAGGAAACGTCTCTTAAGCAAATGTATAAAAATTATTTATATCAGATGAAAATGGGGGGGGGGGGGAGGTCGACGTGGGCTTTGTGGTTCCATCAGAGCAGGTGTTGTTGGTCAGTTGACACTTTATTGTTTCACCATGGCAGCGAACTCTGTGGAGACACAAGAAAACACACAGTTTGGCATCTATTTTCCAGCAAAAAAATAAATAAACATCCAAAGAATGCTCTAACCACTTTGTGTGACAAAGGGTCCGTACCGTCAGCGCCAATCTTGCCGTCACCATCGGAGTCACCGGCCTTCAGGAATACCTTGGTCTCGGCATCCGACAGTTCGCGTGCACCTGCCTTGAAGGTCTGCAGGAACAGCCTGCAAACACGATCGGTGGTTAGTTCACGGACCCCAGCTCCCATTGGCTGACACACACTTCATGTTATATAATTGAAAGCATTAGATATAAATAGAAAGTGTATGTAGTGGCTGAAGATAGTTTGACCCTGTGGTTTCACAATCAGTACCCTGAAGAACAATTCATATACCCTCTGTCATTAACTTAATTGTTGTTTTATGCAGATGATATCAGAACAGAAGATGCATCAATGTGATTTGTGGATATCTGTTCAGGACAAAGGAAGTGTTGAGTGTCTTACTTCAGCTCCTCCTCCTCAATGAAGCCACTGTTGTCCTGGTCAACGATGCCGAAGGCCTTCTTGACCTCAGCGGCAGACTTGCTAGACAGACCGCATGCGTGGAAGAACGTCTTGTGGTTGAATGATTCGGCGGCTGAAATGAATGTGAGTTTTTACTTAATTAAGCACAGCCACATACAGGAGCTGCACAAGAAGCCCAGTGATGCTCGAAGCAGGGAGGGCCTGCGATTGGGATTTTGCAAGAGTCACCTTTGCACCCTTCCAGGGCTTTGGCGATGTCGCCATCCTTCAGTCCTACACTTGCGAAGGCCATTTTGTTCTGCAGAAATCAAATGAAAGTGATTACTTCTAAAGTAACAAAAGCATCACATATTGTTGACCATGTGGATTATGGTTAACTACATTCATTTATTTTCTATTAGAATAGGTAATCAATCACATTATCATTAAAACCACAGAGCAGCACTATTTGGACAATAGTTCAAATATTATAATAACAACATTGTGTTATTGTTTCCAAATGGAATAGAAATAGACTCAAATGGAAATATTTAAAATTTCAAAAGGCAGATTAGTCAGTCCACTTCTTTCTGTGAGTGGTATGATGCTGCAATTTCCAAATCCGGTTCTAGAGGCTGAGATTGTTCCCTACTGCAACTCTATAGATGCTGGGAGGTCTGACCAGTAATCCATGTCTTCATGCAGCTGACGCTCGTGCAAGAAAAGCCAAATGAAACTCCTTCTTTGGATGCTGCATTGCAGCGCAAAGTCCAAAAAACAATTTAAAAAATCAATGTTTTCTGAAGCGCCGCAGGATGCTGAGGCTCTGTCTGCGTGGATTCCAGGTTTCTTTTCCATTTCCATTTAAACTCACCTTTGTGTTGTCTTTGCTTTGTAGACTACAGATGAAACAGACAGGACTCGAGTCGAATGCGGTGATCTTCCCCGGCGCTCCCGATGACCTTTTTATAGTTTCCCTCCATCGAAATCTGAGGCATAAGATAACTGACACCGCCGAGAAGGGGGTGGGGGGGGGGGCGAGGATTCGTCATGTAGCCCAGAGAGCGGTCTATTTTAAGTTTCACAAATGAAGACGCTTAAAAGGTGCGTTTGAAGAAGTCTTTAATGTCCCCCTCAACGCTAAGAATAGGTTTGTGCACTGCTGAGGAGGACAAATTGGAAGTGCTGCTGTCAACACACAACAGTAGGCTATTCAAGAGGATACGGAGCATGCATTAAGGCTGCCACTTGGTTGCTGTTCCTCTTTTGGTGTTACATTGTTGATTTGGAAGACATTGGCTATTCATGACTAGAGTAAAAGAGCCTTTCTTTCACGCTTGTGGATTATATTTACGTCTTCAGAAATGTATAGTTCCTTCTCTATGTTTGATATTGTCCACCTGATAGTTGCCTATTCACAGCCACAATGTGTCATGTTAGTATTTTCAAGTCATTTGTGTTTTGTCAGATTTATCTCATCTACTCACAACCAAATCAAGGACCTTACTGTCATAGTTATGGTGTATAAAGACAGTCAGCACTGTCACAATCAGTCCCATTTTTGGCTGGAAAGTCAACAATGTGTTTATTGTTGTTCAGATTAGTCAAGATGGACTGAATGATTTTTCTGGAAAGAACACCCCCCCCCCCCCCCCCTTCCGGATCCCTGTTCTTTGTAAGCCCATGCAGCCTACCATTCGTGTTATTCTAAGAGCTCGATGTGTTTAAAAGCACGTGGAAATGTTTCTTCTTTTTTTTGTAACCTCCAAACAAAGTCAATGACAGAAGGAGAAGGATGTTCTGTCTGGTGCATCTTGACATTTATAGCTATACACTTGTAATGCTGAGATTATATCTTTGACCTATAGGTGGCAGCACTGCCCTTCGGGGTGAGGGTAAGCCGGCATCAGGCTGCTGTTACTATCTTTTTGTTTTGACCACTGGTTGATGGTAACAAGCTCAGCGTGTCATCTGATAGGGTTGAGGGTTTACATATTGCTGATTTGCAGATCCCTGAGCGCTCATATCTCCCCCTTGAATTAGAATTCGTTTTAAATCTGACTGATGATCTATTTGAATTTATTTCTATGCTGAAACATTTATGTAGAATATGTCCCAAATAAATGTGGCCCATTCTAAACACTACAAAACAAAGCTGACTGAATTGAAAAGGAACCCCTTAGATCACTAAAGATGTGCGTCAATGCACCAGATTCAAAAGTTCCTGATGATGCAACAGTGGCTGTTAATAGCCATCCTGTTGCCACAGCACATCATCTAATTGACTACTCAGCAGTGGGTGGAGGAAAAGTCCCCGGAAGACACCACCTGATTACACTATGTGTGACAGCTATCCATTGCAAACCTCCCTGGATCACAGGAAGTATATGAGCAAAGAGGGCTATTCCCAACATGTTTGCCAGCTTGAGTCTAGCTATCCTCCCCATCTCGTTAACCGACCATCAAAACAAGTGCTGTATGAAGCGCAGTACAAAGATGACTGACCTGAAGCAGATGACTTTAGACCAAAAGAGTATTTATTCCTGGTTTTTCACTCTTCCTCAAAAGTGCAGATGGTGTTGTACAGTTTGCACAAGTCATTTTTCAGAACATTTAACACATCTAAGTAGCATTCACAGTAAAAACATGTGTTCCATGTTGAGAAATAATCCGCAGGCAACTCATAAATAAGATATAAAAAAATATTCTTTCAGCTGGTGGACAGGGAATCTTGCAAGGGGTTCGCAGTTCCATGAAAAGAAGTGGATCTTGTTCAGTGGAAAGTTATGCCTTCACCATGGCAGCAAACTCTGTGAAAGTAGAATGAAACTGCCATTAGTAGTGAACAGAATGTCATCATGCTGGTATGAGCTAGGCTAATTGGACCCAATCTCTGACCAAGTTTGAGTCTGTGCGTGGATGTATGTTTATGCAGGTTAATTGAGAGTCCATTGCCAGTAAGTATCAGAATTAACCATGCATGTCTCTGCTGATTTCGGCTACGTTCCAAGGTATGTAGAAAGTGCACTCTGCTCAAAAACAAAAAGAAGTCCTACCATCAACTCCGATCATGCCATCACCATCACTGTCACCGGCGATGAGGAATGCCGCGGTCTCCTTATCAGTGAGTGCTCTGGCACCAGCACTGAAGTTCTGCAGGAACAGCCTGACGGGGGGGTGGGGGGGGGGCACAACAGCAGGTGTTAGAATGAGCATCTCAGACTGATTTATTGTAAATCACTGTGCAGAATGAGCATCACTTAAAGTGTTTCAGATTTTAAGGCAAATGCAACAAGCCTGTCCATAGAAATGTGAATGCGCTTGAGCCGCAGATTAAAGCCAAACTGAGACAACATGTTAAATTAAATTAAGTAAAGCTGCCCCCTTGCAAAAAAACAAACAAGACAGTACAGCAATATTAGATCTGGTGCATACTTTGAGCTACAGAGGCATTGCTGGCTTAAGTGAGAGTTGCTCGAGTGTCTTACTTCAGCTCCTCCTCCTCAATGAAGCCACTGTTGTCCTGGTCAATGATGTAGAAAGCTTTCTTGACATCATCGGCGGACTTGCTGGACATTCCGCATACCTTGAAGAACGTCTTGTGGTCAAAGGAGTCAGCAGCTGGAACACATTTTAACACCATTAGCACCCTGTCACGCTACATATATAGACCTCAGTGTTGACCTCAGTGGATTACTGTGGCTGGCAGTTTAGGAAACTGAGAGTTCAGTACATAGATATCGATGAATATCAGTTGGGGTTTATTTTTTGGATCAACTTTGCAGTTGTAATTCATTTATATTCATAATTTACAAATAATAATAATGAGGGTGACGTGCGGGTGTTGACTGTATAATCTACTTTGTACTAAGTTAAGATAGTGAAGGTCACCTGCGCAGCCGGCCAGAGCGGCTTTGATATCAGCTTCCTTGAGGACACTAGCGAAGGCCATTTTTTTATTCTGAGGAAGGAAAGAAGACTCAGAGTTAGTACACAAGCATCACAAATCCCATACAGCAGCCATGTGGTTGCATTGCAAATATCCTTCATTAAAGCAATAACTACTGATGTTTTGTATTTTGGGGGTTCTGCTATTCGGAAGGCCTAAGATACAGTCACTTCAGACTGGTATTCAGAGGGTTTGTGTTTTCCTATACGTTTTTAAATCATTATAACAGAGCCTGAAATCATGTATCAACTTCCAAGTATTAAACAAGGCTTTTCCTCCTCTTGCTTCACAAGAGATGGAAAATGCAGCAACACCTTGGAAAGAATCTAGAAACATAAAAATGTTCAACACCTCTTGTTTGTTTTAGTGAAAATGAATTGCTTTAATTAGCAAATGCTGCCCCTGAGCATCACTGCTTTCCTTTCCTAAGGGAGAGAGCGCTGCTCTTTGGTTCCGGATGTCAGCTCAGGTCTCACTCTGTTTATCCCAACGCTGCTATGGCACTAAATATGATGCTCCCACTGAGAGGCCATCTCACGGCAACATGAATCACGGCTACGAATGAACTTTGCAGCCGGGGAAACGCAGTGATGTCAAATGCGTCGATAGCTTTTTTTTTCATCCGGTTAAAAGAGACACGGTAAAATAGCGCAATTATCATCCACAGATATTGATCCGTCGAAACCAAATGGCCACAGTTGGGCCTCCTTTGCGCACTGATTGAGTCGTCCTGTGGTCCTTGTAGTTTCTTTCTATGTTGGTTCCATTTCTCTCTAAAGTTATAGTCCAAGAGGTTCTCCTCGTCTCAATCCCTTTCCTCCCACTCTGCCATTGAACAGGGCACATCCAACTCACCTTTGGGTTGCGTTGAGGCGAGTGAAAACCGAGGACTCAAGAGTGAATGTGTCCTGCAGCAACCCATCTCTCTTATATATCCTTGAGCAACACCATTTACAGAGTTGAGTCTCAGTATCAGGTACCAAGATGCATGGGTTTCGAAAAAAATGTGTCAAGTAGTCTCGACCTATTTTAAGGTGAACAAATGAGGATGCTACCATGTGTGCTGAGGCATATAGCTAGACGTGTGGAAACCGGAGCAGGCCTGCTCGCTGACTTGATGGCATCACGTTGCCTCTATATCATTTAAAGCATTCAACGTGTTGATTCTGATGCTGTAAATTTCATCTGAGAATATTAATGAGATGAATGCGTGAGAGTGGGTATGTAGGCCAAGGGTCATATTCCTGAGAAATAAAACGTGGAGCCAATTGCCACATGAATGAGCTCAAAGGTCAATGAACAGAGGAAATGTTCTATTAAAAAAAGTATTCTTGGCTACTAAAATGTTGTAAACATATGTGGAAGGACTGCCCTCAAAAGCACCATTGGGTTTTATCTTCTTATTTATGATAATAGATGTCTCGATAGACTGCTTGTGAGACTTTCTGTCTTTTGTGGAATCAGTAGAAATGTTCCCGTATAGCCCATTCACATGCATTTGCGTCAAACATAATACCGTATTTTATCTTTACAGCATTATTTGATACTCATGCATGCGGTGTCTGTTGCAGGCTGCTCAGAAGTGGATTTAATTGCTTTTTTTTAATTATAGTTTGTATAAATATAGGTCCTATTATGGAGTCTATGTTTCTGCTGTCCTGTAACATTAACTTAAAATACAGGCCACCATATATTTCCATATGGTCCACTTGAACTCTGCAGTGGGTCGAGTTTCAAGCCAGCGGCCAAGCAGGTCTTTGGGGCCTTCACCGCCGTATCCCTGTCCTCAGCAGGCAATGCGCCAATCAATCAGACTAATATTTGTGTGCTGTGCGTTTGCGAGCTTAAACACGTCAACAAGTTAGGAATGTCGTCAGCTCATTTACCTCTGACGAGCTGACATGGCACAAAACTCACATATGAATAACTTTATTCATACAGATATAAACACGCCCCTTTTGTAATCATTTTTTTTTTTTTCTTTTGTGCGTCTGATGGGTTTGTTTTTGTGGCCTCTATGACCTCTTCAAGAAATGTAAAAGCTAGACTGTTAACCTGTAGGCCATTTAAACCAAACCACTCATCTCAGTCGTCCCATAAGTTGGATATTTCTACCTGTGTCTGCAGGAATTCAAAATCCGTCCAGCAGAAGGCAGTAATAATCCCAATAAGGAAAACGTAGTGACCGTTCTTGGAAACGCCCATGTGTCCTAGCATTTGAAGAGGGGGTCCCATCAATTGCAAATACTATTTCAAAAGTGGGGAAATTATTGAAGTGGCTGTTCAATTTCCCCACTATCACAAGTTCTAGGTTATAAAATGATCTGCAGCAGTGAATCACAACAGGCCATGTTTGACTTGTTATAGCAGGGGAAACACAGGTGTTACTAATAACACTAACGATGCCTCTAACATCTAACGATGCTCTGTTCAGGTGAGCCATGTGAGAGTGACAGTGAGCCAGCATAAACAGCACAGGACCCTGAACTCAAAGCAGCTGAGGGGAATTCATACATCATTTGTGCTTTTTAAACAGTGAAAAGTCAAAATGGCTACTATGGAAAAGGCCTAAGGGGTTTTCCTTACATCACAATTATGCCTAATTATGTCATCGTCACCAGGGCAGATGCCATTGTGAGTCAGATAAATAGCTGAGTCAATAGGCACTCATTAAACATTATCCTGTCAAACAGGAACTATTTCCTGTTTGAGTCCTGCTCATGAACTAGAGAATAGTAATCATTATTTGGTGACGCTATGTCTTTGCGCAAGATAATTCGGTGAGAGAGTCTCATATGATTCAACATATAGTCACAGGGTGAAGGCTGTGGGTGAAGGCTGTGGCTAAGTGGTTAGCAGGGCCGTCTTTCAATCAGATAGTTTGCGGTTCAAACCCCGGCTCTCGCTCTGCTAGTCGCATGTCGATGTGTCCTTGAGCAAGACACTTAACCCCAAAATTGCTCCCGTAGCTGTGCCTATGGTGTAGAAATGTGATAGAATCTGAATTGTAAGTTGCTTTGGATAAAAGCGTCTGCTAAATGACTGTAATGTAATGTGATAGTCAACTTGTCGGTCACAGTCACCTTAAGTGATGCAGGGACTTTACATGAATACGTTGATTCAAACCTCTGAATCTTATTACAATAGTTTAAGTGTTCATTTTAAGGCCTGCATGAGACACTTAATGCATTTATCCATTTCAGGCAGGTGAAAAAAGAGCAGTACACAGTTATATCACATTTTAAATACATTTATTAACCTATTCCAGGTACCTGATTGATTAAACACACACACACACACTATAACATCCAGCTTTAGCCGTCTGTCCACCAGACGGCTGGTGGACAACATCTTTATTGTAACACATAAACAGGGAGAGCAGCAGGCAGGTAGAGAATATCCCAGGTTTCTGGTCTTTGCATCAATCAATCTGGAAAATCAGGATTTCCATACGAAAACCGTTAACTTAAAATAGGGAAAAACAGCCGTGGTCAAAGATGTTCATGCTCTTTATTTCAGGATATCACAGAACTCTGCGGGGGAGAAAAATACATTCAGTCAGATATCCCTATTAAGCACAACACTGCTCTCCACACAAGTCAATGTAAAACAATGGTTATAGCTAAACTATCAACACATAATTTGGTGTACAATTTGATACTGTTTTTGTATGTGCTTTATAGACTTAGTAATTTCAGCACTAAGTAACGGACAGCTCCCCTGCACAAACGGCTCCTTTTTTTCATCTGCAGCTTTTTTACGATGTTTTACATGAACCCACCTTCCATCCCAATCTTGCCATCTCCATCCTTATCGCCTGCAGCCATCAGAGCCTTGGTCTCAGCCACATTCAGCTCTCTCGCCCCCGGAGAGAAATTCTGAAGGAACAGCCTGATGGGTGCGCAAAAAATATGAGAGAAAAGTTCAGGCTTATATCATCATTGAATGTATCTTTTCTGATGCCATTTTCTTACCCTGCAGGCCTTTCTGAGCAATTCCCCTCCCCATCACTCACTCACCAGCCCTCCCCTTCATTTATTAATGAATTCATTCATACAGTGACCTCTGCCTGTGGGCCATCACGATGGCTACACATGCACAAACACACTCACACGCTCATCTTGTATCCTCGGTCTAGCCTGTAAACCACACACAGACACATGCTATCCTTACTTGAGCTCCTCCTCCTCAATGTATCCGCTCTTGTCTTGGTCCAGGACCGCAAACACTTTGTTTCTATCCGCCTCGGATGAGCTGACCAGTCCCACTTGAGCAAAGAACGACTTGAAGTCGAATGTGCCTGGAGCTGCATCGGCATAGGAGAGAGAAGAAGTGAGCAAAAAAGAGAGGCAGACAGATGACAAGAAAGCAAGAATGGCGAGGAACTCAATAGAGATGTCGCATGTACTCATTCGCTCAGATGACTTTCATTCTTCCACCGATGACATTTACCAATATACACCCTGTAGCACATCACTGTCTTACACCATTACAGGCTCTGTCATGACGCCATTGAAACACTGAAAGCACACTGAATATTGCCCATGGGCCGAACGCAAACCTGCTGTAAATGTTAAAATCCCTTTTTTGTATCAAGCTGTTCAGAGATTAAATTCTTACCCTCAAGTACATCACAAGTATTCGCTGAATAAGACTTGCAGCCACAGAATGCGAGATTATAAGATTTAAGAATATTCATCTTAAAATAAAGGACAGGAAATGGTAAAAGAAAAAGATCAATATCTTGAAGATAATTTGTCTGATATGCCCACTTTAATAAAACATTTTAGTTTTCCATCACTTCTTGAAATAAATCATAGAAATACTACCTCCATCCATACATTCACAGAAAGTAGACACACCTTGCACGTTTTTTTTGCCTGAATAATTGCTAACAGGGGGGTTCTCATGAATAAAGGGCATATAAAGCACTGACATTTGCTTTTCATCTGATGGGTTGTGCTGCGTCTGCCTTGTCATGCAAACACAATCACTATAGATTACTGATGAAGTGCTTTGGGAAGTGAGGGCTGTATATCTTGTGTGATTTGGGTCTGTGAATGCTCTGCGTAAAAACACTTTGGTATCTGGGTGATGGCTGCTCTCCTGCCACATGGCTGCCTGGTTACCTGCAGGCTCCCTGTCCCCGCTGTGAACAACGCGTACATGGTATCCCTAGTGGGACTGCATGGGTTTCACAAAGTCTGTCTCTCTCTCTCTCTCTGCAATATGTGTGTGGATTTATATTCACTAACTTGTGTTAATGTGTGTGTCTCCCTGCGTGCGAGCGTGCCTGCTGTCTGACTCACCTTGACAAGCCTGGATCGCAGCCCTGATGTCCTCGTCGCTCAGTAGCCCTGCAAATGCCATGGTCCTCTGTAGCTGCCTGAGGGGTGCTAAGACACACGTACGGAGGAAATGCAAAGTGACAGTAAATACAACTGGTGCAGGTGTTTTCTGCTGTTATATAACCGTCTCTGTCAGATAAAAATGTGTGGATAGATGAAGCACAATCGTTCCTCCATGAGTAGTCTTCAGACATATCAGCACTGTCAAAAACTAAGGTGCTAAGTTATACCTTTTATCAGTAGGGCTGTGCTATTTTGACAGTAAGTTATAAACAACTGAACAAAAGATTTCAATCAGAGAGAGAAACATCATATGACATGATTTAAATCACATGAGAATGGCTTGATGACCCGAGCTTACAAAATAAAAGAGAAAGTAGTTGCAACTTGAAGGAGCAAACAAGGTCCTTTTTTATTTCCCATTATTTTGGAGCAGAAGGATTGAGGATGCTTCAAGGCACAAAATCACACAGAACTGCTAGTTATCATCACACAACCAATTGCCGAGCACATGCATTTGCAAAAAGCTTGATACTCACTGTGCTTAAGGTGAGGTTTGCACTGTCTGAGCCTATGATGTGCAGATCTCTGCTCCTCTTGCTCTGCTTGCCGCCAACACTCTTTTGCAGCTTCGTGATCCGGAGTGTAAGAAGCAACCTGACGTATCTGTCCTCAAACCCAGGGAGATTCCCCCCACGCCACAGAATGCCTCCTCCTCCTCCTCCTTCATCAGTTAATCAGAGCAGATGATTTTCTCACTCATATTGTTGTGCAAACTTGCAGGCACAGTAAAAAAAACAATGACACTCTGATAATCACAAATATGAATGTATTTTAACTAGTGGAATTTCTTCATATAATATTCATCTTACAACTATCTGCTGCTTTTACTGATATTGCTACAACCACTGCTCATACTATTGTTTATATTAATAAGGAATAACAATATAAAATACAGAAGCAGGTTTACTCAGGAAAAGCAAAATCTTTCATGAGATGAATGTGATAATTATCAATCAGCTATGTGAATTTAATTTTAATATTAAATATGTATGGTAATTTAAAACAATGTAATAAAGACACTGTGTCAACAGAAGAACATGACGCTGTCCTATTGTAAGTATTGGCTATAAATAACAAAGGGGAAATATTTGGCTTTGTCTTGTTAACAAACATGAAGGGTATTACAATAATTAAATTTGGTGACATATTCTTCATAAAGGTTTTATCACACCTCATAAAAGAATCAAGTATCATGTGCTATGGCTTGAAAGTAATTAAAATAGCATTATGTCAGGAAAACAATATAGATATAGAGGAATGGTCTTTAACTGGGATAAATAACAAGTTGACTTTTCAAGAGCATCATTCCTATAGTTGTAGCTATTGAAACCAAAATTGAGTATTATTTCATCATGTTTCCCGGTAAATCCTACAACCATCAACATTCATATCAAAACACAAAAAAGAAAATTTAAAAAATCCTCAATAAATAGTTCATTGTGCTTAAACCAGCCTCTGTGCAGCAGCCAGATTACCCTGACCACCTATTAAATGCTGCTGGGCAGTTTATGGTTGGCCATAAATCTAAAAATAAATATATATTGTAGACAAGTCATCTTTCCAAATCATTATTGCGTGCCTCACATGGTTGGCAAGTGACTGTATGTATAAAGCTCTCTTCAGCTCTGATACACTGGATTTACATGCCTGATAATAAAGCTCGAAGCTGATTGGCTCCGTGTGTTTAACCCGAAGGTATTCTTCGCTGTGATTGGCTTGATTGCTTGTCAATTATTTGAGTTTTTTTACGCCTCATTTCGTGATGTGACGTAGTACAGGAACATGGCGATTTGGAAGGTAGCCGCTTCTTGATAGTCAGGGCTATCGGTTAATTTCCTTTAGCTGTGTTCATTTCAATAACATTAGGGTACAAACATCAAATATGACACGTCGTGAAAGTTGATGGCTCGTTTTGTCTCCATGGACAACGGAACATGTCGTAGCGGTGTTTGCTGTCGTCAGCTGAAACTGTTAGCGTTGACATGCTAGCTGAGGCTAGTTAGCTGGTCTAACAGTAAGTAGCTAACGTCAAACAGACAGGAAATATGCTCGTTTATGTAGCCTACACTGACGTTAAACTGGCTATCAATGATTAATAACGGGTTAGCATCAAAACAGACATTTATTGTTTCGGACGACGGTTCCCACTAGCTAACATTTAAGCTAGGAGGATGAGGAGCCGCTATGGATGTGTTGTGTTGCTGGCCGGTGGGATCCTCCTGTCGGTGTGTTGGCTGTCTGAAGGTGCCCCTCTTCAATACCCTCGCACATCAGGTGAGACAGCTGACTGTAAGCTGATGCACAGCTAACCGATCGTTTGTTCACTCACTACAACTCCTGTCTATCTACCTGCTGAGCTAGCAAGTGTTTCTGTTGAGTTGTGGCTGCTAATCAGCAGCTAAAAGCTAACAACACAACAGTTTGGCTACATTTCCTGTTAAGCACTGGAGACTGTTTCAGTGCACCTGTACTACTGTTTATTTGACAACACAGCTAGCAGGATAGCAATTGCTTCTGTCTATATGGACCGGTGCACATTTTAATAATGCTTATAATGTTAAGTAACAGCATGTCATCGTCACGACTTTGCTAACTGGTAATAAATAGCAGTTAACTTTACAGTTTTCCTCAACCAGAACTCAGAAAATACCTAACCTCGTCTAGTTTATTTCAGATTGATATTTAACTCAAATGTGTCTGAGTTAATATAGTACAGGCTATTGTAAGTGCAGGTTCAGACATGTTAATCTGTCAGTGAGGGTTGGTCCAGTCATTGGCATTTAAACCAAGTTCATGGGACAATAGATTGAATGTTGGCCTACCAGCATGGAACACTGTTTCCTCATCACAGGTTGTGTCACGGGTGTCATCACTTTATTATTATTGGATGAATCAAAGTGTACTCGTGGAAGAAAAAAAGGTTTGTCATCAGTTTAATATGCCAGTGTGATAAAACATGTCTTATGTTGATTCAGAGACCAGCAGGAAATTTAATTTATGAAGCAATTTAATTCAATCTGTTTTATTTGCGGTTATGTAATTGACCAACAAAAAACTAATTCATGACAATTTTGATTTATACGCAAACATTTGGTTACATCACATCAGATATTAGTACTGATTTGGTTCCCACATTTTGAATTGGTTGCTTTTAAACATATTGTCACGGTTTTCCAGACTAAATTAGGAACTTTGATTCCCAGAGAAATGGTACAGTAAATAAAGTAGATGAATCAAACCACTAAAATGATCACTTGTTACAACCTTGTGTTGCGGATGCCATACATTCACTGAGAGACATGGTACTGGTTTCAGCGTTTCACTCTTTTTGCAGCTTGTCAAAACAAGATGCTCAGTCAGTCAACGTGCGTCCTCGTGAGAAATTAATGGATGCAGACGTGTATATGCTGTAGTCAGGTCTTGGTAATGTGTAACCATAACACATTCCAGTCTTATCAGCTCCAGTCAATGATTAGCAACAGCGTTGTTTGCTAATTATGTTACAGCTTGCAGGAAAGGTTATGCTGCAATTACATGCACATGTCTTTTATGCTTTTATTACAATCTGTTCTTTGCCCCACTGTTTTTTACACACATCACACATGAGTAAAGGTAGAGAGTTAAGCTTTAACAGAAGTGTCAATGTTTCAACTGTAGTAACAGCCGTGTGATGGAGGCCCGTCCGGTCTGTTAGTCAAGGTGGACGCTTTGGCCGTAACCTTCCACTTCATCAGTGATGCAGTGATAACCACCCCCGTTTGTAAGGGATGCTGCTTCTACACACTGTGGACCAGTCTGTGAAGGGATGTTTTTATGGTTTTAACAGTGGAAATATTACTATTTTATAACTGAAAATGACAGAACACAAGCTTATCCAATATGGATTCCTTCAACGGCCAGCCACTAGTGCATTTGATGAATGAGGCGTAGTGCTTCTTGTCATAGCAGCCAGAAAATTCCGAGTAGAACCCAAACATGCCAGGCAGAGGATTTGCCATCCCTCATCCTGTACATACACGGAAAGTTAAGACATCCACTTGTGGGTGAAATTTGCAAAAAAAAAAAAAAAATGGGTCAGCTCCTGCTTTTTGCGTGAATGCCTCCTGAAATATGCAGTGGAACTGAAATGAGACCTGGCAGCTCCCTGCCGTATTGGTCCCAAAAAAACCACCAGTTGAGTTATTTGGTGGGGCCTGCCAAGTCATAATATGAACCCATGACTCAGATAAGGCCTAACCGAGGAGAACTGATCCCATGTAGCGCTGCCGTGACCCGGCTACTGTGTTGTTTTTCTTCTCTCCGACTGCTGCTGCAGCCTCTCCGGGTGTCGTGCACCGCCTGGAACCCCGCTGCTCGACTGAAACAGACGGGGTTGTTTGTATCGGGGAAAAAAAAAAAGCTGGCTGCAATTCCAGCCAATATTTCTCACAGGATTGTTGTGAAGATCAGCTTTATTTTAAGCCAATTGGAATTCTCTCTGAATGATTGCTTCCTGCCAGTGACTGATGCTCGCGTTGTTTGCTATAATTCTAGATGGAGGTAGTGTTTTGTGGAAAATAGGCTGCGTGACTTATTTTGGATCGGATTTAAACAGGGCTGTACATTTTCTGTTCATCATTGGTTCTCTCTTGGATTCATAATGTTGGAAAATCTCGCCAGTCTAGAATTATGAAATGTGCATTTCACAAAAGGATGGTCTCAGACTACATGGTATGAGTTTAATAATAGCTTGATCTGATGGATGTGTGGTTTTGGAAGATATCTTAAGTTTTGGGGAGGAAAAGTCTTCTTTTCAATCCTTCTACTTCATGGCATAGTGGAAGACCCCAGTCAGGGGTTTCCCTCTCTGTTGCGTGACATGGCAACAGTACAGTCATGCATGCATGCAGTAGACATCGTTTCACGTTAGAAATGTTTACGTTGGTTTGATGTAGCGCATGTGTTTCTCTGTAACCCACCAGTTTCAACTAACAGCTGTCCAAAATAGAGATGAAGAAGGGACACCGTAATGTCTTTGGCCTTTGCTCGCCTGTTGTGACTTTGTTTCTTCTTATTGCTCCCTGCATGTATTTGCCTCTTCTTGTGTTGTTGATGTGTCGTTTGTTGTAAAACGTTGTGCAGTCTGTGGTTTGGATTCATGCACGCTCAGCAGATTTCAGTGGTTTGGGCAGGGTCAGCTAGCAGTTCTCCACCTGTGCCTTCCTCTTACAACTGTAGCTCAGAGGAATGTAGCACAACCATCAGCAGCCCATATACAACTTAACAAGACCCTCATGTCGAAGATAAAGTACAAGATGGGGAACACTTTCATTTAGCAATTGTAAGTACACCTCCATTTAGAGCTAAGCCTGTGTCCTGATGACGGAGCCATTTAATCTTTCATTCCTCTTCTCATCAATATTTCAATGCTCACACTGTTTCTCTATCTTCAGCAGAGAGGAGATATTTGTGGATGTGATCCTGAGGAAGCATCCATTATTTAGAAATGGGTAAAATATCAGTGTTGCGTGTATTTAAACATTTTACAGCTGGCGTCACAGGACATCTGCCTTTACGTTTCCTAAAGGTGAGGTAAATGTGACGTCTTTGACCATGATCTAGATTTGTAATGTTGTGATCCTGTTTTGATCACAAGTAAAGAGGTTGAGCAATCCTTTTCTATTTTTGTCGGCAATAGCTCGGCGTAGTCTGGTAGACATGAAATAAATCTCAATCACGGCTGACACGTTGGATCATATCGACTGCTCCTCGGGGAGATGAAGCGATTGCTGCTCATCTCGTCTCCAAGTTCAGCAATGATTTATTTATGAGAGGGGGAGAAGGCTGCCAGATTATTTCATTTTGATTCTGCCTAAGACCTTTGGTGCTGAGGTTTGGCCAACTCTGTCACCTTTTAATAATGGCATGGTCAATGGTCAACTCCTCTATGAACCTAAATATAAATACAGATTAATGATGACACGCTTACCGTGGGATAAGCTACAGATTTGGGGGATGTCAGAAAATAAGATTTCCTTTAACATTCCAGGACCGGACCATCATTTGGTGAAGATTCGCATGCATCACCTACATTATATAATGCAAGGATTCTTCAGATTGAGCCCATCTGGAAAAGCACAGTTTATATATTTTGGGAAAAAAATATAATTTAAGTGTCGACACATTGGCCTGAATCTGGTATCTCATTAGTTCCAAAGGGCTTCCTTCTTGTATTACAGTCATACTCTCAGGTCTGCTGTTTCTCTCCTTCATGCGCTGACTTAAAACCAAACTAGAAGCAGGTTTTGTAGTCTGGATGTATTCAGCGCCCGCCTTTGTCTGCCAGGAATCTGAAGGAGGCTCGGTAGGTGTTGATTCTCCCTCTAGCAGAGACAGGATGTACCTGACAAGCTACAACCAGTGGGAGACAGAATAAACACAGGAGGACGAGTGGGGACACAAAATCTCACTCGTCTTTCAGCGCGCACACACACACAATACATGTAAGCACCAAGTGGGAGGGATTGACTTGAACGTTTTCTGACAGACCAAAGTGACTCAAATGAGCAGTGACATTTTGATACGAGAAGACGAGGTGGGACATCATCAAGATCTGGTATAAATGAGTTTTCGCTGTCCACTGGAGCCCACTATTGTTTCCTGTTAATGGCACATTATCCACGTTAGTCACAGGGGTTAGAATACTTTGGGCCTTTTAATAGTTAATGCGTTTCGCGTGTGAAGCAGAACAAAGATGTCGGTTTGCACTAAATTGGAAAGCCTCATGTGTGAATGTTGGTGGTCAGCATCGGTGTAGTGTGAGAGCAGCAGCTGAGCAGTGCAGTGGGGTGGAGGGGGGGGGGGGCTAGCTGTCATCCCTGACTTTTGCTGGGCCAGCAGCATCTCCACCGGCACAGACTTAACACTCGCTGTCACCACTGCTGCACCATCAGCTGCTCATCAGCCACAACTGTCTCTCTGAGGGGCTGATGAGGGGCGGAGGTTGGGTGGTCCGGCCGGAAGAGTCACAATTGTCATATTTGCAGAAATTGTACACCATTTAAAAAATACACTTTTACACACAATTGATTTTGTCTCACACAGTGTTAGTTGATCGTGAAAGGGAGCAATGCGCTCTAGAAGTTGCATTTCATTTTTGTGGTTGAGCTTAAATTAACCTTTCTTGTGGGTGGATTTAGACATTTTTACGCTTGGGTTTGCTTGGTGCCAACTGTCATTTTCTTCTTCATTAATTCCGAAATGAAGCACAGCTGTGAGTGTGAATAATTCAGCTTAGTTTCTGTCTTGCTTTTTCATCATTTCAGGTGGAAGCACGGGGGCCACGCTGCCCGTCTCGCTCTCCCTGTCCCTGGTGGTATCGCTGACGGCTCTTCTGGCCTTGGCGGTGTTGCTCGTGAACTGTGTGACCTGCTGCAAGGAGCGGGAGATCAACTTCAAGGTGAGAGTCCTGGCGGGCAGGTATTCAGACGGCGGACACGGCTCCACCTGCTCCCCCACGCAGGCCAAACCTAATGAATACGCAGAGCGGGCATCGATTGTAATGGCCGGTGTCTGTGAATTGATGCTCTGTTGTGAAACGGAATACCCCGCAGTTCTGTGTTGGCGTCTCATGGCGAGCCTGTTTTTGAATCCACTCTTGATTTCTGTTGATGTAGGAGTTTGAGGACCACTTTGACGATGAGATTGACTTCACTCCCCCGGCAGAGGACACACCTTCTATGCAGTCCCCCGCCGAGGTGTACACCCTCGCCGTGTCCCCTGTGGCCCTGCCGGGACCCCCGCACCTCCAGCCCCCTGCCCGTATCACAGGTCAGACACGTGCACACTCGCAGACACAGTTTTAATGGCTAGGTTTTTGGATGGTATTCTTCTTCTTTTTTTTAATTTAATAACTGAAATTAAGGACAACAAATGTAACTTTTCCATAACTCCAGATGAAACTGGTTAATTAGCAGAGTCTTGGTTAACATTGTGTTGTGGTTGTTTTCTCAGAGGGGTCCACAGGCTTCCAGGTAGCGCGTCACAATCTCAGTTATATCCAAGAGATTGGCAACGGTTGGTTTGGCCAGGTGAGACTGCTTTCATTAATGTACAAGTTTAGCACAGTCCCAAACGATAAAAAAAATACAAACTGAAAACATTAAATTGTGGTTTTGTTTTTTTTTTTGCAATTTTTCTTGATTTTTCCATTAAACCCACTATACATTTGTATGCAGCATATCTTGAAAATCAAACTTTATACAAGCACGGGAAAGCTATCTCATTCAAATATCATCTGTTGCCTTATTCAACGTGTGCCTCTTTGTAACTTGTTGTACGTAGAGGCATGAATGCTCCATGGCTCTTTTCTCTGTGTCTTGTTTATCCTGAAGTGTCTTCATGTGCCAACAGGTCCTTCTCAGTGAGATCTACACTGATCCAGGAGGAGCCAGGGTGGTGGTGAAGGAGTTGAAAGCTAATGCAAGTGCTACGGAGCAGAATGACTTCCTGCAGCAGGGAGATCCATACAGGTAGACAGATGCTAACTCAAGGCTGTTATTGTTTATAATTAGGTGATCTAAAATCAATATATGTAATACGTGTAGGGCTGCAACGAATAGATATTTTCATCGTCGATTAATAGAAAGATTATTTTCTCGATTAATCGATAGGTAGTTTCGTCTGTAAAATGTCAGAAACTGGTGAAAAATATCAATTAGCGTTTCTCAAAGCCCAAGATGACGTCCTCAAATGTTCTGCTTTGTGCAAAACTCAAAACAGATTCACATCCTCTTACACATTGCATCAGACCTAATCTCCTCTCCAATATTACCGATAGTATTTTAAGGTGTTCTTTCAAAGCTTATTGAAGTGCTGATCAGCATCAGCATCAACAGGCTTTGTGTCATTTTGTCTACAGAGTGCTGCAGCACCCAAACATCCTCCAATGCCTGGGACAGTGTGTTGAGGCCATTCCCTTCCTACTTGTCTTTGAGTACTGTGAAATGGTGAGTGACCACACGCTCTTCTAAATGTTATTATTTAGTATACAAAAATGTATAACTGACTGTGTATGACTCAACTCATAATATATTCATTGAATGAAATACATCTGCGCTGTGTAATCTTATTTTTTCCCCCATTTAACATGCAATGTTTGTGCACTAGTGTCAAGGAATTAAGAGGTTTACTGCTCGCTAAGCTTAGAAGGCTTCATTAATTGACATATTTGAGAATGATCTCACGTTAAGCTCACACATTCATGGGGGCAGGACCCCTTTTTTTAAAAATACCGTCCAACAAGCATGCGTCGCTGAGCGGCCCTACTGCGTAGCCCCTCTGTTCATCTTAACGTATCGAAGTAACATTGGACACCATCATGGCCGCTGATTCATCTTTTTCTCGCTACCGATTGTGAGCCTGACTGCTGGGAACACCCTCCTCCTCCTCGGCTGCCCACGCTGCATAGCCAGTCTAAGCCTGGGACTTCTCACATTCTCACATCCAGTAAAGTGCCGGGCTCCATTTACGCTCCTCCAGCGTCGCCTCCACCAGTTGCTGTGTTTGTGCATTTTTGGGAGACTGGTTGAGTTCGGTCTAAAGTAAACTAAGCTGTTTCTAAAGAAACCGCCGGGGTTGCCAAGCGACAAAACGCAAGAAGTCACCTAAAAATATACACCACCAGGTTTATTAACAGCACAAACCTTAACGACGGGAAGTACCGTAGCTTTTTGCACCATGGACTCTAAAATATTTATGTTATTAAATAACCGAGAAATTAGAAACGCTGCAGATTTGAATGCAATACAAGCTGTAATAAATACTAGTCAGTCAGAGAGAGGTTGAGGCTGTAGTTTGTCGTTTTGGATAACAATATATTGAAAAGTGTTTCTGATTCTGTGTTCTCTTGTTCGTAAAAAGAAGAGCAAAAGTATTAGAAACGCCTTAAACTGTGTGACGTAGCCTAATCCATCGGAGTGCAGCCTCGAAACATACCTTAGCAGGGAGTCGACATTCTCTCCACTTAAATAGCCCCTGCATGTCACTTCTAGTCTGTCATAATTGCTAGTGTGTGTGTCATCTGTATTCATGCAGATCTGTAGTGGGGGAGCATTAAAGCTGCAGAATAGAGTTGCAACTAGTAATTGTTTTCCTTATTCTTTAAAGTGGCAATCACATTTTATTTGTTCGCAGGAAAAAAAAAAAGGAAATGCGTTGCTGCTGTTTGCCCCCCCCCCCAGTGTTGCTCTAGTTTGTCTTGCCAGGCGTTGCATAACTTTGTTGGGTATTGTCCGGCTGCCGAGGCCTGGCCGCTGTCCCAGCATTGTGGTCTCTCCCAGCCAACTCCAGTAACGTTTGTGACTTATCACAGGTGTGTGTGCGAATCATTCGGAAAGGTTTCGTATTGAGACCAGGTCCCGTTTGTTGAAGGCGATAATGTGTGAGGGGAGCACAACTGAGTGATGTCTGTACTCGTTATCCCCGGCTGGATTAAGAGTTTTTAGGACTTCATCCAAGTGGGATTGTGTCTGGCACAATACGTGATTCCTTTCTTTCAATATAAACGGTTCATGTTCCATTCGCACTACCTGCATGTAACGCCTAACTCCGTGTAGAAACACGGCGTTAAACCTGCTTTTATGTTGAATTTAAAGTAAAAGACGACTTTTCTCCGTCCTCCTACCACGTCAATCATCCCCATAGATGTCGAAACGTGACACTGCAGCTGTGCGGTTGACTAGATGAATCCCTGAAAAAGCCAACATACTGTGACTTTCCCTCTGACGGCCTGACTCCAAGCATTTTACACATCGAAATACATCAAGCAACTGGTGCAGGAAGGAGGGGGGGCCCACAGACTGTCACATACCGCCGAGTGAGTGACGGCCTCTAATGCACGGATCCCCTCGTCGGGCAGACCCGTCTCTGGTTCAGGGTCTCGGTCATGAGCCAGCTGACTCCTGGCTTTCCAAAGCTGTTGATCTCCTCCATTTACTCCATTTATTCCGGTTGTTAAGCAACAATCCTCCCGATGTACTGGCAGTGCTCTTTATCTTATCACTGTCATGGCCTTTAGTAAGTTATACATCACTTACTACGGGAGGATTGAGTGTTATATTTCACCTTGTCAAACTGTTGGTGGTAACTCATTCTTTAAAATTCATTATTTAACAAGGACTGTTGGTTACACAGAACCCATCAATGGTCCACTTGCTCTATTTAACAGCGGTGTTGGGCGGTAACGCGTTACTCAGTAACTGCACCGGCTGCGAGTGTGAGTTTCCATGCGCACCTTTCTAGCTAAAGTAATACGAGTAATGTAACTAATGACGTAGTTTTTACTTGGAAGGTAATATAGTAATGTAAGTAATTATTTTTAATACCACGTATTGAGTAGTAGTTGAGTAAAGGAGTCATTTATTGCACTTAGTGAGTAACGGTAATCATAATACAGCCCGCTTTAATCTCCTCTAGTAGCATGGAGGACTTGAATAACTTGATTTTTTTTTTTACATAACTCGATCATGTGATGGCTGAGCCAGACACGGATCTGTTCATTTGGAACTTAGTACATTCTTGTTTATTCCCGGGTCAGCCTAATTGTTTTGGCCTTTCACAGTAAACGTTGTTTCATTCACGGCCTGAAACCCGGACCTGATCACCTGCTGAGCAGCCGTCATGAATACAGAGGGTGTCGCTTACCATACATCGGATATAGCTCTTCTGTGACGACTGCTTCTCAGAGCTGTGTGTGTGTGTGTGTGTGCACGCGTCTGTGTGCACGCAGGGGTAAATGTGGTCGAAGCAAACCATGCCGCTTACGTAAGACGACTCATCTAACTTAAGCTGCAGGGAAAAGAGCACTCGAACACAAACCTGCACGCTCGGTAACTGCATGTGATTTTGACAGTTTTCAGCAAAAGCGCCCCACGTATTCCGTGACTCCTGTGTGCGCAGTGTGTTCTCAGTAGCTGGTTCCTCGGGGGAAAGTGTATTCGGTCTGCTCTTTGTCTTTATACACATTATAGTGAAGTACTGTGGCTTCTCAACCATTACATCGGACCGAGGGGAGCTCCTTGTTCCTGATCCCCTTTATTATATTCTGACGGCACTATGATCACTCACACCGGTGAGCGTTGTTTGATCTCCTCCACTCACGGGGGGCTCCGACACCCAAACGGACACAAGCACCGTTTATTTCTCTGACCCGAGCTGAACTCTTTTTATTTATAAGTCTCTGTGACCCCAGGATAGAGGTCCATTAAACAGCGTTACCCTTATTTGGTCCTCTCCCACATCCGCAGTGAGAAGTGCTGAGGAGACAGAAACAGGAGTCTACTGCCCCCGTGTGGCCGTCTCTGAGCAATGCATTTAACCAACACCTGCATGTCCAATTCCTCCTGTTGCAATAATACAAATACGATTCCTCTGGATTTACTGAATGTTTATGTTAGATTTTGGTAAGCTAATGTGTGTGTTTGTGTTTGCAGGGGGATTTGCGGGGCTACCTGTCTCAGCAGGACTGGATGTTCAGAAATGCTGAGTTGCTGCAGCTGCAGAGGATGGCCTGTGAGATCGCTGCTGGTGTCACTCACCTTCACAAACACAACTTCCTGCACAGGTAGCACTTATACCAGCTCCCAGGTTCCATACTTACTAAGCTGAGCACTGTGTTTGTGTTTGTCACAACCTAGTATTTTGTGCGTTTCTGCCATAGTTCAGTTTATCAGATCAGTAGTTCTTTACTCTCTTACTTGAATGTATTTTTTAATAAGAAAGCATATGTGATAATGTTTAATATTTTCTGACCTTTGTCTCTATCATTTGGACTGCTTTTGTTTCGTGAGATATAATCTGTCATTTAGCTTTAGAAGTATTTAAATTTGTGCAACACGTGTGCTGAAATTTCAGCATTTTAACTTTACTTGTCAACACATGTTTCATAATGTTTGAGGAGATCAACACTAATACAATATTCATGGTACACTGTTAATATATAGGAACTAGTGCTGGGCAAGTTAACGCGTTAATTTCGCGTTAACGCATTCATTAATTAACGCCGACAATTATTTTATCGCGCGTTAACGCATTTTTTAAAATTTATTATAATTTTTAATTTTTTTATTTTATTGAGAGAAAACTGACAATACATAACAACAAGAGGATGACAAGAATAGTGGGATAAAAGCCAGCAAACATCCTATAGTCAGGTGTGTGTGTGTGTGTGTGTGTGTGTGTGTGTGCGTGTGTGTGTGTGTGTGTGTGTAAGCGTGTGTCCTTGAGCCTTTTGAGATGGGAAAAAAAATAGAGAGAAGCTGCACCAGCTGCTGCTCTCCCTGGAGACTAGTAGACATCGCTGCGGTAATGTCAGCAGACACTCAGATCTCCGTGGTCAACTCAGCAGACTTACACTTTAGTGCACCTATATGCTGAAATTCCCGGTAAACTCATTTAAACGGCACAGATCGGGAGCGAGCGAAGGACTTTGAAAGTTAGCGGAAATGTTAACGTGAGACAACATCCGGTTTCTTCAGACGGACATCCGGTTTTCAGAAGCAAAAGCAGTACTTTTAAAATAAAAGTGCGCAATACACTACTTCTGAATTCATTATTGAACTTTGCCATAACAATGCGATTAATCGCAAAAAATCCATGCGATTTAAATATTTTAATCGTTGCCCAGCACTAATAGGAACATAGCTGGATACGTAATGTCACGAGACACAAACCTCATAAAATAAGATTATTAAGATGTTGGTCAACTGTTGGTTCTCTTTAAGTGCTTACTGTCCAACCGGTGTCAGGAGTACCAGTGTTCTCCAAAAAAGGAGTGTACAGCAGAGAGGCTGCATTTCATTTTCATTTTCACCCCCAGCGAGTGCTGGCTGGCTGGCTGTGCGTAGTCAGCCGGGCACAGACGGGGTCCGTGTGGCTCGGGGTTACATACGACGCTCCGCTCATCAGCTCTATTTTGTATGCTCCGAATAAGCCCGGAGGGTTCCAATAACACAGCTCCCATGCATTGCCACAGTGTCAGCTGTCCGCAGCCAGAGGGATATGATGATTCTGCTCTTTGCGTGTAAAAGGATAGCCTCATATTGGGCGTTGTGTTTTAATCCTTGTTACAACTCAAAGGGGAGTTCAACTAGCTCCCCCCCCCATGTGGACACATTTAATCTGTAATCGTAAAAATATTTCTGTGGCACTTTTTATGAATTAAAAGGTTACACTAGCTGAACTATTAGTGCAGCCGCACGCTGGCAGAACTGAGTGAGAGGTGATTGATGGTGCTGCTCCACAGACACGGACCCGTCAGTGCTGTGTGGGCCGATATCCAGAGCTGAAACCTCAGCATCATGCATGGGTGAGAACGGTGCTACAAAAGAGCAAAACCTCTTGATGTATTCTCATTCAGAAAGTGTGAAAGGTTTTCCTTTTTAAGGCACTCGACATATATTTTCAGTCCAAAGTACTGCCAATGTTTGCTTTTCTTTTTCAAGGCTCGCGTATCGGCCTTGTAGGGCGAAGAAGTTGGACCCGTTTGCTTACTGTATGTCGGCTCCGAAGCCAACAGAGGAGGACCGGAGAGTTTAAAATAAATCTCCATTTATCTTACAGAGGTTTCAGTTGGTGTGACAGTCGCTGGGCCACACACACACACACACACACACACACACACACGCAAGAGCACAAGCAAGAACACTGGTGTCAGCAGTGTTTGCCGTTAAGCGTGTCAAAGGGACTCGGAACTTGTGCACAGGGAATGCCGGCGGGGCTGAAGGGGAAACCAAAGCCTGCCTCTGAAAGTGCGAATGAACTGCCATATATCTGCTTAATGTGCAGAGATAGCGAGAGAGACCCGGACGCTCCGTACGCCCTCTCCTGGCAGCTTCACAAAACGTTTCTGTGTTTCCCTCCAGAAACTGTATCTTGCTGCTGTATGCACGAGTCAGGAATAGCCTCCTGTATGAGCCTGGTTGCAAGGTGAAGAGCAGAGGCAATGACAGGAGAAGAATTTCATGTAGTTGCCAAAGTCTCCTGTGATCCTTGCCAGACTCCTTTGCCCTGATACTTGTGCGGTAATCTTACCCTTTTATGGTTAAGAGGAGACGGTGGGTTCTTCGTTGATGCGATCGATTTTGTGTTTTTTTCACACTGCTGCCTGCGCGCTTCATAATCTGCGACTGTGGATTTGTGTAAGTATCTAATGTTGTCGTTCTCTCTGCTCTCGCAGTGATTTGGCTCTGAGGAACTGCTACCTGACAGGAGATCTGACAGTCAAAGTGGGAGACTATGGCATTGGACCCTACAGATACAAAGTAAGCAAAAACATAAATTTCAGGTATTTTCAGGACAAAGATTTAGTTAATTGCTGTATGGAAATGCATATTTTACAACAGCGAGGGCCGATGACACAAGATGCTTTACATGATCCGATAGGGTTGGGCAATCGTCTGTTCATATCGTCCAGTGACGGTTACTCCAGATCTTCGGTAGGCAGGAGGTGGGAGTAGTAGGAGGATGTGGGCGGAGTTAGCCAGTCTGACAGAACTTTGTAATAACTTAACCTTTAAAACTCAAATTGCTGGCAGAAAGCTTGTTTGCTTTTCTTTTGTGGTCACAAAAACTGAGTGAAGGTGGAATCAAGGAGGAGCTCCTCAAAATCAGATTTCAGACACATTTGCACACATTGGAGGCTTTATTGATACTCTGACACATGGAGAGGAATGATCCAAATACCAAATGTAAACTTGTGTTAGGTCTCTTTGCTTGTAGCAGGTCAACACAGCCCACAATGCCTCCTGCCAACACCAGCAGCCCGATGATGCACAGTAGAAGCATCTGGAGTGTTTGTGTAGTTGGAGAGAAACTCACGCTGGCTGACATGGATATGTGGGGGAGACTGGGCATCCATGATGGATCCAGCAGTGAAAACATTTCTGTTTGTTTTACCTTATTTATCATCTTTTTCCTGATGGGTGAATTGTGAGAACACTTATCAATCCCCTTCTAATACAAGTGGTCCAATACACATAAGAGTCCAATTAATTGGAATATCTCTATACTTGGATGAATTTTGATCTTAAAAAGTTAGCATAGGTGCTGTTGTAATCAGAAAATGTGGCCGGCTAAATGTCCTTAAAGTCCTCCACGAGGCACATGTTAATGAGAGTTCAGTAGTTTAAAGCTGTGTTTTTTGCCCCCAAAAATGTACCCAAATAAACGACATGGTCCTTCTTACAGTGGATCAGAAACTTCTCCACTTAGTGCAGCTGGTGAACTGCAGTTGCCTATGTGTGAAGTCTGTTTATTTGTTGTGCAGCCAGCTCCAGATGACCTCACAGAAAATAAATCTTATTTTTTATTGCAGGCTGTGCAGGTGTTTGGTCAGTCGCATATCTCACTGAAGATGGTTGTCTTGTAACCGGACACGCCGTTATGTCCCGAGGCATTTCTGTCTGCTGCATTCCTTAAATACTGCTGATCCGTCAGTTTGGCCGTCTGAATTTAATACTTGAAGATAAGGTCACCCTGCGAGTCTATTTCTGTAAAGAAGGGAGAGCGAATAAACAGTCAAATGGCTCCTGTTGCAGAGTGCTATTTAATGAGCTCTGGTGTTTGCACAATTATTTACAGTGTAATCTAGATCGGTCCACTTTGTAAAAGAAGCAAACATCGCGTGTGACTGATTTGATTTTTTTTTTTTTTTACGATGTTACTATAGGAGGATTACGTCATCACAGAGGATGATGTGTTTGCACCTCTTCGCTGGTTGGCTCCTGAGCTGGTGGGCGAGCGCCATGGAGGTGTGATTACTATGGAGCAGACCAAGCCCAGCAATGTGTGGTAGGCACTCTTCACTGACACTCGAGACCTTTTTTTTTTTTTTTTTTTTTTTTTTTTTAAATAACCCATAAGTATACATGACATTTAGTATATTTGGAATTAGCCGTTAAACTGCTCTGCAGTACACCTCTGGCTGATTGCTGTGAAAGACGAGCCCTTCCTGCAAATACAAGGGCTTGTAACTACCAAACAATCTGGATCATTTCCAGAAGACACTACACAGACTAGTCACAAGAGCCAGATTACCCCTCCCCCCCCCTTAATAAAGAATTGTTGAGATTCAAAATGTTTCCAAAGTTGCCTTTGTTTAAATTTGGCTCTTGCTGTTACTTTTGCTGAATTTGAAGTGCACAAGATAACTTTTGTCCCGCGGTAAGTTCCAACAGTCATTTTGTCCTCAATTGTCCCGTAGGGCCTTGGGAGTCACATTGTGGGAGCTCTTTGAGAACGCTACCCAGCCGTACCCACATCTGTCTGACCGGGAGGTGCTCACTCATGTGATCAAGGATCAACAAGTCAAACTCTTTAAGCCACAGCTGGATCTCCCTTATTCCGACAGATGGTGAGTTTTTGTAATCTGTCTATTGGCACAAATTACATACAAATATATATATATATATATATATATATATATATATATAGTGACCGTGGTTTACCTAAAGCAGGATTTAAAGTTATTTGGCCTTTTTAAAATGTATCTTGTCTGATCTCCTTGTTACTGCAGGCATGAGGTCCTGCAGTTCTGCTGGCTGTCTCCAGACAAGCGGGCTACAGCAGAGGAAGTCCACCGTTTGCTTATCTACCTGCGCATGCAAGGCCAGAAGGACATAGAAGAAGACTTTGACCAACGCTGGGATGCTCTCAAGCCGAATCCTTCCGCGCGGCAGACCACTGTCAGCCACTCGTCCTACCCGATCTTGGAACAGTTCGCAGACGATGCCCTGCGGCAAGAGATCGACGAAGTTCTTACGGTTACAGAAACGAGCAAGGGTCTCAGCTTTGAGTACGTTTGGGAGGCAGCCAAGCACGACCACTATGATGGCAACCATGGGCGTTCGGGCATGGACACCACATTGAACTATCACAGCATGTTCTTTCCTGTTTCCAGTGAAGACATCCAGGCCCATTTCCCTGATCCGGTTGCCAGAGCAGCGGGCACAAGAAGTGGTCACACTCCTTCAGGAATTCCTGGAATTGTACCGGTGTTTGATGCACAAAAGCCGTCGAATGGAAATGAATATTTCATACAACTAGAAGAACAAGGGGAGAGCACTGTTGGGGAAGATGGGAATAGAGGGCAAGACGTGGACTTCAGTTCAGGCCGGCAAGACTTTGTTGTTCTCCAAGATGTCCGTCTGGATGAGTCTAGTACCGATGCTGATTTTTTCCACCAGAGTATTGACTCCAAGGATTCCTATTTACCAGACAGCCATGTCTGGTCGTCTCTTGAAAATGACAGTCCGTACCACACCAATATTTTCACTGACGGGGGGTCCAAGCAAGAGGACACTCCTTCCTGGAGACGGAGTTTTATGGAGCTTCCAGAGCGCAACGGGAACCCTTTCCTTGAAGGTGCACCTTCAGCCGTCCAGGAGGTGGATTTAGATATAAGCAATGGGGATTCTTTTTTAGGGGATTGTTCAGAAGCCCCTCCCCTGGCGGATTCTGTGGAAGCGGAGGGGCAGAACACAGATGAGAAGAGGCTTCTGAACGCTGAAAAACTAGCCGCCAACTTTATGTTTCTCAAAGAACACAGCCTGATGCAAGACGGACCGAGTTTCTCGAGTCTACAGGATAATTTTCTTCTCCCCGGTCGAGCCCACGAACCAGAGGAACGGTTCAGAATGAGTTCTTGGGACAACATGGAGAATTTAGGCAGCTTATTCTCAGCGGACAATTATTTAAAACCTGCAACATGTAGCACATCCTCGAGACAGGAACTTTTAGACTCTCCGAGTTACAGCTTGGGGGAGTTATCTCCGTCTCTGATAGAAAATAAAACACTGATGCCTTTCATTACAGTGGTCACAGACGATAACACAAGCAACCAGCTGCCAGCTAGAAATAGTTCTTCCACAGAAGACCTCGGTCTGCTGCAATCCTCTCACAGAGGTGCAGACTCTGGTTTTGATTCTACCTCGGAGAGGTTTGAGGTCATCGTCAGTCAAACTGATGGCCACACCACTGCAATCTCTGAAAGTGCCACTACAGACTCATTGTGCACAGATGCCAAAATTCCCAGCCTTGAAGAAGACCTTGGAACGTCAAAGAATAATGTTCAGCCCGTAGGAAGTACAATGCCTGAAAACCTGCAAGTCCAAGCATTGCCCTCAGACAACGGACACAGCGAAGACTTCACAAGTAACGATCTGTTGAGTGAGCTAATCGAGGATGCAGATACAGAACTGGAGTCCACTCTATCTGACCACGAAGAGTCCTTTATGGACTCTGATGGGCGCCCTATCGTCAGATCTTCTCTGTTGGTCTCCGGGCCGTCTTTGGACCAGATCAGCCAGGACAGTTTACTGGAAGACAGCATGTCCACCACTCTACCAACTATAGACAATTCAGCCGAGACACCGGACTCTTTAGACTCTCTTGACATCCACAGGCTGGGTGAACAAGGAGACGAGCTGAATGCTCAAATAGCCCAACACAAACTCCAGCCTCCGTACAAAATATCCGACAGCGGGTATGAGACGGAGAACCTGGAGTCTCCCGAGTGGAACTCTCAGCCGAATGTTAAAGACCATTCCCCTGTCAAAAATGGCTTGAGTGTAGCCGAAGAAGAAGAAGAGGAGGAGGAGACGGAGGAGCTCACAGCTGCCACTAATCTGGTTCCACCAGAAATCATCATCTCTGAAGTAGAGGGTGTGCTGGATACTCACAGTGAGGATCCCGGCGAGGACCAGCAACCAGATCACGTAGCTCCTGCCGAGGAGCCGTTCATGGGCAGTAACTACAGAGACTCCGCCTATTTCTCAGACAACGAATCAGAACCCGAGAAGAAGTCTGAAGAAACGGTTGCAGCAGGTTCTGGTGAAGTCACGTGTCTGAGGAACTCTACCGAGGCGATCAGCGCGGCTGCTGGAGGTCCAGCACTGGAGGTCAACGTGGAGAGGGATGTCCATTCTTTATTTTCTCAGCAAGAATCTTCTGTAGCTGCCGAGGCACAGACCGACGAGGAAGCGCCTCGTGTTGGGGGAACATTACCAGAGGCAGATTCAGATATTGCAGTGAGATGCGAGACGGAGGCGGCAGAGTCTCCCAACAGTGAAGATGAAGATGTGAACAAGGATGTCACATGTCCTGATCAACCAGAAGATCTAGAAACCTCAACTAAACTCCTTCCACAACTTCCCTTTGTTGCCCCTTCAAAGCCGGTGCCGGAGAGCTCGGGTCATGCTAAGCTAACCAGGACCTACGCGACTGACATAAAAATAAGAGAGCCGGACATGGAGGGGCGTTTCCTGGGGAGGCGGGACGGACAGGAGGACGGCATGGATGCGGACGAGGAGGACGAGAACAGCGACGACTCTGACGACGACGTCCGCGGGTACCAGCTGCACAGCTCCAGTTCAGAGAGCGAGGATGACACGGTGCATCCGGTGCCACTCATCGTCTCGGACGACAGTCGTGCAAAGAGCCTGAAGAGCTTGTTGAAACCCACCTCGCTCAACGTCCAGGCCTCGTCGTCCCCGTTTCCTGAGAGTTGCGATGCAGATCACTCCAGAAGAGCCGTGTCGTTCTTCGACGATGTCACCGTCTACCTGTTTGACCAGGTACTGTATCGTCTATGTTGTTCATTGCCAGAGCTGTTATAGGTGTAACAAATAAGACATTCTAATTAACATCCAACTTATTCTAATGTAGGAGACCCCCACCAAGGAACTGGGTGACCACTCCTCAGGCTCTCGCAATCAGGCTCCAGAGTTCAGCAGCCCGGTGTCCACTGCCAGCTACCTGAACCGCTTCACCAACTCCGAAAGCTCCACCGATGAAGAAGGTAATGACAAAAACCCTAAATGTGTGCAGCGCCTGCAGATTGTCTTTGCCATGACATGCCCTGACTCGTTCGTGACATCCCTGCAGGTGGTGGTTTTGAGTGGGATGATGATTTCTCGCCCGGCTTCCTGCCCAAGACGGATAAAGACGCCGTATCAAAGACGATGTCCTCATCGGCAGCATCTCGCTTTTCGTCTTCGCCGCCTGCAGCAGGGGGGCGCGTGCTGGAGCCCAGCTGGTCCGGCTCCTCAAACTACTCCCGTTTCTCCATCTCCCCGGCCAGCATCGCTAGCTTTTCCCTCACGCATCTCACCGACTCCGACATCGAACAAGGAGGCAAGTTAAGCATGCAGTCACACCAAACCTGTGTGGGTCTTTACACGGGCTGAAAGGAATAGTTCCACAATTTGGTCTTATTCGCGTTCATGTTATTTTTGCTCTTCTTTTTCACAAATGTAATTAACGTGATATAAGGTGTTTATTAGTTAACTGGTAGACGTGCTGGTTGAGCTTGTTCCGGTCTCAATGCTACACTAAAATGCAAATAAGTGTATTTCCCAAAATGTCAAACTATTCCTTTAAAAATAGTTGATTTTTATTGCAGTCTTCATCTCATCATATACTTTTCTTGGTGCAAATGTATTAAGATATTATTTAAATTACTTAAATTACTACTATATATATATATATATATATATATATATATATATATATATATATATATATATATATATATATATATATATATATATATATATATATATATATATATATATATATATATATATATATATATATATATATATATATATATATATATATATTTAAATAAATAAATAAATAAATTAACATTTTCACTATTCTAGTTCTCTTCTCTTGCTACTGTGAGCATCTCTTTCATGTACCGAGCGCATTGGTCCGTACAATTACATGAAATAGTCATGTTAGAGTAGTCAGTTGAGCTCATGTTTAAACTCTCTTCATCCTCTCTTGTTCACCCCAGGAAGCAGTGAAGATGGAGAAAAGGACTAGTGTGATACATTATCATCACACTATTGGAAAAATGACGCTAAACTCGCACTTTTTAAGAACGGAGAACGGCTGAACAAGGACAAATGACGCGGTTTGCCCCACAAACCCGCGGAACGCTTCTCTCAGGCAGAACTGCTCTTTTCCTACAGAGACGCCAATGAGAACCACGACTTTCAGCAGATAAGACGGGACGCGGTCCAGCGCCCGTCTCGAGCCTCATCACCTCTCCAGCTACATCAACGTGTGATTTAAATTCAGTGCAATTCCACTTGGAGGGAGAGAAAAAAAAAAAAAAACGAGTTCCTAAATGTTTGCTTTAAAGACTCATCATGCGCATTCCAGGTGTTTGGCTGCTTCTTTTCGTTGCGTGTCCAAGTGCACTCATTTTCCAGGACTTTCACCAAAAAAAAGAAAAAAAATACTTTTTTAATGCTCTGAATTCATCACACTGGGCTGGCAAAACTCGTCACTACAGCCAAATACGAATACGCTCTTTGATTTCAGCAGACCTGGAACTGAAGATCCAAGCTTTTTCCTCTGACTTTGTTAGTTTTGATCTTTCATGTTGTGCGATTATTTCAGTGGTTGCCTCTTCTTTTTTTTTTTTTTTTTTCTTTTTTTTTTTTTTGGGAAGAATGATTTTGTTTTTTTCGTAACCTCTCGTCGGGTGTTTTATGTCACAATCTCCTAATTGGAGAGAAGCTGTGTGGTATCCTTCTGTACAGCATTTGAATAAGAAGGGTTTAAATTTACCTGAACTAAAAAAAAAAAAAAGAACTCATCTGCAGAGGTGACACACTGAGTGTTCCTTTCTTTATGTTTGAAAGGAACATTTACAGTAAGTAGTTTCATATTTTGAGACACCCCAGTGAGAATGTTTGGTGGTATTAGACGAGGATTGACATATTAATCCTTACAGAGACGTGAAATACAGTTGTGAGGAAAAACTAAAGACAAGTTATTCATTTTGTAACGCTTCATTTGATGCTCTGAAATGTGCCGGAAGTTGCTGGGGATGGGGTTTTTTGACTACTGAGTCACTGGGTCTCTGTCACGGTGCCTGTGATGCTGTAAAACACAGCTTCCTGACACTACAAAGTTCAAAATCACACGTTTAGTGAGATTGTGTAAAAAAAAAAAAAAAAAGTGGGAGATTTTTATTTTTAAATGTCAAGAATGAAGAAATGTTGGTGAGCTGTTTGTAAACAGATGTGCAATGAATTTCGTTAATCAGTTGAAATTTTGAGTTCTGGCGAACGTGGCGGCATTTCTTCAGTAAAGTGCAGGGACTTCACAAAAACACTAGAACAAAACAAACACACACACTGCTGCTTTCATCCGTGTCATGAACAGAGTTGTCTGCCTTTTTTCTTTTTTTCTTTCTTTGTGTCAAACTTAATTAACCTGTTCACACCTCACTTCCCTCAATACGGACCCCTCGTCCAGTTGCATTTTGTGAGCATTTCATCTTATCATTTGCAGGCCATACGTCCTCTCTGTGGCTGTGCGTGCGTGTTTGTCCTGATCAGTTTCTGTAAAGAAGCATAATGCAAACGGTTATGGATCAAGATATGCTTTCCCTCCAGGGTTTTCCATGTACAGCTATAAACACTTTGAAACTGTAGGATATACAGTTACTGTCGGGTTCTTCAAACACCTTCAAGATTTTGTCACAGCCGACCTGCTGAACAGCTGCACTTCCCCCGTGTTAGACGACGTCCCCGTGCAGAAGGTATCGTAGATGTGAACCTCTGTCAAAACCAGCAGCCTGTGCTTCAGTTAAACTTGAACATTTATTTAAGGAAATCTTGTTTTTATTTGACTACAGTATACATTTGCTTAATCTTGCACATTTGAGAAATGTAACTTAATGTTGAACTGTACTGATGATGTATGTAAATGTACATTATTTTTGTTTTTGTCTGTAAATGGGAAATGATGTAACATGAGTTATTGGTATGAGGTTTCATTTTGTAACTTAAAGAGTTGATCAGAGGAACATATCACACGGCATCGGCTAAAAGCAGTTAAATTAAGACACTAAAGCAGATGTGAATTCATTCTGTCCTTTAAACTTGTAGATTTAAAAAAAAAAAAAGAAAAAATATTTTTACTTCATATTTATCATGCTTAGTGTAATTGAATGAAATGTTTATAATTACATTGTTTATTATGAAAATAAATGCAAATGAACTTCTAATTTGTGCTGTTTTTTTGACATTTCTCTGCGTAGTTGCTGCACAGAGTTCGTTTATGTGTTGAACATGCTAGTGGCCAGCAGGACAAGGACAAGGAACGACTCCTGGCTACAAAAACTCTCTTTGGATGCGGAAGGTAATCACACTGGTGGGAAGAAGCCAGCTGAGTGTTGGAGGTCGGTATAGGCTCCAGCTCCCAGGAGAGACGGGATAACTAAACACCAGCGTTCACAGTGCCAGAAGGTCATACGAGTTAAGCCGTTTGATTTACACCGGCACAAACTTTAATTAAGCGATAAGTCATCAGAATCAGCTGTTTAATTAGTACCTGTACATGTCTTCAAATACTGTAAATATTGTGTTAAGTACTCCAAATTCAACTTATTGGCTCGACGCTTTCTACCACAGCCTTCTTCAGAAGAAGGGAACTCAGACGTGTCCCAGAGGTCAGTAAAGGGCTGTTTTGTATGGCGTTCAGTAGCTAAGTGATTAAGACCCCTACTGTATAACTACTAGGTCCCTGCTTGAATTCTGGCCTTAGTTGCATGATATTACTCGTTTCATAGTGAAACTTTCAGCCTCGCAGTCCATTTATTGAAATAAAAACTTCTAACTTGTCTGCTCTTCGTCCACAAACTGCTTCCAACTTGTTTTCCAGACCGACTGAAATGACGTCCAAACACGAATCGATATTTTTAGACTTTTATTTCACATGTCAATGCCCTTGGAAGGTGACGTTCAGAGCTGCTGTGAAATGACAACAGTCGCAGTTATGTAGATGGTACTAACATGTATGATACTAACAGGAAGAGCTTTATTGCAGGAGGATAGAGAGCGGTGACATCTTTCAATGTAGACGGAATTTCCCAGGTTACTCTGCGAGTTAAGAACGCATTGTGAAGTATGAAGATTTTGTTTTAAAAAGCCTTCAATATTTGGAAGGTTTGTCGTAGCAATATGGGCGAAAAACACTCCATTGCAAACATAATAGACCAACACATATGGAGAAACAAAATTCAACAAAAGCATAATAAATAAATAAATAAATAATTGAAAGCACATGCAAAAGCATAACGGGCAAAAACAAAACAAGATTCGAGTAACCGAGACGATTTCATCGACTGCGGGATTGTGTTTGAAGACGAGTTAGTGTAGTAGCCAAGCCGTAGCCCTTCGTCAAAGAGTCCCACCCTCTGAGGATTTCACAGGATACCGTATATAGACGAATAAAAGCTATTGCTAGATCCCAAAAACACCCAATAGCCAAAGCCTAGTTGGATCAAACACATGCACTCACTTTTACATTTTTATCCCACAACACATCAAGATCCATTAAATGCTCTTTGTGCTCCCGTTCTCTCGTTCGGTCACCACTGCACACTGACAGGACGTCTGCCTGGGGGGAACAAGCCAGGAAGTAACATTCGCCCATCGATCAGGAGTGTGATTGTGCATTCCCTTTACATGAAGGGATAATGAGAGCCCGTGGGAATGGTCTGAGGAGACAAATGTGGATCCAGGCACAAACAGGGCGGAGGAGGAGGAGGGGTGGCTCTACACGCCCACAGCGTTCCCGTTCACCTGTGTGGGGGGCAGCGGGCTGCGTGGGGCTCCGACAGGAGGAGGCGGGTGGGGGGCGCGAGGAGCCTCTGCTGAGTTCCCCCTCACACTGATGTGCTCCCATCCTCCCTGGGAGTCAAAACACACAATAGAAATAAAAGACTTACTTGCACGTTACTTAACTTGTGCACTAGAGGGCACTAACGAGGCCATAACACACTGGAAACATGTTTCAAACCCTGTTCAAAAAAATAGAATAGAAACGGTACAACGCGTAGCGTGGTGTCGGTCACTCTGTGAGCCTCTGCCTTCTTCGGTTAACCAGAAACCTTTTATTTGCACTATTTCATGTCTGTGTCAGACGTGTGGTCGTCCCGCGCTGAAAACGGTCCGAAACAAATGCCGTATTTACTGCGGTTGCTGTTAACAACCGCAGTGCCCAGCTGTTTTAGGAAGTTAGAGCTTTCTTTCTAATCAAACTACGAATGTGCGAGCTGTTTTTAAAGTATTGAAAGACATTTACATTGTTGTTTTGGTCTTTGCTGACAATAACAAAAATATATCTTTCTTTAAAAGTAAATAGCTTTTTTCAATTCCCTGGAGTGATGACAATAAAAGTTAATATTAAGGTCAAAAGCTTTCCTTTGTTCTTATTATTGATATGTGAATTAGAGTAGGTATACTTCATGATCCATACTCACCCCTATACCATAGTCCCAGGACTGGCCCTTGGGCTGCATGGGTCCCACCCCCAGCCTGTGGCAGACAGCTCCAGGAGTCTCAGCCGGGAAGCATGGAACTCCCTCTGCTATGGTCCACACCTGCAGAGAACAAACAGCACTGAGCCAAACACTAGTTTATCAACATATATAGTGTTTACACTCTGACCCCACTATATATATATATCCTGCCAACTACTGATAAAACTAAACCAGTGCCGGACCTGGTCTAGCGGTCCCACAGAAACCTTGGTGACGTTGTTGGAGATGAGCTCCCAGGCTGAGCCCTGAGGGTAGCTGGGGGTGAGGCCCTGTCTGATCCACAAGTTACCTGCATGACGATAAGAAAAATGGTTAACTGGATTTTCTAATAAAGTAATAAATATGAAGGTTTACTGCTACTCACTGTTTTCATCCACAGCAAAGACAGAGGTCCTCCCAACAGACAGCTGTCTGAGAGTCTGCCTGGGGGGAGACGGGATGTGGTACCAGCATTCTCCTGTAGGGGGACCAGAGCGCTGCAACGTTTACTGCCTTGTACTCAAAACAATAATAATAATAATAATGCTGCTGCAAACAGGATGGAAATGATATGTTGTAATGCGTTATAGCAGTTTCACATCTGCAACAGACCTGCGGGGTTCTGTGGGGAGACGGACCCTCTGTAGAACACCGCTCCGTCCTTTGTGATGGCCCACACCTGGTTTGCTCCGCCGATAGAGATGGACTTGAAGGGCTGGTCTGTGCCCACGTGCAGCCAGGAGCTGCCCTGTGGGATCAGACGGACTGCAGTTAGAGAGAAGACGTTTTTTTTGCAGGGAACAGATGAATGCAAACACTTTGAAGGAATTACAACGTTATTGTTGTCCGGATATAAGAATCTAAGATCTAGGAATATAAATCAGTAAATCTAGAAATATTTCCTGCTGCACTCACTGTAAATCTCTCTTGAGATCTAAAAATGAATAAATGTCTAGAGTCAGAATTTGTTTTTCAGCAAATCTCACTGCAGGATTTTGGGGGCTGACACCCAGACGACACAGGACGTCTCCCTTGTCGCTGAGGGCCCAGACGGGGACCTGCTCCATCCTGCTCTGGGCCAGGCACGGCATCAGACAGATGTCCGTCAGACGGATGGGCGGGACCTGCTGCCACGGACCTCTCAATGTGATCTTACACTTCCTGTACACAGAATATAGGAGTATTTTAATGCCAAAGGAACTGTGAGTTACAAACCACATGTTTGAGTGTGTGTTTGATTACCTGGTCCATCTTCTGCGCCTGACAAAGTCTTTCATGGTTTTGTGGCCATGAAACGTCCTGTAGGAGGGAGATCAGTCAGACAAACGGAACACCTCTCTTTCTTATTACAACGCTGATCTTTCGTTCACATCCGGAGGAATAATAACAACAACGTACGTGGGGAAGTCTGCAGCGTACTGCCAGCCTTCTTTGTCTGTCCCTCCAGGGACGCTGTAGCCCACAGCCCACTCTGACACCTGAAACACGGGTTGGGTGGGGGAGAATTAGCCGGCGATGAAACAAGAAATTAAATGCGTTTGCTGCAGGACTTTTTTTCGATCGCACCTACCCAGGACCACTGAGGGGAGGGCGGGGGTGTGTTTCCTTTGGTGCACTCCTTCAGTCCGCTCTCATCGCTCCACATAGGCCGGTCAGTAGGAAGTCCTCTGGAGCCCAAAAAAAAACCGCCAAAAAGTTTATGTTTTCAGAGTAGACAAAGACAGTCCTGTCAACAGCTACAAAGGTTGAGATGGAGACATTTGTAATAGATGAAATGTTCCTACTTGTCTGTATATCCCGTCATAGGGTTCCACCTTTGGTTCTCATACACATGGACACTCCTCACATCAGTCTGCTGGTGCATCTGAACTGCACCTCCTGCTGTAAACACAAGCATGCGCCAAAAATGTAATGTCAGCAATGAATTAGATACAGATGTGAGTGCAAACATGTCTCTACAGCTGCAACAGATGCTTCAGCAATTGCACACAAAAATACAAGCTGTAAGCAAGAAGATTGATTATTTCTTGTGTGTTAGCAAGTGAATAATGAATCATGTAAGTGACATAAATTTGACGTTTAAAGTAAACAGCTCTGCAGCTGATCTTCATTAGAGATGTTTGTACCAATTATAGATTATGGAACAAGCGTTTAGCATATCAATATAAAATAACATGGCTTGTATTTCAAGTGAATCTAAGCTTGAGAAGTTTTACCAGCAAATGTTTTCCATGTTTACTTGATACATATTTACGCAGTTAAATTAAAATCGTCACAGATCAATTTGAATGGGCCCCTTAGGACCCATAAATGCTTTACATACACTGAAGATTTTTCTTTTTTCTCCCATTTTTCAAGAGTTGAAATAAAATTATTTTTCTCAGCACACAAAATCCTTTTTTGTAAACAAATGTGTTTGAATTGGTGTTCGTGAAGACTTCTGCTTTGCCACAGTAACGCATCCACCTGACAGGTGTGGGACATTAAGACGCTGATTAAACAGCATCACTATTACACAGGTGTGCCACTCTAAAACGATGCACTTTTATCACACAACACAACGCCACAAATGCAACAGTTTTGAGGGAGCGTGCCATTCGCGAGCAGATGAGCGCTGCTGCTCATCTGCTGCAGCGTGATAATGCACGGCCCCCGCGTTGCAATGGATCTGCACACTACAGGCCCTTCTCACAGCAGCCAACGCGACACATCGTTTGCAGGGTAAACACAGGTGCAATCAATAACGCTCATTAGCGCGTGGGCCAGCTCCCTGGTAATGTGCATGTCTGCTCACCGGAATGGCTGCGACACACGAATCACACAGTATTGGCAACGTCATTCATTTGATTAATTACACCTGTTCACCCGGCTATGAAACGTCAAAATGAATGCTGTGAAAAATGTTTCTTCCTTGAAGCTGACCAGCCCAAGGCACACCTGTGTAATAATGATGCTGTTTAATCAGCATCTTAATGAATGAATGAATGAATGAATTATATTTATATCGTGCTTTTCACAGACAATAATATCAGAAAGTGCTTAATAGAGCAGACATTTAAAAGCATAAAAAACACAATGTGACTCTAGGGTCAATAAATTATAAATACAGAGAAAAGTAAAAAATAAAAAATAAAATAAAAATGTAAAACATATTTTAAGAGCAGGTCTAGGACATGGGTTTACTTTTACACAAATGCCAGCCTAAACAGGTGGGTTTTAAGCTGGCTTTTAAAAGTATCCACAGTGTCTGCGAGGCGCAGAGTTGCAGGCAGAGCAGTCCAGAGCCTCGGGGCCACTGCCTCAAAGGCTCGGTCACCACGGGTCTTAAATCGTGTGCCACACCTGTCTGGTGGACGGATCAAGCGCTCACTAACCTGGATTCAAACTCATTTGTACCCACAATGTGAGATAAATAAGCCTTTCGTCTGCATATAAAAAGTCTCAGATCTTTTATTTCAACTCGTGACGAATGGGAGAAAAAACAAGTCTTTATATTTTTGCTCCGTGTATGAATATCAATAATTCCACGGGTGTAGATGATTACTGAATTATTTTTGCGGGAAACATATGGGTAAGTTTACCCGAGGTGGGCTGTTGCCCATTGCGCCCGCTGTAGACCCAGGCGGTGCCGTCCCACCCGACGCCCCACACCAGCCCCAGACTGTTAGACTCTACACAGCGCAGGTGACCCGGGACCTGCCGCCAGAACCTGCAGCGCCACACAGCGGAAGCACCCAGCATTACCCACATTATTGTTAGCACACAGAGACACGGTGCTGCCCACACACAGTATGGAAGAGATTTCACCATGCAGAGCAGTGTGTTAGCATGTTAGTGGTATATGTTAACTGACATGTAGCAGAATTAAGACAACGTAAGCACAAAACAAAAGCTGATGGGGAAACTAGATCTACTGGAGAAATCTACTATTTGGCATCAGTCTCACATGAGGTCACAGGCCAGTGTGTGTGCAGGAGCTTCCAGAGAGAAGGACGGCTCGTGGACCATGATGTCTCCCTTTGAGGTCGTGGACCACAGGGCCTGTCTGGACGGGGGTCCTGTGATCCCGCGACACTCACAGCAACAGTCAGACAACAGGCACAACTAAACCCATAAGACAGAGGAACAGGGAACGTGATCAGCAATGGGCTTCAGCTAGTAAACGTAAAAACACCACTAAAGTAAGAGATGAAACATTCTACCTCACATGCAACGCGCTAAGCTACGTTTTCACTGGACGTGTTCCTCTGTGTGCTTAAAAACATGTCTTGTTCTGTGTAACTGTTACCCAGTCATTCATGTCCTTTTCAGTCTGTGCTGCCAGAACCAGGGGCCACCTCTGTTTGGTCCTTTGGGTGGTGTACACAGCAAAGGCATAGTGGCAGTCCATGAACACTGGAACCAGCGCTGTCACTTCATGTACAAACACATGAACGTACTGTGGGGGAAAAAAAGAGAGAAGAAAGTGAGGATGAAGAGGGCAAACGACTGTGAGTAGACAGGTGAGAATTTGACTGACCGCAACCGACCTTCTTCTCGTCATACTGTGTGTAGTAGACAAAGAAAATGCTGTCCTTCCCGCCGTCAGACTTGGTGGACTGCTCGAGAGCAACGCTCGCATCCACCCAGCGCTGAGGCTTCCAGTCTCTCCACCAGCGCAACGCACCTTTACGCACCCACACCGACTGGCGAAGGAAACGGGAGGATGCGACCACACGGAGAGGAGATGTGATCAATCCAAGACGGAACGGAGGAGTTTTAAGAGACGTGTCAAAACACAAAGCAAGTCTTACGTGGCTTCTCTCCAGCGGCTTCTTGCTGATCTCCTCTCTGTTCTCCTGCTGCTGCTGCTGCTGCTCGCTCCACGCTGCTGACTGGACTGGAGTCAGAGACAGGGAGCTGGTGAGAGGACCTGACAGACAAGTCAGACCTTTAGACAGACAGACAGACAGACAACCATAGAGATGACACACACACAGTACATCTCTACACATGCAAAAGCCCAAACGCACAACACAGAGTACAACAGTCAGACACAGATAAACGGATAGATACTGAAAACCACTGCATGCTGGCTTCTCCATGTACCTGTGGGACTAAGCCAGCTGATCTGTGAACCTGCGTCCACATCGCAGCCTCCACCAGAGACCCAGGTCCACACCGGTGCGTCCTCTACTCCAACACCATGAGAGGTCTGCAGAGTCCCCAGGGCGCCCGACGAGGGCCCCGCGGCCTGTGCACATCGGGCCGCTTCGGCTCCCTCCAAATCCACATTCATCCAGGGGACGTCGTGACCCGCCGTCTCCGGGGTCGGGAGTATCGGAGCTGGGGACGGCTCCTGGACTTCTTCCTGCCGTACCTCTGTGATGGGGAGTTGGGGAGTGGAGGTTTTGTCCCGGTCTGACACCAGGCTGTTGATGAAGCTGTCGCTTGCAGGGATAAATGGTTTGGGGGCGTCCTGTTGTAAGGCCGAGGGAGGGTCCTCTGTTTTCAGGGGAGGTGTCGGTGTGTCCGCTCCCCCTAAAGGGAGAACAGAGGGGGCTGCCGCCTCCAGGACTGGGAAGTCTTTAGTGCCGTTCGGTGGATCAGGAGGACCTAACTCTGAGTCGGAGTCAGTGCAGCTCAGGAGGGAGCTTTTTAAGGCCTCAGCCAGCTGGTCACCAAACTCACTCGCCTTCCTATTAAACAAACGCATGTGGACAGAGCAGGAGACGATAAGAGACATAAGCAGATCAGTTTCATTGCAAGATTCAAGGAGATTCAACGTGATCCTGTATTCATACAGACCTGGGTGGGATAACCTCTTTACTATTCCCCCATTGGGCAGAAACAGGAATCCAGCCGCTCCCGCTCGGTTCAGACAGCGTCACGCCCATTCTGAAATACAGGCCTCGGTCCTCACCTACCGCCCACACCTGACAGAAAGAAAAGAGAAGAAAGCAATGTAGAACAAAAGGTGAAGCTCAACAATCACAGGCACACACGCCTGCTGTGACGTGTTTTTTACTGAACCATTAATTCAATTCATAAGAGGGAAATTCAGTAACAACAACAAAAACTAATAAAAATAAATATGGCAGAATCCTGTCAAATAAAATAGAAAACCACTTGTCTTCACTCTTCAAAGGTGCATCAGTGGCACCAGTCGGTCACAGGCAACTGTTACTTTATAAGGTCGTATACTGTAACACTGGCACCTGCCACCTCACACAAGCTATATCCATAATTATCCATATCCAACCCTGAAATATGAAATATGGGATATGATGACGACAGCTTGGCCAGCTTCTAATTAGGGAGTCTCCCATATGTCAGGCCAGTAGGAATATATTCTGGGGATATATATAAGGCTGGGCCTGAGGTGCTACTGCCGGGACATTGGCTGGGGACGGCTGGCTGGACTCGTGTTACAGGGCAAACGCCGGGCAGGACTCGCGACCAGAGGTAGAGGTGCTGGGGGGGGGGGGGGGGGGGGGGGGGGGAACAGGGGTGAGAGACAGAAGGGGAGGAGGTGTGAGGTGTGGGGTTTGCAGTGCTAGCAAAGTCCTCAGCAGTGCGATACAGAGAGAAAGCCTCTCTGACCCTGACCCCAACCCTGATCTGGCTCGTCCTGAAACCAGATCCAAAAGCCGAGGGTAAAGTGAATCGGTCAGAGGGGAAGCAGCTCGAGTGCAGAGGAAACATGCTACAGTCAGGTTGTCAGCAATCAAAAAGGCTGGAACGATCACGATCAATCTAATTATTGATAATAAAATGTCATGGTCAAAAAAATGTGTTGTTTCTGGTGTCTAATACATTTAAATGTTGTTTTCAAAAATGATTTCTTCCTAAAAAAAACCATCCTACATTGTTGAACCGACATATTTGTTGTATAAACTGTATTTTTAAAGTATACCTTAAAGAGGAAATTCAATGCATTGTGATCAGGCTTTAGGCTCCAAAAGGTGCGACGATGAAATGATCTCGGGAAATCTTCTCACCTGTTCGTTGAGTCCTACATCCACCACCATCATCTCCCCTCCGATGCTGATCCAGCCGGAGCCACAGGGGTTGTGGGAGTTCACGCCACGCCTGAACCACACCTGGAACCACACGCACAACAAGCAAACGGAGACGTTACCATCACGATGAACAGCAGCCGTGTAGTCGGAGTGTGAGGAGTACAGGTTCACCTTGTAGTCTTTAGTGACCACCCAGACCACGCTGACTCCAACGGCCACATGAAGCGCTTCAATCTCCTTTCCTGGTGATTCCAGCTCGACCCACGATGTGCCTGATGGAAGAAAAAATGCCGCATGTTTACTGACACAGCATGACGGCAAGCTGTCGCCATTCCCACAGGACAAAGGGTGGTCTATCCGGTGAGACTTGCACCTCAGAGATTAATGTCAATTTCCACCATTTCTAAAAAGTTTTGCGTCCATTTTCCAAACTACTTTTTTTATGTAGAGTATAAAAATAGAAAGGTACCTCATATACTATGATGCTGTAACCAAGAAAACTCTCTTATCCAGAGAATTTGTATCATAAAGTCAAAAAGCAATCTAGATGAAGAGAAACAAAGAGCGTATCCTGACACAATTCCCATAATCTCAAATCCATCGCATCAGAACGATTGTTAAAGAAAAGAAAAAAAGATGAAACATAGCGGAAAATTATTTTGCTGGGTGCATGTAAATGTGAATTACAGTGAATACTGACCAGTCGGGCTGTCCAGGCTGAGGCCAGTACGGACCAGCAGGTTCCCATCCCACAGTAATGCCCACAGGAGGTCCCCGGGGCCAGCCGATAGCTGAGCCACCTCCTTGGGCACTTCTACTTCCTCCCATCCGGAGCCCTCTGGGACCCGAGGGTGGATACCCTCCCTGAACCACACCTGCAGGGTAAAGATATGGTGCATGGTATAGCATGGTCCACCAGGGTGTATCCGTATTGATCAATAATAGCGCATCAAACCATATCTGATGCATACTTTTATCCTATATACAGGATTTAAATGTCTCCAGAGCACATTTAAGTTTGACGATGTAAATATGAAGTCATGCTGCCCTCTTGTGGCCAGAAATGATAAGTGAACGACACTAAAAAGCAGCTTGTTGCTACAACATCCGACTGACATCTGAATTTGAAGCATTGTATCTCATGTCAGCCTGTATGAATGGAGTGTTCAGCAGCAGTGTAGAGGTTGTCTAGGGGGGGGGGGGGGGGGGGAATACCCACTACTGTGAACAGCAGGGCATCTTCGGTGCTGCATCAACTTTTCAGGAACTTTTAGTGTTTGCTGATAAATCCCAGGGTTGCAAATTCTCAAAACCATCGTGAGGGGAGCGTGCAGCCCTTCCCTTTAGCTAGGTGTCCTCTACATGCACATCGGTCCAGTAGACTGACCTCTCCTTGTTGGGACACGCCCCAGAGGTTGGGATACCTTCCAGACTGGTCACTCATCTCCCAACCACCGCAGCTGATGTCACAGAGCGGCAGCGGCGGCTTCCTGGGATAGTCCAGGGGGATCTGCAGACAGACAGTGGCTTTGTTTTGAGTCTTCAGTCGCAAACCTGTGCTCAACTTTTCCAAACTGATGTTTCTAATAACCAGAGAGTGTCCACCACACCTTTGCCCAGGTGCCTTGTGCCGTGTATCTCCTGTAGCGGATCCACCGCCTGCGACGGACACAAGAGTTCCACTTCTTGTCCGGGGAGAAGTTGGCGGGGAAGTCGACCGCATACTCCCAGCCCTGAAGAGACACACAACCAGAGCCTCACTAGAGGTGTACGTCAAGTGTGGTGACACACTTTATATCGCATGCATCAACATTAGAAAGACAGAAAGCAAGAACGAGCCACAGACATACATTAAAAAGGGCACTGTGTTGTTTCTTACCCCAGTCTGGTTGGGTTCTCCACAACTCTGATCCACATACCAGTCTCCCTCCCACTCCCAGCTGCGGGAGGGCAGCTCAAAGCTGTGGAGCGGTAGAGGATTCATCCCGGTCACGTCGCTCCACGGCCAGCGGTCGGTGGGCAGCAGTGTGTCAGTGAAGCTGTCCACCGGGTTCCACCTCTGAAAACCACGCACGGAGCAACAGCGCTTGAGCATTAACCACGTTACAGCGTCTGCTTTGTCAGTGCATCAACGTACCTGGTTTTCATAAGTCTCCTCCCGGTAGCGGATGGAGGTCTCGCTGGGCATCATGTTGAGGTAAACGTGGTGGTCGCAGCCGATGCCCCAGCAGCGGCCCTTCCCCGCGGTGACACGCTTCAGCTCCAGCAGCATGTCATCTGCACGCTCCCAGCGCTGGCCAGCTGTGGAAAGGCTGTACACCCTGCCGTACACATCCACGGCCCACAGCAGCGTGATGGGCATGGTGGCCCCTGAACGGAGACGGCAAGACAGCACTCATCTTTCCCAGCTGTCTGGTATATATTGTATGACTCTTGTGCACTTGAGCGTTATTGATATCCTGAAGAGACACAACCTTGAGTAAAGACTACATCTACATGTATCCTTGAATAAGGACTGTTATTTCCCCAGGCTAGTAGTGTGCATAAGATAAATGTTTATGTGATGAGATGTGTCATATCATCTGAATTATGTGGTTATTGTCTGTTATTATATTCCAACTTTACACTCAAAGTTCGGACTTCTGTCTTGAATTCTGACTTCAGTCTAACATTTTAACTTTGATCACAAAATATTCACAATCTTCTATTTTTTCTAAATTCTTACTTTTTCTCAACATTGTGGGATTCATTTTAGATTATTTGTTTTTTAGTAACCACTAAACTAAAGCATGGCAATGGGCTTTTAACTTGAAATGTCTGACCGGAAGTTTGGCGTTTATTCCAGCCATTTAACTTGACACTCGATTGATACTAATCCTACAGTATTGACAGTCACTATGATGCCTCGACTGCCACTATACTATACAATCAAACAGGCCTGTATGCGGTTTAGTTACATGAAATGTAATATTAGGTCATGTGATCTCAACCAGCCGCTTGAACTTTATTCTCTAATTAAAAAAGACGGAACCAAAAAGAGTAAACGTAGCCTATCACATTACATAGTATTATGTTTCATTAGACTGCAATTTCCTGTAATGAACTCAAGCTACCTTATGCAGTGTATCTTTACACACACGCACGCATACACACACGCACGCACGCGCTCGCGCACCCTAACGTCACCTGGATATAGGTGTCCGATCCGCGGTTGTCAAGGGAGTATCAACACACGCGACGTGACATCAGGTGCAACAGCCGATACCTGCCATCTCCGAGGCTCCGTGCTGTGGCCACATTTAAAAAAAAAACAACAACTCAAGTTAGTTCCCAGCAGAGGAAGTTAAAGCATGCGATGCAGCGCGAAAACACAGACAGCTGGACTCGAATGCCGCAAAGTCAGCTATAAGCTGTTTACATCTCCAGGTCTCAGGGCTGCAGTCACAAAACCCGCTCAGAGACTTCCAAAACACGTACACCATCACTTACAGACGAGGCTCTGTCACGAGCAACACCTTTTTGGGGACGACGAGTAAAGTCATTCATGCATATTCCGGCTGCGGTATTTAATTTACATTCCGGGACCAGAGGAATGCTCCGACTAACTCCCGAGACCACAACAGGAAATGGAGGAAGTGTGGCTCTGATTGGCTGAGGCTCTGCAGGGAGTGTGGGATCTCTTCCTCCTATTGGTGGAACAAGATGAGCTCCTGGTATTCTTTCCTTTCTTTTTTTTTTTTTTTCCGACACCCGCTGATTGACGCGTATATTTCAATAATTTATTCAGCGTCTAATGAATTATTGAGGCACGAGGTTGGTTTTACATGTTTGGCTACAGTTTGGAATATTTGATGTTTCCACTGATGTTTGATATCAGTGGAATGTAACTAAGTACATTTACTCAAGTACTGTAGGCCCACTTAAGTAGGGTTGTAGGAACTTTTAATGTACTTAAGTATTTACATTTTATGAAACATTTCCTGTCCGGTTAAGTAATACAGTATTTCCAAATTTGGTGACATTTAATTGGAATTGTTCTGATAAACTGGAAGACGGAGTTCTCCTTTATGTGTTGATGAAATACTTCTGAAGATAAATAGAGTATTTGAAAAGCCTCTTGGATCAGCATTAAAATGCTTCATCATAAAGCATATCCAAAAACATAATCTTTCGGGGTGAATATTGTGACATTGTAATATCATATAGGTGGAGGCTTTAAATAAACCCAGTTGGCTTTCTGCCTCATCCTGCACTGTGCTGTTATTTATCTCCGTTATGTTTGTTTATTTCTGTTTTTCAATTGTGCAAATAAATAAACATCTAAACAACGAGTCCCCCGGACAGCTCCCTCGTCCTTGGGGGGGGGGGGGGGGGCAGGTTCAGCACCTTGGACAGAGGCAACAGTCATCAGCCATCACCTCATATCTATTTATACGACTGACTAAATATGATGATGTGAATCAAATATTATGCAACATTAAGGTTAACCCACTCCTAATACGGATGTAGTTATGTAAGTCACAGGGTGAACACGTGTCCCCTCCACACATGGGGAGTACTCGATCTGTGACAAATTGCACCCCGCTGACTTCATTGTGTGAACCATTGGGCCCGCCATTCGGCACCGGGAGGTCACGGTGCTCTGCGGTTCTGCAGCACTGAGCCTTTTATTTCCGTGCACTGTCGCTTTAAGAAGCCTCCCGGTGCGCAGAGGCGCAGCTCATCACATGATTCTTCTCTCGTGACAATCCAGACAGAAAGGAAAAGCCTCGCTGAGTTCCAGCCGAGTTAGAAGACGCTGTGATGACAGATTCCTGTCGTATTGGTGCCAAAGGACTAACTACAAGGAGGGCGATGAAGTTAACTACTACCGGAGAGAGCAAGACCGTTCCTTGTCTTTGAAGGGGACATTTGCTAAAATATTTAGGGTTGTTGCGCCAAAGAGGACAAAGTTGGCGCATGGAGAGGGACGAAGTTTCATTCTTTTTGCGCAGCGTCTTTTCCCTTTTGTTTTTCTCGCCACTGCGTGTCACACCAACGTCACACGGCTTTTTGGACAACCAAAGCCAAGTAACCGGAAGGTTCGGTTTCGCGTCGCTGAAGAATTAAAAAAAAGTTAAGGGGGCCAGACAACCAGACAACTTGAGGACTCATCACGTTGGTTTGAGATGGTGGACAACAAGCCTATTCTTCAGGACAGACCCCCCTCCTACGCCAGTGTCCCGGGGGCTTATGAGTACGGCCCGCAGCCGCAGCCCGGCTATGGGGCCATCCCGTCTCCGGCCCCCCCGCCGCCCTACCCGTACCCCGCCGGACAAGGCAAGTAGCCCCCGTATTGCGTCGTACATGTTCCACATTTACCCCCGCACAGCACACCGGACCGTTGAGCAGCCAGACGGGGAAGAGAGAGAGGGCTCACTGCTGCTCACTTCCGTCTTCGGTTCAAGTGAAGCTCAAATGTCGCTTTTATTGTGACTCGGGAGTCTGGCAGCGACACTGTTTTTGTCTCAAGGGGGCCACACTTTAAACCAATAAGTGTGACTTAAGTAACGAATACCGTGAAAGAGAAATAAGTTTAGTTTATCAGGCGCTCCAATGCTACGCATGCGCAGTAGGCCAATAGCGATGTCTGGTTTTTATACTGACTAGTTTTTGCAAAATGAAATATGCGCCTTTTATTAAGGCAGTACAGCTTTAAATAAGAGGTAAATTAACCAAAAATAACAACTTGATAGTTATTTACAATGTTAACACATACACTGGTTCGTGTTTGCATCAGAGCTGCAGTGACACGGAAGTTACTCTGTCCTAAAAAAAAAGTACATTGCTTGCAACTTCCGGTTTGCTAAATGTTCTTGTAGTCTGCTGTTGCAGTTATTGTAGAAGACTGCAGGCATTTGTACAGATAATCTGTGTTCCAGTAAGAGTTTTATGTTTCTCTCACAGGGAGGCGTCCTTATCAGACACACGTGTTGTAAACGAGCATGGTGGTATCAAACTTTACTGGTTAACGCAAATACAACTGCAGATGGACACAAGTGGTAAACAAAACAAAATCAATATGCCCCGAGGGTCAGTGCAATGAACTTGTGAATCCCCAACTGTCCTACCAGCACAAAGCCAAACATGATATGGTTAATTGTCAATTTGTTTGTTGTTTACAGTGAACGTAGACCCAAATATGTCTTCCCTTCTCTCATCCACAGGGTACCCATCAGCCCAAATGAACCCTGCCATAGCCCAGCAGCCCTACCCTGGCACTTACACCATCTTACAACCGTCTGTCGTGGTGGTCGGGGGCTGCCCCGCCTGCAGGTGAGAAAACACACACACACACACACGCACACAGATGTGTATATCAGCTCGTGGTTAAAGACGAGCGTCCCATGTTCACCGTGACTAAGCCGGTTTCTGTCCGTGCGTCTTCTTTTGGCCCGTCTTATTTTCAATGCCCCCGTGTGTATGTTGTCTACAGTGTGACCTCAATGTTAAGCGGATGTGACTTTCTGTTGTGGAAGATGTTATTTTTACATTTGGTTTCACTGGGTCTGAGTCAACATCCTGTCAGTCAGATGATTTCAGCCTCCAACATGTGACGGGTCAGATCCAGACCAAGGGGGGTACAGGACACTGTTCACAGAAAATAAAAAAAATGAGAATAAGATGTCGTCCCATCCACTTGTTGTATGTAAATAATGAAATACACCGTTTATCTACTCCGGGGACTGAAGGGAGCAGGTTGGGCAGCTTTTCGTAGCAGGATAGTTTATTGTTGTCACGAGGTGAAGGAATACTTCTGTTCAGTTTTACTTGAACTGAAAGTTCACGTGGTTAACATGCCACAGTTCTCTGGCACCAGTGTGCAAATACATTGTGTAAACACTGACTACATGGCACAGAGTGTGGTGTGGTGCCATGGTAGGTCAAACAGGTCCTGTTTTTAGGAGCTATTTTAATCTTAATAATGTTAAACCCACGTCATCCCTGCAGCAGAATGTGATATTATCAGTGTAATTAAGGACTATTTATCAAGATTATTCCTCTTGTGTCTACACCCCAAAAGTCAGAAATCCACATTTATGTGAAAGGTCTTTCACAGCATTAGCTTTAGGCGCTTTCCAAAAGCAGCTTCTAATCTCCCTTCTCTTCAGGGTCGAGTTTGAAACATTGCATTTGTTAATTCCTTCTCGGGCCCTCCAGCACATTTACTGGTTGCGCTGATTGGTGTGGAGCAGTCATGAGACCGTGGTTAGCACTTTGTTCACCGTGACTCTGGATTAAAGCTGCTTTGAGAGCACAAAACAAGTTGCTTCGTGTTCTGATAACTATTTGTTGTTGTTGTTGTTTTTTTATCTCACAGGAGACTCTCATCCTTTCTAGGCTGTACTTTATTTTCTCTTCAGATCTTTTGACCGTAAGCCAAAGGTTTAGCCACATCTTTTCAGACTTCGGATGAGTTTAAGCAAGAGAAGTAAATAATTGGCAGATCTAACTCTGAGTTCTTTCTGGTCAGACTCGTACAGAGAGGTGTCTTCTTGATGCCTGTTCACTGTGGCGTGTCAGGACATGGTTGGAGATAATAAAGAGAGATTTCAGAGAAGCATTCAGTGAACTGTGAGCAAGACAGTCAGACTGAAAGAGACACAGATGACGTGTGGCCGTTTTGTGTCTCTTTTTCTGTGTCTCTTCAACAAGAGGTTGTGACCCAGTACGCCGTTCAGTAATCCATATCCATATAATAGTTTGGATGAATCTGTGCCACCACAGCGTGACATTTTTGTGGCACACTATATACTCTGCTATTTTAATGAGTTTTATGACTCACTACACCTTGACTTTTTATGGCATGCTGTAGAATATTTTCATGACAAACTATAATATGACTTTTTCTTTTTTTTACGTCATTTTTCATATCTTAGTTTGTCCGTCTGTCTATCCTACGTACAGACGTCCCAACGTGATATTTCAGGAACGCACAAATCACATTTCTGGCTGTAACTCAAGAATTGATATGCTAATTTTGACAATTTCACACTAATGTCTAAAAGGATGGAGTGATGACATTGATAAAAAACTGTGTGTGTGTGTGTGTTGCAGAGTTGGTGTCCTGGAAGATGACTTCACTTGCCTGGGGATCCTATGTGCCATCTTCTTCTTCCCCCTGGGTCTCCTCTTCTGCTTCGCACTGCGTCAGAGAAGGTGTCCCAACTGTGGCGCCTCCTTCGGTTAGAGGGACCAAACCACAGCTCGTGCACCTGCTCGTGCTGCCATGCGCGCGCACACACACACACACACACACACACACACACACAGAGACACACACACACACACACACATAATCCAGCATTTTTGTCTCTTATTTTGTTATCTTTTCTTAATATTGCACATTGCTGTTGCCATTATGTTGTGTACAACAAATTATCAAGATGATATTTGCGTGAATTATGATGTTTTATTAGAGGCACGTGTAGAAATCTATTTTCATCTGCCAGTTGTAAGTGTCAGTGCCTTCACTACATGCTGTGATAATCAGAGGTTCCATCAGTCGTGATGTATCCTGTAGATTTAGCTCGGTTATCCAAGGATCTGAGCAGATTCCTTCATGTTTTTGTCAAGCCAGAAAGAACTAAAACATGTGCTTACGGTTGTTTTTTGTTTTTTTGCTGCCACACTTCACATATTTTAATGCTTAGAAACATTGTACTCAACACATAATCCACATAGATCACTGATTTATTAGCTTTTTTCCGGAAATGTAAACCTTCTTTTGAAATTTTTTTGAAATTTGTTTTTGGCTCAGTGTGTCACAGGGAAACACACACAAAAAAAAAACAGTGTAAAGACGTGAACTGTCCCGGCTGAAACAATTGACTTGTCTCAGACTGAAAGCCTGCACCATTTTGTCTGTTTTTGTTGATACTATTTCTAGGGGCCATATTTGCACTGATAGTTTGTTTGATGACTATTCTGCTGGGTTGTGGTTTTCCAGGGCCAATGCAGACCTCAGGTACATACAATCTGAAACGCCCTCGACGTCACAACCTCAATCACTGTTCTACTTGGCACTTCTACCTACGTCAAGGACTCTTATGTCAAAGCGCAGACTCCTCCTTTAACGTGCGGGGTTTCACTTCAAGGAAGCATGCCGAGAGTAAAAACCTGAAGAAATCTCTCAATAATGTGTACAATCTCTGGATGTTTATCTTAGTACGGTACTCTGTGACAAGTTGCCCTGCCCCATTCCTCCCAACCAGACAATCAATTGAGAATGTCCTTGTCCCTGTATCTGCAGTGTCTCTGTGTCTACGTCTTCCATCTCAGCCAGATGTTGTACAACTGTCCATGGCAGAATAAAGAGAGAGAACTGGGCGGGAGTGATTTTAAAGAAATTCTTGCTTTAGAAAACACACTACGCATGCTCTTATGATTGAGGTTCTTAGTTTTTATATATCGATTACTGTAATTAAAAATGAATGCTACTTACGTTTTTGCCTCCTGGCTTGATTTCATTTTTTGTTTTTTTTCATTTTCAAAAGGTGATTGAATATTTAAAACTTCACAAGAGCATTCAGACACTTTTGTAGACCCGTTGTGCATGATGGACAAAAAAAGCAAATTGAAGAAATAAATCTTTATTTTTCATACAGCAAATTCTATTAAGATTGTAATGTGGGCCAATAACAAGTCTACAGACTGGTCTCTGCACATGCATGTGCAAGGATTAAAGCAGAAATGACTGCACTGCTAATGTGAAGATGAGGCGATAGTCCACAATTTGAAGAACACAACAGGTAACGTAGTTATGTTTGTGTCATTAAGGCAAAAGTCCTGTCTAGATGGCAAAGGACAATATTCATAGCATATGTTGTACAAATGTGTATATAAGAGGGACTAAAGATTTTTCGAAGGCATCTCTTTGAAGTGATTTTTCTCTCAGCATCGTCACTAAGATGCAACGTTTAAATAAGGACCTGGAGGTGAACTGCAGAGGTCCTCTAAAGTCCGTTCTTCTACTGTCCTGTCTCATTTCTAACAGTCGTTGACGTTGATTGATGAACAAGCAACATCAACAGCATAAATACATCGCAGTATTTTCTTTGACCGTTTTCATTCATCCATTTCTCAAGTGCAGGGGTAAGAATGTGGTCCTTCTGACATCACCACCACAAACAGAGGGACAAAATAGAAAAAACATATACATCTTAAATATGTGAGCATCTGTTTTGGAAAATAAAAACAGATGCTCACAGAGTAACTATCACTACCAGAGTAACTATCATTACCAGAGTACCTATCACTACCAGAGTAACTATCACTACCAGAGTACCTATCATTACCAGAGTAACTATCACTACCAGAGTAACTATCACTACCAGAGTAACTATCATTACCAGAGTACCTATCACTACCAGAGCAACTATCACTACCAGAGTAACTATCACTGCCAGAGTAACTATCACTACCAGAGTAACTAACATTACCAGAGTACCTATCACTACCAGAGTAACTATCACTACCAGAGTACCAATCACTACCAGAGTACCTATCACTACCAGAGTAACTATCAGTACCAGAGTAACTATCACTGCCAGAGTACCTATCACTACCAGAGTACCAATCACTACCAGAGTACCTATCACTACCAGAGTAACTATCACTACCAGAGTAACTATCATTACCAGAGTAACTACCACTACCAGAGTAACTATCATTACCAGAGTACCTATCACTACCAGAGTACCTATCACTACCATAGTAACTATCACTACCAGAGTAACTATCACTGAGTACCTATCACTACCAGAGTAACTATCAGTACCAGAGTAACTATCACTACCAGAGTAACTATCACTACCAGAGTAACTATCACTACCAGAGTACCTATCATTACCAGAGTACCTATCATTACCAGAGTAACTATCACTACCAGAGTAACTATCATTACCAGAGTACCTATCATTACCAGAGCAACTATCACTACCAGAGCAACTATCACTACCAGAGTAACTATCACTACCAGAGTAACTAACATTACCAGAGTACCTATCATTACCAGAGTACCTATCACTACCAGTGTAACTATCACTACCAGAGTAACTATCACTACCAGAGTACCTATCACTACCAGAGTAACTATCATTACCAGAGTACCTATCACTACCAGAGTAACTATCACTACCAGAGTACCTATCACTACCAGAGTAACTATCACGACCAGAGTACCTATCACGACCAGAGTAACTATCACGACCAGAGTAACTATCACTACCAGAGTAACTATCACTAGCAGAGTAACTATCAGTACCAGAGTAACTATCACTACCAGAGTAACTATCACTACCAGAGTACCAAACACTACCAGAGTACCTATCACTACCAGAGTAACTATCATTACCAGAGTAACTATCACTACCAGAGTAACTATCAGTACCAGAGTAACTATCACTACCAGAGTACCTATCACTACCAGAGTAACTATCACGACCAGAGTAACTATCACTACCAGAGTAACTATCACTAGCAGAGTAACTATCATTACCAGAGTACCTATCATTATCATTACCAGAGTACCTATCACTACCAGAGCAACTATCACTACCAGAGTAACTATCATTACCAGAGTACCTATCATTACCAGAGTAACTATCACTACCAGAGTACCTATCACGACCAGAGTACCTATCACGACCAGAGTAACTATCACTACCAGAGTAACTATCATTACCAGATTACCTATCACTACCAGAGTAACTATCACTACCAGAGTAACTATCAATAACAGAGTAACTATCACTACCAGAGTAACTATCACTACCAGAGTAACTATCATTACCAGAGTAACTATCACTACCAGAGTAACTATCATTACCAGAGTAACTATCATTACCAGAGTAACTATCATTACCAGAGTACCTATCACTTCCAGAGTAACTATCACTACCAGAGTAACTATCATTACCAGAGTAACTATCACTACCAGAGTAACTATCATTACCAGAGTAACTATCACTACCAGAGTAACTATCATTACCAGAGTACCTATCACTACCAGAGCAACTATCACTACCAGAGCAACTATCACTACCAGAGTAACTATCATTGTCAGAGTAACTATTACTACCAGAGTAACTATCACTACCAGAGTAACTATCATTACCAGAGTAACTATCAGTACCAGAGTAACTATCACTACCAGAGTAACTACCACTTCCAGAGTACCTATCACTACCAGAGTAACTATCACTACAAGAGTAACTATCATTACTAGAGTAACTATCACTACCAGAGTAACTATCACTACCAGAGTACTGTCACTACCAGAGTAACTATCACTACCAGAGTACCTATCACGACCAGAGTAACTATCATTACCAGAGTACCGATCACTACCAGAGTAACTATCACTGCCAGAGTACCTATCACTGCCAGAGTAACTATCACTACCAGAGTAACTATCAATAACAGAGTAACTATCAATAACAGAGTAACTATCACTACCAGAGTAACTATCACTACCAGAGTAAGTATCACTACCAGAGTAACTATCACTACCAGAGTACCTATCACTACCAGAGTAACTATCATTACCAGAGTAACTATCATTACCAGAGTACCTATCACTACCAGAGTACCTATCACTACCAGAGTAACTATCACTGCAAGAGTAACTATCATTACCAGAGTAACTATCACTACCAGAGTAACTATCACTACCAGAGTACTATCACTACCAGAGTAACTATCACTACCAGAGTAACTATCACTACCAGAGTACTATCACTACCAGAGTAACTATCACTACCAGAGTAACTATCACTACCAGAGTACCTATCACTAGCAGAGTAACTATCACTGGCAGAGTAACTATCATTACCAGAGTAACTATCACTACCAGAGTACCTATCACTACCAGAGTAACTATCACTACCAGAGTAACTATCATTACCTGAGTAACTATCACTACCAGAGTAACTATGAAAAAAAAGTTACTTTGAAAAAAAAGTTACTTTTTTAGTTACTTTGAAAAAAAGTTACTTTTTTAGTTACTTTGAAAAAAAAGTTACTTTTTTAGTTACTTTTAAAAAAAAGTTACTTTTTTAGTTACTTTGGAAAAAAGTTACTTTTTTAGTTACTTGGAAAAAAAAGTTACTTTTTTAATTTGAAAAAAAGTTACTTTTTTTAATTACTTTGAAAAAAAAGTTACTTTTTTAGTTACTTTGAAAAAAAAGTTACTTTTTTAGTTACTTTGGAAAAAAAGTTACTTTTTAGTTACTTTGGAAAAAAAGTTACTTTTTTACAGTGGTGTATGAAGTACTCAAAAGCCATACTTGAGTAAAAGTAAAGATACCTTACTGGAAAACTACTCCAGTAAAAGTAAAAAGTCACCTTCAGAATACTACTTGAGTAAAAGTCTTAAAGTATCTGATATTTATTGTACTTAAGTACAAAAGTACTTTTCTGATATTAAATGTACATCATAACCTGAACATTAAATGATCATAACCTGTTCATTGAAAGTAAAAGTACAAGTAAATGCTGTTAATAAAAAAGCAAAGGGTCAGAATTTTGAGAATTATGAAGTTTATTCTTTTCAGTGCTGTGGCCACCATGACCAAGGACATGGAGCTGTGTTGAACATAATTGGGTTGGCTGTGATCCATCCAGGAGCAACAATGTTCAACATAATATATTGTACATATGTATACTTTTGCATCTACTATGAACGTATCATCATAATTCTCCAAAAAGCAATATGACACTATGTAGGAGTTGTAACAGTGCGTTTATAAGTATGCTCATTCCAACTAGAGGATGTAGAGGACAAATACATATTATGTTCAGCAAAACATATCCACTTGATGCACCAGGCCAGTGTTTAGAGAAAGGACACATGCCTTGTAAACTCCTATGGGCCTGATTTGAACACAATAGGCAAAGGTTTTGCTCAAGCTGAATCTGCAATTGGGCGACTGCTACCATCATAACTCCATCTGATCATCCACAAAATGACTCAAATATCAAAATTGATCTTAAATATGAGGTTTAAAATGTAGCATTCTGGTGTATTCTGAGAAGAAAATTAAGTGATGAGACATTCACTTTAAGCAAAAAACTAATATATTATTCAGTCATTAATCAGTATTTCTGCTCTATTATTAATATTAACCTTTATTTAGACAAAATCCATTGAGACCGAGGTCTCATTTTCAAACGTTTTGGTCAAATAAAAACAAAGATAGCAAGAGTAGCGAGAACCATCGCCTGTACAAAGAAAGTGATTCGTTTTTTGTTATTCTGACCACGAAGTCGCCTCATTCTACTTTGAGTTAAAACAAACAACCTGCAACCAGATGTGCCGGTGTTCCGGTTTAACGTTAACGAGTGACCGCGTGAACTGAACCGGAACACGGGGGGGGGGGGGGGGCTGCATGTTTCATCACGTTACGTTTTTTCCTTCTAAATCGCGATTATGACGAACGTTAACAGGTAACGGAACATAACGTAACTTAAACTTTAACGGAGGGAAATGAAGACGCTGTACACATCTGAACGCTGATTGGCCAAGACTCGACACATCAAAGATGTTCTATTGCGAAGATCACGAGATCACATTTTCTCCTCGTCTCACTCCAATCTGAGAAACGCTGGCTGGCCAGTTGTCACATTGTAGCATGTAGCATCCTGGGCATCACTGGGAATCAAAACACCGCGGCTTTGAGAGCATTTGTTTGCAATTGCGCATTAACGTGATTAACCAACGATTTAACTTGCAAGCTAGGACCACTGATTCACCAAACCTGCTTGCTTGCAGTCTGTGTTCCACCACAGTCCCCGACGCTGGTCTCATGATTAATTTTGTTTCTTAAGATAGATTTGATTTTGTAGCGAGTAACGAAGGTTTCAGGGGAAATGTAGTGAAGTAAAAGTATCGGTTTTCTTTGCAAAATGTAGTGAAGTAAAAGTAAAAGTCAACAGAAATATAAGTAGTAAAGTAAAGTACAGATACCCAAAAAAACGAGTTAAGTACAGTAACAAAGTAGTTCTACTTCGTTACTATACACCACTGCTTTTTTAGTTACTTTGAAAAAAAAGTTACTTTTTTAGTTACACTGAAAAAAAGTAACTTTCTTTTAAAAGTAACTAAAAAAGTAACTTTTTTTACAAAGTAACTAAAAAAGTAGTTTGTACATCCCACACACACAGCACATGGAGGAGCACAGGTGTCCAGACAGTATGTTCATGCACAAGAGCACGAAGGAATAGAAATGCCACAAAGACACACTGTATTTATATTACAATACACCAACATCATTGTTGGAATTGTTCTTCGAATCTTTATTCAACTTCTATTTCTTCCATCGTACCTCTTCTTGTCCTTCATTTTTTAAGCTACAGAAACCGTTCAACTATTAAAATGTTCAGCTCTTTCACCAGAGGTCTGCTATGACTTTTCATATTTCTAACCTTTAAACTTTTTGAATGATTAAGCTTTTTATTTTCAATGGGATCTCTATGGAGAATATTTTCCATAGCTGGCTTCAGGCACACAGGTGTTCGCGATTGAGCCAATTAGTGATGTTTATAAACACACAGACTCACAGACACACGCACACATACACTCCTCTCCCTCTCTCTCTCTCTGTGTGTGTGTGTGTGTCTCTCTCTCTCTCTCTCGCTCTCTCTATCTATCTCTCTCTATCTCTCTCTGTCTCTCATACAGTCATTCAGGTCTTGGAGACATGATTTGTTGCAGCTGTTACGTGTTGCAGCTCGGCCAATCAGATATGAGGATTCTGATAAGTTTCCTGATTCGAGTGACATTTACACACACCGCGACACAAGAGGGAGAGACGAGGAAAGACATGGCAGAGCAGGACAATAGTCATGTAAGCTGTAAAAGATAAAACATAGTACGATCTCCAAATCAAAAAGTTTGCCAGAGATATCAGCGCCTCTCTCGCTCTGCCTCTCTCTCTGCCTCACTTTTCATATTTCTAACCTTTAAACTTTTTGAATGATTAAGCTTTTTATTTTCAATGGGATCTCTATGGAGAATATTTTCAAATGGCTTCAGGCACACAGGTGTTTGCGATTGAGCCAGTAATTAGTGATGTTGATAAACACACGGACTCAGACACACGCGCACATACACTCCTCTCCCTCTATCTCTCTGTGTCTCTCTCTCATACAGTCATTCAGGTCTTAGGGATCTTTAGAGGTCTTTCCCCCCTCCTCCACCCCCCCCCCCCCCACACACACACGCCATTTTAAAATAAAAGCCCCACAGAATGAATCCTAACTGAAATGCTTGTGATGAGCCTGTCATTTAATAAACGGTTTGTGTTTATCTAACATTATGATTCTGTCTCCTCTCCCCTTCTCCCCCACACCCCATTTCAAAATAAAAGCCCCAGAGAGTGAATTCTAACTGAACTGCTTGTGATGAAGCCTGTCATTTAATAACCTCTGTTTATGTGTGTCAAACATTATGATTATGTCTCCGCTCCCCCTCCCTCCCCCACCCAGCCCCACCCTTTCAAAATAAAAGCCCCATGGATTAACTGTATTTAAACAAGCTCAAAATTAGGCTTTTTTGTTAAAAAATTGAATGCTCTAACTACTACTGCTGCTGCTAATATAGTATTACTACTACTGCTACTACTACTTCTACTATAACTTTTGCTGTTGCTACTATTACTACTACTGATACTGCTATTACTGCTACCATCAATATTATTACTACCACTACTGCTATTACTACCACTACTACTATTACTTATACGACAACTGCTACTACTACTGCTATTCATGCTACTAAAAGTAGTAATACTACTACAGCTATTAGTACGACTGCTACTAGTACTACTACTACTGCTACATATTCTACTGCCATTACTATTACTATTACTACTACTACTACTACTGTGATATTAAATACTACGACCAATACTACAGCTATTACTATGACTACTGATAGTACGTCTTCGACTACTTCTTCTAATTACTAATGCTTCTACTACAACTTCTACTACTACTACAAATATCACTAATACTACTACTAGTAGTTATTATAATGCTACTAATACTTCTACTAATAATACTTATACTACAACTACAACTTCTACTACTACTACAAATATCACTACTACTACTACTAGTAGTTATTCTAATGCTACTAATACTTCTACGAATAATACTTCCACTACAACTTATACTACTACAAATATCACCACTGATGAATTTTTTTAAGCCACAGAAACTGTTCAAATATCAAAATGTTCAGCTCTTTCAGGAGAGGTGTGATGTGACTTTTCATATTTGTAATCTTTAAACTTTTTGAATTAAGCTTTTTGCAATTTGTTTTTGAATTGGATATCTATTTTCAGCAATGTTTTTGCGATTAATTTCAGTTTTCAGCAGGAAATGCTTTTTCAGCAGGAAATGCTTTTTCTAATTATATATATTTATTGTCTAACTGTTTTTTAATGTTTTTTAATCTATTGCACTGTATTCACTTTATGTTATATGTTGGACTAGAGAGAAACGTCTTTTCAACTCCCCTGTATGCTCAGTACATTGTGGAATTGACAATGAAGCAAACTTTGAACTTTGAACTTTGATTAGGCAAAGCCAAGTAACCGGAAGGGTCGGTTTCGCGTCGCTGAAGAATTAAAAAAAGTTAAGGGGGCCAGACAACGAGACAACTTGAGACGTCGGTTTGAGATGGTGGACAACAAGGCTATTCTTCAGGACAGACCCCCGTCCTACGCCAGCGCCCCGGGGGCTTATGAGTACGGCCCGCAGCCGCAGCCCGGCTATGGGCCCAACCCGTCTCCGTCCCCCCCGCCGCCCTACCCGTACCCCGCCGGACAAGGCAAGTAGCCCCCGTATTGCGTCGTACATGTTCCACATTTACCCCCGCACAGCACACCGGACCGTTGAGCAGCCAGACGGGGAAGAGAGAGGCCTCACTGCTGCTCACTTCCGTCTTCGGTTCAAGTGAAGCTCAAATGTCGTTTTTATTGTGACTCGGGAGTCTGGCAGCGACACTGTTTTTGTCTCAAGGGGGCCACAATTTAAACCAATAAGTGTGACTTAAGTAACGAATACCGTGAAAGAGAAATAAGTTTCGTTTAGCAGGCGCTCCAATGCTACGCATGCGCAGTAGGCCAATAGCGATGTCTGGTTTTTGTACTGACTAGTTTTTGCTAAATGAAATATGCGCCTTTTATTAAGGCAGTACAGCCTTAAATAAGAGGTAAATTAACCAATAATAACAACTTGATAGTTATTTACAATGTTAACACATACACTGGTTCGTGTTTGCATCAGAGCTGCAGTGACACGGAAGTTACTCTGTCCTAAAAAAAAAGAAGTAAATTCTTGTAACTTCCGGTTTGCTAAATGTTCTTGTAGTCTGTTGCAGTTATTGTAGAAGACTGCAGGCATTTGTACAGATAATCTGTGTTCCAGTAAGAGTTGTATGTCTCTCTCACAGGGAGGAGTCCTTATCAGACACACGTGTTGTAAACGAGCATGGTGGTATCAAAGTTTACTGGTTAACGCAAATACAACTGCAGATGGACACAAGTGGTAAACAAAACAAAACAAAATCAATATGCCCCGAGGGTCAGTGCAATGAACTTGTGAATCCCCAACTGTCCTACCAGCACAAAGCCAAACATGATATGGTTAATTGTCAATTTGTTTGTTGTTTACAGTGAACGTAGATCCAAATATGTCTTCCCTTCTCTCATCCACAGGGTACCCATCAGCCCAAATGAACCCTGCCATAGCCCAGCAGCCCTACCCTGGCACTTACACCATCTTACAACCACGTGTCGTGGTGGTCGGGGGCTGCCCCGCCTGCAGGTGAGAAAACAAACACACACACACAGATGTGTATATCAGCTCGTGGTTAAAGACGAGCGTCCCATGTTCACCGTGACTAAGCCGGTTTCTGTCCGTGCGTCTTCTTTTGGCCCGTCTTATTTTCAATGCCCCCGTGTGTATGTTGTCTACAGTGTGACGTCAATGTTAAGCGGATGTGACTTTCTGTTGTGGAAGATGTTATTTTTACATTTGGTTTCACTGGGTCTGAGTCAACATCCTGTCAGTCAGATGATTTCAGCCTCCAACATGTGACGGGTCAGATCCAGACCAAGGGGGGTACAGGACACTGTTCACAGAAAATAAAAAAAAATGAGAATAAGATGTCGTCCCATCCACTTGTTGTATGTAAATAATGAAATACACCGTTTATCTACTCCGGGGACTGAAGGGAGCAGGTTGGGCAGCTTTTCGTAGCAGGATAGTTTATTGTTGTCACGAGGTGAAGGAATACTTCTGTTCAGTTTTACTTGAACTGAAAGTTCACGTGGTTAACATGCCACAGTTCTCTGGCACCAGTGTGCAAACACTCACTACATGGCACCGCAGCACAGAGTGTGGTGTGGTGCCATGGTAGGTCAAACAGGTCTTGTTTTTAGGAGCTATTCTAATCTTAATAAGGTTAAACCCACGTCATCCCTGCAGCAGAATGTGATATTATCAGTGTAATTAAGGACTATTTATCAAGATTATTCCTCTTGTGTCTACACCCCAAAAGTCAGAAAAGCACATTTACTGGTTGCGCTGATTGGTGTGGAGCAGTCATGAGACCGTGGTTAGCACTTTGTTCACAGTGACTCTGGATTAAAGCTGCTTTGAGAGCACAAAACAAGTTGCTTCGTGTTCTGATAACTAGTTGTTGTTATTGTTGTTTTTTATCTCACAGGAGACTCTCATCCTTTCTAGGCTGTACTTTATTTTCTCTTCAGATCTTTTGACCGTAAGCCAAAGGTTTAGCCACATCTTTTCAGACTTTAGCCTCGGATGAATTTAAGCAAGAGAAGTAAATAATTGGCAGATCTAACTCTGAGTTCTTTCTGGTCAGACTCGTACAGAGAGGTGTCTTCTTGATGCCTGTTCACTGTGGGGTGTCAGGACATGGTTCAGGTTGGAGATAATAAAGAGAGATTTCAGAGAAGCATTCAGTGAACTGTGATCACAACGTGATACGGCTCAGACCTCGGCCTTCTGTGACCTATTGATAATAAACTGTACATTATTATCAGCTCCATTGTTTATTCTGTGTGATAAATAATAAACGTAAAAGGTACTCCATCTCTCCTACAGAAGAGCAAGACAGTCAGACTGAAAGACACAGATGACGTGTGGCCGTTTTGTGTCTCTGTTGTAGTTCTTTGTCTATTTGTGGCTGTTTGTCTTTTTGTTGTTTTGTGTCTCTTTTTCTGTGTCTCTTCAACAAGAGGTTGTGACCCAGTACGCCGTTCAGTAATCCATATCCATATAATAGTTTGGATGAATCTCTGCCGCCACATCGAGACATTTGTGTGGCACACTATATACTCTGCTATTTTAATGAGTTTTATGACGCACTACACCATGACATTTTATGGCATGCTGTAGAATATTTTTATGACAAACTATAATATGACTTTCTTTTTTTTATGACATTTTTCATATCTTAGTTTGTCCGTCTGTCTATCCTACGTACAGACGTCCCAACGTGATATTTCAGCAACGCACAAATCACATTTCTGGCCGTAACTCAAGAATTGATATGCTAATTTTGACAATTTCACACTAATGTCTAACCGGATAAAAGGATGGAGTGATGACATTGTAGACATACATTGATAAAAAACTGTGTGTGTTGCAGAGTTGGTGTCCTGGAAGATGACTTCACTTGCCTGGGGATCCTGTGTGCCTGCTGCTGCTTCCCCCTGGGTCTCTTCTTCTGCTTCGCACTGCGTCAGAGAAGGTGTTCCAACTGTGGCGCCTCCTTCGGTTAGAGGGACCAAACCACAGCTTGTGCACCTGCTCGTGCTCCCATGCACGCACAGACACACACACACACACACACAATCCAGCATTTTTGTCTCTTATTTTGTTATCTTTTCTTAATATTGCACATTGCTGTTGCCATTATGTTGTGTACAACAAATTATCAAGATGATATCAGCGTGAATTATGACTTTTTATTCGAGGCACGTGTAGAAATCTATTTTCATCTGCCAGTTGTAAGTGTCAGTGCCTTCACTACATGCTGTGATAATCAGAGGTTCCATCAGTCGTGATGTATCCTGTAGATTTAGCTCGGTTATCCAAGGATCTGTGCAGATTCCTTCATGTTTTTGTCAAGCCAGAAAGAACTAAAACATGTGCTTACGGTTGTTTTTTTTTTGCTGCTACACTTCACATATTTTAATGCTTAGAAACATTGTACTCAACACATAATCCACATAGATCACTGATTTATTAGCTTTTTTCCGGAAATGTAAACCTTCTTTTGAAATGTTTGTTTTTGGCTCAGTGTGTCACAGGGAAACACACACACAAAAAAAAGACGTGAACTGTCCCGGCTGAAACAATTGACTTGTCTCAGACTGAAAGCCTGCACCATTTTGTCTGGTTTTGTTGATACTATTTCTAGGGGCCATATTTGCACTGATAGTTTGTTTGATGACTATTCTGCTGGGTTGTGGTTTTCCAGGGCCAATGCAGACCTCAGGTACATACAATCTGAAACGCCCTCGACGTCACAACCTCAATCACTGTTCTACTTGGGACTTCCACCTACGTCAAGGACTCTTATGTCAAAGCGCAGACTCCTCCTTTAACGTGCGGGGTTTCACTTCAAGGAAGCATGCCGAGAGTAAAAACCTGAAGAAATCTCTCAATAATGTGTACAATCTCTGGATGTTTATCTTAGTACGGTACTCTGTGACAAGTTGCCCTGCCCCATTCCTCCCAACCAGACAATCAATTGAGAATGTCCTTGTCCCTGTATCTGCAGTGTCTCTGTGTCTACGTCTTCCATCTCAGCCAGATGTTGTACAACTGTCCATGGCAGAATAAAGAGAGAGAACTGGGCGGGAGTGATTTTAAAGAAATTCTTGCTTTAGAAAACACACTACGCATGCTCTTATGATTGAGGTTCTTAGTTTTTATATATCGATTACTGTAATTAAAAATGAATGCTACTTACGTTTTTGACTCCTGGCTTGATTTCATTTTTTTTTTTTTCCCATTTTCAAAAGGTGATTGAATATTTAAAACTTCACAAGAGCATTCAGACACTTTTGTAGACCCGTTGTGCATGATGGACAAAAAAAGCAAATTGAAGAAATAAATCTTTATTTTTCATACAGCAAATTCTATTAAGATTGTAATGTGGGCCAATAACAAGTCTACAGACTGGTCTCTGCACATGCATGTGCAAGGATTAAAGCAGAAATGACTGCACTGCTAATGTGAAGATGAGGCGATAGTCCACAATTTGAAGAACACAACAGGTAACGTAGTTATGTTTGTGTCATTAAGGCAAAAGTCCTGTCTAGATGGCAAAGGACAATATTCATAGCATATGTTGTACAAATGTGTATATAAGAGGGACTAAAGATTTTTCGAAGGCATCTCTTTGAAGTGATTTTTCTCTCAGCATCGACACTAAGATGCAACGTTTAAATAAGGACCTGGAGGTGAACTGCAGAGGTCCTCTGAAGTCCGTTCTTCTACTGTCCTGTCGCATTTCTAACAGTCGTTGACGATGAACAAGCAACATCAACAGCATAAATACATCGCAGTATTTTCTTTGACCGTTTTCATTCATCCATTTCTCAAGTGCAGGGGTAAGAATGTGGTCCTTCTGACATCACCACCACAAACAGAGGGACAAAATAGAAAAAACATATACATCTTAAATATGTGAGCATCTGTTTTGGAAAATAAAAACAGATGCTCACAGAGTAACTATCACTACCAGAGTAACTATCATTACCAGAGTACCTATCACTACCAGAGTAACTATCACTACCAGAGTAACTATCATTACCAGAGTACCTATCATTACCAGAGTAACTATCACTACCAGAGTAACTATCACTACCAGAGTAACTATCACTACCAGAGCAACTATCACTACCAGAGCAACTATCACTACCAGAGTAACTATCACTACCAGAGTAACTATCACTACCAGAGTAACTAACATTACCAGAGTACCTATCACTACCAGAGTAACTATCACTGCCAGAGTACCAATCACTACCAGAGTACCTATCACTACCAGAGTAACTATCATTACCAGAGTAACTATCACTACCAGAGTAACTATCAGTACCAGAGTAACTATCACTGCCAGAGTACCTATCACTACCAGAGTAACTATCACGACCAGAGTACCTATCACGACCAGAGTAACTATCACGACCAGAGTAACTATCACTACCAGAGTAACTATCACTAGCAGAGTAACTATCATTACCAGAGTAACTATCACTACCAGAGTAACTATCAGTACCAGAGTACCAGCTTTTTATTTTCAATGGGATCTCTATGGAGAATATTTTCAAATGGCTTCAGGCACACAGGTGTTTGCGATTGAGCCAGTAATTAGTGATGTTGATAAACACACAGACTCACAGACACACGCGCACATACACTCCTCTCCCTCTATCTCTCTGTGTCTCTCTCTCATACAGTCATTCAGGTCTTAGGGATCTTTAGAGGTCTTTCCCCCCTCCTCCACCCCCCCCACACACACACGCCATTTTAAAATAAAAGCCCCACAGAATGAATCCTAACTGAAATGCTTGTGATGAGCCTGTCATTTAATAAACGGTTTGTGTTTATCTAACATTATGATTCTGTCTCCTCTCCCCTTCTCCCCTTCTCCCCCACACCCCATTTCAAAATAAAAGCCCCAGAGAGTGAATTCTAACTGAACTGCTTGTGATGAAGCCTGTAATTTAATAACCTCTGTTTATGTGTGTCAAACATTATGATTATGTCTCCGCTCCCCCTCCCTCCCCCACCCAGCCCCACCCTTTCAAAATAAAAGCCCCATGGATTAACTGTATTTAAACAAGCTCAAAATTAGGCTTTTTTGTTAAAAAAAATGAATGCTCTAACTACTACTGCTGCTGCTAATATAGTATTACTACTACTGCTACTACTACTTCTACTATAACTTTTGCTGTTGCTACTATTACTACTACTGATACTGCTATTACTGCTACCATCAATATTATTACTACCACTACTACTATTACTTATACGACAACTGCTACTACTGCTGCTGTTCATGCTACTAAAAGTAGTAATACTACTACAGCTATTAGTACGACTGCTACTAGTACTACTACTACTGCTACATATTCTACTGCCATTACTATTACTATTACTACTACTACTACTACTACTACTGTGATATTAAATACTACGACCAATACTACAGCTATTACTATGACTTCTGATAGTACGTCTTCGACTACTTCTTCTAATTACTAATGCTTCTACTACAACTTCTACTACTACTACAAATATCACTAATACTACTACTAGTAGTTATTCTAATGCTACTAATACTTCTACTAATAATACTTATACTACAACTACAACTTCTACTACTACTACAAATATCACTACTACTACTACTAGTGGTTATTCTAATGCTACTAATACTTCTACTAATACTACTTCTACTACAACTTATACTGCTACAAATATCACCACTGATGAATTTTTTTAAGCCACAGAAACTGTTCAAATATCAAAATGTTCAGCTCTTTCAGGAGAGGTGTGATGTGACTTTTCATATTTGTAATCATTAAACTTTTTGAATTAAGCTTTTTGCAATTTGTTTTTGAATTGGATATCTATTTTCAGCAATGTTTTTGCAATTAATTTCAGTTTTCAGCATTCCAACGCATTTTCAGCAGGAAATGCTTTTTCTAATACTATATATTTATTGTCTAAATGTTTTTTAATCTATTGCACTGTATTCACTTTATGTTATATGTTGGACTAGAGAGAAACGTCTTTTCAACTCCCCTGTATGCTCAGTACATTGTGGAATTGACAATGAAGCAAACTTTGAACTTTGATTCGTTTTTCCTGCCACTGCGTGTCACACCAACGTCACACGGCTTTTCCGACAACCAAAGCCAAGTAACCGGAAGGTTCGGTTTCGCGTCGCTGAAGAATTAAAAAAAGTTAAGGGGGCCAGACAACGAGACAACTTGAGACGTCGGTTTGAGATGGTGGACAACAAGGCTATTCTTCAGGACAGACCCCCCGCCTACGCCAGCGTCCCGGGGGCTTATGAGTACGGCCCGCAGCCGCAGCCCGGCTATGGGCCCAACCCGTCTCCGTCTCCGGCCCCCCCGCCGCCCTACCCGTACCCCGCTGGACAAGGCAAGTAGCCCCCGTATTGCGTCGTACATGTTCCACATTTACCCCCGCACAGCACACCGGACCGTTGAGCAGCCAGACGGGGAAGAGAGAGGGCTCACTGCTGCTCACTTCCGTCTTCGGTTCAAGTGAAGCTCAAATGTCGCTTTTATTGTGACTCGGGAGTCTGGCAGCGACACTGTTTTTGTCTCAAGGGGGCCACACTTTAAACCAATAAGTGTGACTTAAGTAACGAATACCGTGAAAGAGAAATAAGTTTCGTTTAGCAGGCGCTCCAATGCTACGCATGCGCAGTAGGCCAATAGCGATGTCTGGTTTTTATACTGACTAGTTTTTGCTAAATGAAATATGCGCCTTTTATTAAGGCAGTATAGCTTTAAATAAGAGGTAAATTAACCAAAAATAACAACTTGATAGTTATATGTTAACACATACACTGGTTCGTGTTTGCATCAGAGCTGCAGTGACACGGAAGTTACTCTGTCCTAAAAAAAAAGAAGTAAATTGCTTGTAACTTCCGGTTTGCTAAATGTTCTTGTAGTCTGTTGTTGCAGTTATTGTAGAAGACTGCAGGCATTTGTACCGGTAATCTGTGTTCCAGTAAGAGTTTTATGTCTCTCTCACAGGGAGGCGTCCTGATCAGACACACGTGTTGTAAACGAGCATGGTGGTATCAAAGTTTACTGGTTAACGCAAATACAACTGCAGATGGACACAAGTGGTAAACAAAACAAAACAAAATCAATATGCCCCGAGGGTCAGTGCAATGAACTTGTGAATCCCCAACTGTCCTACCAGCACAAAGCCAAACATGATATGGTTAATTGTCAATTTGTTTGTTGTTTACAGTGAACGTAGATCCAAATATGTCTTCCCTTCTCTCATCCACAGGGTACCCATCAGCCCAAATGAACCCTGCCATAGCCCAGCAGCCCTACCCTGGCACTTACACCATCTTACAACCACGTGTCGTGGTGGTCGGGGGCTGCCCCGCCTGCAGGTGAGAAAACAAACACACACACACAGATGTGTATATCAGCTCGTGGTTAAAGACGAGCGTCCCATGTTCACCGTGACTAAGCCGGTTTCTGTCCGTGCGTCTTCTTTTGGCCCGTCTTATTTTCAATGCCCCCGTGTGTATGTTGTCTACAGTGTGACCTCAATGTTAAGCGGATGTGACTTTCTGTTGTGGAAGATGTTATTTTTACATTTGGTTTCACTGGGTCTGAGTCAACATCCTGTCAGTCAGATGATTTCAGCCTCCAACATGTGACGGGTCAGATCCAGACCAAGGGGGGTACAGGACACTGTTCACAGAAAATAAAAAAAAATGAGAATAAGATGTCGTCCCATCCACTTGTTGTATGTAAATAATGAAATACACCGTTTATCTACTCCGGGGACTGAAGGGAGCAGGTTGGGCAGCTTTTCGTAGCAGGATAGTTTATTGTTGTCACGAGGTGAAGGAATACTTCTGTTCAGTTTTACTTGAACTGAAAGTTCACGTGGTTAACATGCCACAGTTCTCTGGCACCAGTGTGCAAACACTCACTACATGGCACCGCAGCACAGAGTGTGGTGTGGTGCCACGGTAGGTCAAACAGGTCTTGTTTGACCTACATCGAGACATTTGTGTGGCACACTATATACTCTGCTATTTTAATGAGTTTTATGACGCACTACACCATGACATTTTATGGCATGCTGTAGAATATTTTTATGACAAACTATAATATGACTTTTTCTTTTTTTGAATGACATTTTTCATATCTTAGTTTGTCCGTCTGTCTATCCTACGTACAGACGTCCCAACGTGATATTTCAGGAACGCACAAATCACATTTCTGGCCGTAACTCGAGAATTGATATGCTAATTTTGACAATTTCACACAAATGTCTAACCGGATAAAAGGATGGAGTGATGACATTGTAGACATACATTGATAAAAAATGTGTGTGTGTTGCAGAGTTGGTGTCCTGGAAGATGACTTCACTTGCCTGGGGATCCTGTGTGCCTTCTGCTTCTTCCCCCTGGGTCTCCTCTTCTGCTTCGCACTGCGTCAGAGAAGGTGTTCCAACTGTGGCGCCTCCTTCGGTTAGAGGGACCAAACCACAGCTCGTGCACCTGCTCGTGCTGCCATGCGCGCACAGACACACACACACACACACACAATCCAGCATTTTTGTCTCTTATTTTGTTATCTTTTCTTAATATTGCACATTGCTGTTGCCATTATGTTGTGTACAACAAATTATCAAGATGATATTAGCGTGAATTATGACGTTTTATTAGAGGCACGTGTAGAAATCTATTTTCATCTGCCAGTTGTAAGTGTCAGTGCCTTCACTACATGCTGTGATCATCAGAGGTTCCATCAGTCGTGATGTATCCTGTAGATTTAGCCCGGTTATCCAAGGATCTGAGCAGATTCCTTCATGTTTTAGTCAAGCCAGAAAGAACTAAAACATGTGCTTACGGTTGTTTTTTGTTTTTTTGCTGCCACACTTCACATATTTTAATGCTTAGAAACATTGTACTCGACACATAATCCACATAGGTCACTGATTTATTAGCTTTTTTCCGGAAATGTAAACCTTCTTTTGAAATGTTTGTTTTTGGCTCAGTGTGTCACAGGGAAACACACACACAAAAAAAAGACGTGAACTGTCCCGGCTGAAACAATTGACTGAAAGCCTGCACCATTTTGTCTGTTTTTGTTGATACTATTTCTAGGGGCCATATTTGCACTGATAGTTTGTTTGATGACTATTCTGCTGGGTTGTGGTTTTCCAGGGCCAATGCAGACCTCAGGTACATACAATCTGAAACGCCCTCGACGTCACAACCTCAATCACTGTTCTACTTGGGACTTCCACCTACGTCAAGGACTCTTATGTCAAAGCGCAGACTCCTCCTTTAACGTGCGGGGTTTCACTTCAAGGAAGCATGCCGAGAGTAAAAACCTGAAGAAATCTCTCAATAATGTGTACAATCTCTGGATGTTTATCTTAGTACGGTACTCTGTGACAAGTTGCCCTGCCCCATTCCTCCCAACCAGACAATCAATTGAGAATGTCCTTGTCCCTGTATCTGCAGTGTCTCTGTGTCTACGTCTTCCATCTCAGCCAGATGTTGTACAACTGTCCATGGCAGAATAAAGAGAGAGAACTGGGCGGGAGTGATTTACGCTCTTATGATTGAGGTTTTTACTTTTTATATATCGATTACTGTAATTAAAAATGAATGCTACTTACGTTTTTGACTCCTGGCTTGATTTCATTTTTTTTTTTTTCATTTTCAAAGGGTGATGGATGAATATTTAAAAATTCACAAGAGCATTCAGACACTTCTGTAGACCCGTTGTGCATGATGGACCAAAAAAGCAAATTGAAGAAATACATCTTTATTTTTCATACAGCAAATTCTATTAAGATTGTAATGTGGGCCAATAACAAGTCTACAGACTGGTCTCTGCACATGCATGTGCAAGGATTAAAGCAGAAATGACTGCACTGCTAATGTGAAGATGAGGCGATAGTCCACAATTTGAAGAACACAACAGGTAACGTAGTTATGTTTGTGTCATTAAGGCAAAAGTCCTGTCTAGATGGCAAAGGACAATATTCATAGCATATGTTGTACAAATGTATATAAGAGGGACTAAAGATTTTTCGAAGGCATCTCTTTGAAGTGATTTTTCTCTCAGCATCGACACTAAGATGCAACGTTTAAATAAGGACCTGGAGGTGAACTGCAGAGGTCCTCTAAAGTCCGTTCTTCTACTGTCCTATGGCATTTCCAACAGCCGTGTTGACGATGAACAAGCAACATCAACAGCATAAATACATCGCAGTATTTTCTTTGACCGTTTTCATTCATCCATTTCTCAAGTGCAGGGGTAAGAATGTGGTCCTTCTGACATCACCACCACAAACAGAGGGACAAAATAGAAAAAAACATATACATCTTAAATATGTGAGCATCTGTTTTGGAAAATAAAAACGGTCCCAAAATACTTCCACCGTGAGAGTTTGCAGCAGTGAGCGGATTCCCAGATTCAAATGGCATTTTTTATTTTAGTTTTTGTCTCAGTGCTGGACGAGTTCTGTCTGGTTCCAGACCAGTAGACGCTGCTGGACAGTAAAGGCAGGGCGGAGCTGCACGTCACCCGGTAGATGACACAGGAAGGTTGGACAAGACGTTGTGGGGGTGGGGGGGGGGGGGGGGGGGGGGGGGGGCGGAGGGGGTCGTGCGTAACTGTGGACCGATCAGATGGCCGGTGCGGAGCGGTCGTTGGTGACTGTTGGACGTAGCCGGATCGTGGAGAATGGGTTCCCTCCCCTGTGAAAAGGCAGCAAGAGACGAGTGATGAGTGCACGTCGGAGTGAGAGAAAAGGAAGATCACCTCGTTCATGTGCTGGTGAGACTTACGCGAGGAAAGCAGGCTGAGATTTCGAGGTGCCGTTCGGCTGCACTGCCTGTGGAGGAAACACAGGCTCACTATCACAAGGCCAACACTCACTGTAACACACAGTATACAACCATGACACATTGGCACTATGAACACCTCAAACATCCCCCATTCTGCCACGTGTGATGTACAGTAACACACATATTTTATGCTGCTGAAGGATTGGACATGCTGGAGAAATGGATGGGCGAGAGAAAGCGTGGGAAAGGCAGCGCGTGCTGCTGTGTCATAACACGAGACGGTGTGTGGAATCTGGACCTTCTGGAAATTCAAGTCTGTTCCACAATTAACCACATCAAGTGTTCTTTTGACAAGCGAAAGTCAGTTTCACTGAGCCTGAATTACACGTGCCTGGCGTTTAGGGCGGGGTTCACCGCTGAAGGTGAGGATTTTGTTTTAGACAGTTCTCATTATTTAACAGAAAATCAAGTTTAATTTAAAAGGATTGACATATATGTTTTTAAAGCAGAATATTGAGGCATGAAGCCATTAACCCCCTAAGGTACATCCTCAATAAGGAGCATGTGACTCTCCCCACCTGAAATCGTCCTAGCTATGCTGATCTTGTACTCTTGGTTACATCTTGGGGACTATGTGTGAGAGGGACAGCTAAAGAACAAAGGTGACTGGGAAGTGGGAAATAGAAGGAGCAAATCTAAAAGAACCTCTCTCTCTCTCTCTCTCTCTCTCTCTCTCTCTCTCTCTCTCTCTCTCTCTCTCTCTCTCTCTCTCTCTCTCTCCTCTCTCTCTCTCTCTCTCTCTCTCTCTCTCTCTCTCTCTCTCTCTCTCTCTCTCTCTGCAACAGAGTTTGGAGTTTCTGCTTGCAAGAAATGCAACCACAGTCTGAGTGCTACATCACTCCCTATTTACTATATAGTGCACTACATTTGGTGTCCAATTTTATTTGCTGTTCTGCCAGGAAATTCCCACAACTGAACAAAAATATATGTGAATCACACAATTATCAGAAATCTCAGTTTCCTCCAAAGTATACCAGTGTCTGTTATACAGGGAGCAGTGAATGACTGGATTATGGAGTCGCTTTGTAAACAGTTTGTCAGCATAAGTGCTGCAGATAAACTGTCGATCTTCCCTTCTGCTGGCCCTTTTCTTCCAGTTGTCAACCTGCAGTACTGCAGAGATTCCACAAGAGGTCAGAGGAGGATCGAGTGACTGATGTCTCTGTACAGAGTGTCTCAGTCTTGGCACAGTTCCTCTCACTGCGACCGCTGTTATTCCCCACAGGACTTAAATAATGTAACATCTGTCCCCCTCTTACAGATGTTTGGATTACAAATCACGCAGCAGCAATCATGGCTGGTAAAGGACACGCTTCTTTATACACGTACACACTTTTTAAATCTATTCTCCAAACAGCATCGAGTGTCTCTCTGCTTACTGCAGTTGAATATACACATGTGCAGTCGACATGCTAATCCACAGCATGAATGTCTTCCGTTCTGCTCAGTTAAAGTTTGAGTATAAATAACAAGTCTCTGCCCCTTTTACTTTCTTTGTGGATCTCAATCCCTCTCCCTCTCTGTTTGCCTCCATCCTCGACATACATTCATTCCTGCGAGTCCTCGTCTTTTTCTCGACGAAAAGCACAGAAACAGTGAGGGTGCATTACAGGGTAACCCAACCTCCCCCGGCCCTCCTGTCTCCTCTCCCCTTCCTCCCCTCTCCCTTTCCTCCTCCCCTCCTCTGCTCTGCTCCCCTATTTGTCTCTGAACCAACCCACAACATTGGAAAAAATAAAAAGGGGGAAATATGTGAATATAGCACTGGCAGATTTCAGATTATATTATAGCTACTTAGACTACGGTCAGGATTATCATACAATAGTATGGGAATTAAACTGACTTCTTCCCAGTATCAGTGCAGATGAAACGCATGCTTTACCACTAAACACTTCATGACACAAATAGTGATGCATCACACTTATCATGCTGACAATAATGTCCATGAAAGCCCCAAGCCCCTAACAAACCCAACAACACACAAGCATGTGCACACACCAGCACACAGCCTCAGCCTCCCACTCACACACTAAGCATAAATATGAGTATTACAGAACTACTGTCGCAACGTTCCTCCAGCCGCAACGTTCCTCCAGCCGCAAGTCTATTCTGAGATCTGCGTGTGTTATGAGTTAAAGCACCGGGTTTGTAAAGATCGAACGGAGGATAAACTTCCCTGAAAGTGAACGTCATTTTCCCTGGAAAATGGAGGGAGGGAGAGGCGGGCATTGAAGGTGGAGAGACAAAAGTGCCGATGTTGAGATAAACAGACAAACAATGACTGCGAGAAACAGAAAGGATGACGAGAGAGCGACAAAGAGGGAAGCTGGGTGTCGGGTTCACCAAAAGTGGAATTCCACCATAATGCAGTAAGGGGATTAGTGAGTCTCCACCGGCAGACGTGATTATCATCCACTTGACACTGGCTGAGTAA